>RXID01003481.1:0-10791 GCA_005019695.1 Trichopus zeylanicus subsp. travancoricus
TTGGAGTAGTTGTAGTAGTAGTAGCAATAGTAGTTACTGTAGTAATAGTCATAGGATAAGTAGCGGTAGTGGGAGTAGTAGTAGTAGTAGTAGCAGCAACAACATCAGTAGTAGTAGCATTAGTAGTAGTTGTCGCATTAGTAGTACTAGCAGTGGTAATTATTGTAGAACTACTAGTAGTAGTAGTAGTTATTATTGTTATAGGAGAGTTAGTAGTAGTATTAGTAGTAGTAGTAGTAGTAGTAGTAGTCACAGTAGTATTTGTTGTTGTACTAGTAGCACTAGTAGTTGCAGTAGTTGTAATAGTTGTAGTAGTATTAGTAGTCATAGTTTGTAGTAGTAGTCATAGTATTGGCACTACTTTGACTACTACTACAACTACTACAGCAACTAGTGCTCTTATTATTACAATTACTACTACTACTGCTGCTACTACTTCTACTACTACTGTTGCTGCCCTTACTACTACTGCTACTACCACTGCTACTGCCACAACAACTGCTATTACTCCTACTACTACTACATCTATTATTACTGGTACTACTCCTACTACTTCGATGGCCACTCCTACTAATATTACTACTAATTGTACCACTACAACTACTACTACTCCTAATACTACTCCTACTACTAAGGCTTCTACTACTTCTACCACTCTTACTACCCCTACTACTACTACTGCTGCTGCTGCTGCCGCTGCTACCACTACTACTACTATGACTACTACTACTACTAATTCTACTATAACTACTACTTCAACTAGTACTACTTCTACTTCTACTACTACAACTAGGACTACTAATTCTGCTACTTCTACTACTACTACTACTACTACGGCTACAACTTTGACTACTACTGCCACTACTACTACTACGACTGTGGCTACAACAACTGCGACTACTACGACACGACTACTACTGTTACTGCAACTACTACAACTACTGCTACTACTACTACAACGACCACTCCTATTACTAATACTACTACTATTACTAGTACTACTGCTACAATAACTACTATTACTACAATGACTTCTACTAGCACTGCTGGTCCTACTACTATTGTTACAATTATTACTACTACGATTATCGATACTACTACTATTACAACAACAACTACCACAACAAATAAAAGAATTAGCACTCCTACTACTAGTAATACTACTACTATTACTACTACTGCGATTACAACTACTACTACAACTTTGAATACCACTGCTACTGCTTGTCCTACTAGGACTACTACTCCTACGGCTTCTACTGCTACTACCTATTCTGCTACTCCTCTGACTATTCAGACTTCTACTAGTACTACTCCAACTAGTATTAGTACTACTACTCATACTACTATTTCCATTACTACTACTGCTACGACTACTACTGCTGATGCTTCTGCTACAACAACAACAACTACTACTACTACCACAATTACAAATACTACTACTACTGTTGCTGCTTTTACAACAACAACAACAACAACTACTACTACTACTACCACAATTACTAATACCACTACTACTATTGCTACCAGTACCACTGCGGTTACTACTGCTGTTGCTGCTACTCCTCCTCCTCCTCCTCCTACTACTACTATAACAACAACTTCTACTACTACTAATACTACTATAACTACTTATACCAACACTACTACGACTACTGCAAACACTACAACTACTACAACAACAACTACTACTACTACAGCTACAACTACGGCCACTAGTACTACCACAACTACAACACTACTACAACAACTACTATTTCTTGTACTACTATTACTCCTCCAAGTACTTCTATTATGACTAATACTACTACTACTACTATTAATATTGCCACTACTAATCCTACTACTACAACTATTACTCCAACTCTTACTCCTACGACTACTCTCACTACTACTACTACTACTACTACTATGACAACAATTGCTATAACTGCAACTATGGATACTACTACTAATACTGCTGCTGATGCTGCTACTACTACTACAACTACAACTACAACTACTATACTATTACTACTACAATGACCACTAATACTACTACTATTATTGCTGCTATTGCAACAACTACTACTACTGCTAGTCATACCACTACTGCCGATGCAACTAATACTCCTACTACTACTACCATGACTACTACTACTATTACTACTACTACTACTATTACTACTACCACTCCTGCTTCTAGTACAACAACTACTACTACTTCCGCTACTACTACAACTAATACTTTGACTGCTACTATGACTACTACTACTACCACTAAACAAAAACTACTACTATGCCGACTACTACTACTACTGCTACATCTTAGGCAACTACTACATCTGCTACTACATCTATATCTATGGCAACTTATTCTATTACTACTACTACTCCTACTCCTACTACTACTACTACTACCCCGACCACTACTGCTACTACTACAACTACTGTTACTTCTACTACTACTACTACTACTACTACTATTACTATTACTATAGCTACGACTACTACAATCAATGGTACTACTACTACCTCTCCTACTACTACAACTTCTGCTACTACAACTGTTACTCCTACTGCTGCTTCTAGTACTATTTTTGTGACTACTACTACTACTACTACTACTACTACTACTACTACTTCTTTTACTGCAACTGCTACTGCTACTACTGCTGCTGCTACTACTGCTGCTACTGGAACTACTGCCACTACTGCTATGACTGCTACACTTGCTGCTACTACTACTACTAGTACTGCTGCTACTGCTACTACTGCTACTACTAGAATTGCTAGTACTACTACCCTTGCTACCACTACTACCACTACCACTACTACTACTACCACTACTGTTACTACTACTGCTACAAAAACTGGAACTATAACTACCACTACAAATATGACGGCTACTACTACCACTATCACAACTACCACTAGTGCTACTACTACTATTACTATCACGACAACTGCTATTATTACTACCACTACTACTACTACCATTATTACTAGAACTTCTACTGCTGCTGCTACTGTCACTACTACTATTGTGTCTATAACTACTACTACGTCTACTCCTGCTAATAATATTTCTCCTACTACTACTACTTCTACTACTTCTGCACAGCTACTAGTACTATTACAACTACCGCAACTATTACTTCTCCTGCTACTAATAATTATACTACTCCTACAACAACAACTTCTACTACTACTGCTACTCCCGCTACTGCTACTCCTACAACTACTACAACTACTACTACTAATGCTACTACTACTACTACTACAACTACTCTTATCAGTACTACAACTACCACTTCAACTACTGCTCCTACTACTACTGCTATAACATCCACTGCTACTACTACTGCTACTACTACTGCTACTACTCCAACAACTACTCCCAATCAAACTACCACTCAAACTCTTCCTCCTACTGCTGCTCCTACTATTACTTCTACTACTATAACTACTACTACAACAACTATTACTGCTGATACGACATTAACTACTATTACTCCCACTATAACTGAAACTACTGCTACTACTACTTCCACTACTACTACTATTGCAATTGCTACTACTGTACAACTTTATTACCACAACTACTATTGCTACTATTCCTCCAACTCCTACTATTACTAACACTCCTATGACTTCTACGACTACTACTACTACTACTACTACAACTAATACTTCAACTACCACTTCAACTACTATATTATTACGACTACTACCACTACTACTACTGCCCTGACTACTATTACTACTATGACAACTAGTTGTACTAATACTACCATTCCTAACACTCCGACTACTACGAGTAATGCAACAACTGCTACTGCTGCTACTACTACTACTATATTACTAAAAGAACAACTGCCACTACTACTACTCCTTCTACTACTGCTAATACTACTACTACTATGAATACTACTACTACTACTACAATTACTTCTCCTACTGCTGCTGCTACTGCTACTACTACTGCTACTACTATTTCTACTCCTACTCCTACTACTACAACTACTACAACTCTCTCCTCCTACTACTACTATAGCTACTACGACTCCTACTACAACTCCTACTACTACTTCTACTACTACTACTACTACTGCAGCTGCTAATACTAACGTTACAACTACTATTGCGACTGCCGCTACTACTACAACAATAACTACTACTGCTACTGCTACTACAACAACAACTACTACTACTAATACTAGTCCTATTACTACTACTACTACGATTTATACTACTACCACTACTACAACAACTATAGTTGTTGCTACAAATACTACTACTGCTACTGCAACTGCTACTACAAGAACTACAATAACAACAGCAACAAAAACTACTACTGCCATTACTACTACTCAAATTACTACAATTGCTACTGCTACTACTACTCCTACAGCAAATCCTACTTCATCCTCCAATCCAACTACTGCTACTACCCATACTCCAAATAATAATACTACTACTACTCCTACATCTACTACTATTACTACTAATACTACTACAACTACAACAACTACTAGTATGACAACTACTACTACTGCTACCAATACTACTACTACAATAACTAGAACTATTGTTACAACTACCACCTCTACTACAGCGACTACTACTATTACTACTACTTCTAATACTACAACTGCTACTACTGCTACTATGCCTACTATTACTACAACTACTTCTATTGCTACTTCTACAACTACTACAACTTCTACGACTACGATTTACTACTACTAGTACTAACGACAACCACAAACAACAACTACTACTACATACGACTACTCATACGACGACTACGCTAATGACACTCTACTAACTAACAAACTACAACTATTACTACTACTACTACAACTGCTGCGCGCTTGCTGTTCTACTACGACTATTAAAACTACTACAATTGCTACTCCTACTACGCCCTCCGCCGCCTCCTCCTCCTCCTTCTCCTCTTGCTACCAGTACAACGACTAATTACTAGTGCTAACCACATTGTACTACTTGTACTACTACTACTTCTCCATTACTACTACTGTTACTACTACTACTGCTACTACTACGACTACAACTACTAATACTCTAGCTACTACTACCACAATGACTACTACTACTACTACTACGTCTGCTGGTACTACTATGACTACAACTACTGGCAATACCTCTACTACTACTACTACCGTTATAACCGCACTACAACTACTCCTCCTCCTATTACCACTACTACTATTGCTACGACAACTACGACTACTACTACTACAACTACAACCACTTCTACTACTATTATTATTACTGCTACTTCTATTTCAACTACTACTGATACTGCTACTAGTACTACCACAACTATTGCTACTTCTACTTCTACTATTACTATTAGTACTAGGAATCCTACTACTGCTCCAACAACTACTACTCTTACTACTACTAATACCACTACAACCACTACTACTATCTATGGCGCAACAAATTCTACTACTACTACAACAACTATGACTACTACTGTTGCTGCTACAACTGCTACTACTACTCCTACAACTAGTCCTTTTACTACTAGCTCTACTATTACCACTGGTACTACTGCTACTACTACACTACTTGCACTACTACTACTACTACTGCTACTACCACTACTGCTACATATACCGCTACTACTACTGTTGCTACTTTTACTACACTACTACTACTCCAACAACTACTACTATTACTACTACTAATACCACTACCACCACCACTACTACTACTATTGTAACTACTCGTACCATGACTACTACTACTATGACCATTACCGTTGCTACTGCTACTGCTACTGCTACTACTCGGCCTATTACTACTACTACTACTACTTTTACTACACTACTACTACAACTACAACTACTAGCACTACTACTCCAACAACTACTACTATTCCTACTATAACTACTCCTACATGACTACTACTACTACTATGACTATTACTGCTGCTACTGCTACTGCTACTACTACTACTAGTCCTATTACTACAACTACTGCTGCTGCTACTACTACCACGACTACTATTGCTACTATTACTACGACCACTTCTACTACTACTACTTCGGCTATGACTACTACTACTACTACTATTGCAACGAAAATGGCTACTACTATTACTTCTAGTTCTACACCAACTAGTAAAACTACTTATACCGCAACAAATACAACCACTGCAACTAATACTGCTACTGCAACTACTACTACAGCTACTACTATTACTACTATTAGAATTACTACTTCTACTACTACTGAGACTGCTACTGCTGCTACTACTACTGCAACTACTATGATAGCTATAAATACTATGGCTACTACTACTACTGGTTAATAATTCTGCTACTAGTACTACTACAACAACAACAGCAACAACTACTACTACCACTATTGCTACTATTGCTACTACCAATAATAGCACTACTACTACAATTACTACTACTAGTATTGCTATTATTGCTACTTCTACTACAACTACAACTACTACTTCTACTACTTCTATTACTACTACTACTACTACTACTACTACTACAACTACGACGACTACTACTACTATTGCTTCTACTCCAGTAGCAACTACAACTACTGCTACTACAACATACGCAACTACTTCAACTTCTCCTCTTTCTGCTACTACTTCAGCTACTACTACCACTACTACTGCTACTACTACTGCAACCACTATGACTACTACAACAACAACAACTACTACTACGCTTGGTTCTACTACTACCATAATTACAACCACTATGACTCTTTCTGCTACCCCTACAACTACTGCAACTGCTACAACCTCTACTACTACTACAACTGCTACTGCTGCTATTGCCGCTGCTATTTGTGCTACACTTACAATAATAACTACTACTACTACTACTTCTACTACTACAACTCCTCCTAGTACTTCTACAACTACAACAACTACTGCTACTCTACAACTACCACTACAAATACTACTAGTACTCCTTCTACTACTACTACTATTACTACTATTACTACAGCAATTACTACTTCTATGACTCCTACTACTACTACTACAACTACTACAACTACTCCTACAGCTACTACTACTCGTACAACTACTACTACCACAAGCACTACTACTACTACTTCTACTAGAACTACTGTTATTACTACAACTACTACAACTATTACTATGACTACTACAACAACTGCTACTACAACAACTACAACTACTGCTACTACTACCTCTGCTACTGCTAGTGCTACTTCAACTACAACTACTACTACTACTCGTGCTTCCACTAATACTACTACTACTGCAATTACTAGAACTACCCCTATTATTACTACAACAACTACAACAACAACAACAACTACTATTACTACTACTACTGCTGCTACTACTACTATGGCTGTTGCAACTACTACTACTAGTACTCCAACTGCTACAATTACTACAACTACAAGAATTATTTCTACTACTGCTAAAACTACTAGTACTATTACTACTACTACAACTACTACAACTACTCCTACTGCTACTATTACTACTTCTACTAATACTAGTACTACAACTATTACTACTACTGCTACTACTAATACTACTTCTAATGCTACTACAACAACAACCACTACTACTACAACTCCTACTACTGCGAATGCTACTAATATAACTTCTACTACTACTGCTGCTATTCTCACAACTACTCCTACGACAACAACTATTAGGGCTACTACTATTACTACTAATACTTCTACTACTGCTTCTACTCCTACACCTATTCCTACTACTATGCTAGTTACAACTACTAATAGCACTACTACTATGATCGCTACCACTGCTACTACTTCTACAACCTCTACTACAACTTCTACACCAACTTCTACTACTACTAGTATTGCTACTACTACTTCTACCACTACAACTACTAATATTGCTGCTACTACATCTACTACTAATACTACTACATCTACTACTACTCCTATTGCTACTACTTCCACCACTGTGGCTGCTACCACTACTACTATTTTTGCTACCCCGTCTACTACGAATACTACTACTACTACTACTACATCTACTTCTACGACTACTCCTAGTACTTCCACACAATAACTACTACTGCTACCCTACAACTAACACTACTTTTACTACTAGTACGGCTTCTACTACTACCACCATTATTACTACTACAATTACTATGATTACTACTACTATTACTACTACTATGACTACTACTACTCATATTACTACTACTATTACAAGTACTATTACTGCCACTTCTACTACTTCTACTACTACTACTTCTATTATTACTACTGCTACAACAATAATAACAACAACTACTACTACTCTGACTACTACTACTTCAACTACAACTACAAATACTACTACTGCGACTACTTCTATTGATAGAACCCCTCCTACAACTACTACTGCTACTACCACTGCCCTACTACTACACTACTACTACAACTACAACTATTGCTACTACAACTACTCCTATTACTACTACTATTGCTACCACTACTACTACTACTACTACTACTACTATTACTACTACTACTACTCCTCCTCCTGCTAGTACACTACTAGTACGATTGCCACATCTACTACTTCTACTACTACTGCTGCTACTATTGCTACTAGGACAACTACTTCTACTACCACTACTACTACTATTGCTACTGGTACAACTAATACTACTCTTATTACCACAACTGCAGCTGCTACTAATACTACCACTAGGACTACTACAACTGCTACTAATGCTCCTACCACTATTTCAACTACTACTACTAGTTGTACTAATACTACCACTCCAAACACTACTCCTACTACTACTACTACAACAACAGCTGCTGCTACTGCTACTACAACTACATTACTAAAAGTATAACTACCCCCACCACTACTCCCTGTACTACTGTTACTGCTACTACCACTATGAATACTACTACTGCTACTAGTACTACTTCACACATTACTGCTGCTGCTACTACTACTACTACTCCTACTACAACAACTACTACTACTATTCCTCTTCCTACTCCTACTGCTACTACTACTACTACTCCCTACTACTATTACTACTACTGTAGCTATGACTCCTACTATAACACCTACTACTACTACCACCACTACGACTACTACTACTACTACTACTAATACTAACACTACAACTACTATTGCTACCGCTGCTACTACTACAACAAATACTACTGCTATTACTGCTGCTACTACTACTACAACAACAACTACTACTACAAATGCTACTCTGACTGCTACTACTTCTAGTCAAATTACTACTACCACCACTACTACTACTATGATTTACACTACTACCACTGCTACTAGAACAACTGCTGCTGCTACTAGAACAACTGCTGCTGCTACTATGACTACTACAACTACTATTACTATTATTGCCTTTACTTCTACTCCCATTACTACTACTACTACTCCTACTACTACTCCTACTGCAACTCCAACTTCTTCTACCACTCCACCTACTAGTACTACCCCTACTCCAAATAATAATAATAATACTACTACTACTACAACTACTAGTATGACATCTACTCCTATTGCTACTACTAGTACTCATACTATTACTATAATAACTATAACTACTGGCACTACTACCACCTCTACTATAGCGACTACTACTACTATTACTACTATTAAAACTATAACTGCTACTGCTACTACTACTACTATTCCTATAGTAGCTACTACTTCTACTCCTATTACTACTAGTAGTAGTACTGCTACTTCTGCTACTACTACTACTACTACTATTAGTATAACAACTACTACAACTACTGCTGCTGCTCCTCCTCCTCCTCCTCCTACTACTACTACTACCACTACTACTAATAGTACTACCACATTTACTACTACTACTACTTAGTAATTCTACTATTACTACTACTTCAATTACTGCAACTACTTCTACTATTACTAATACTGCTACTACTACTACTACTACTTATGTTTGTACTACTACAACTACTAGTATGACTACAACAATAACTACCACTACAACTATTACTCCTGCTACTACTATTACTATGGATACTACTACTACTTCTTCTGCTACTACTACTACAAAAACTATAACTGCTATTACTACTACTACTAATACGTCTACTACTACTACTCCTCCCCATATTACCACTACTACTATGACAACAATGGCTACTATTACTGCTATTACTATAACTACTTCTACTACTATTATTATTATGTCTACTTCTACTTTTCCTACTATTGCTACTACTACTAGCACTACTACTACTGTCGCTAGTTCTACTTCTGTTACTGTTGTTACTACTACTAGTACTAGTACTACTTCTAATACTTTTGTAGGAGAAGGAATATTAGTAGGAGTAGGAGCACTAATAGTAGGAGTATCTATAGGAGAAGGAATATTAGTAGGAGTAGGAGTTCTAGTAGTAGTAATAAGAGGAGTAGTAATAGTGATAGTAGTAGTTGTTGTTGTTGTAGGAGTAGCAGTAGCAGTAGTAGAAATCATAGTAGTAGTAGTAGTAGTAGTACTAGTAGTAATAGTAGTAGTCATCATAGGACTTGCATCAGCGATAGTAGCAGTCATAGTAGTAGTAATAGTAAGAGTAGTAGTAGTCAGAGTAATATCAGTAGTAATAAAAGTAGTAGTTGTAGTAATAGTAGTATTGCTCATAGTAGTAGTAGTACTAGTAGTAGTTGGAGTAGCAATAGCAGTAGTAGTTACAGTTGTAGTAGTAGTACTAGTGGTAGAAGTAGGAGTAGGAGTAGTAGTATAAGTAGTAGCAGCAGTAGCAGTATCAGTTGTAGTA
>RXID01003496.1:7009-19143 GCA_005019695.1 Trichopus zeylanicus subsp. travancoricus
CAAATTGCCAAGGTCTGCCAAGAAGAATATGGCATGCATTCATCTCCACAACAACCCAGGTTACCTCATCCTTATAGAATTTTCCAATGGAAAAATAAATTTGACACCGTTCAGTTACCTTGGTTTCACCAACCTTTTTAATCCAGCCGATCTTGTAGGGAGAAGGATGTGATTCCGTCTTCAATTGAAGCTTGTCAACCATAGTCTTAGAGATGTTGTTTTCACTGCTTCCCCCATCAATAATCATGTCACAGATATTAACATTTACTGTGCATCGAGTGCGAAAGATATTATGACGTTGTAGGTTTTCCTCTTGCTTTGGGATGTACATCAGATTTTGAACTACTAAAGATGACCTTTCACCATCAGGCTCCTCGAATATTCAATCTTCATAGTTTTCTTGATCACAAGCTAGGTCATCATCTTTTGAGTCATGTAAATTGTCAGCAACAAAATTATCTTCAATAGCCAAGTTCACAGGTTGTCGTGCTGGACAAACATTAGAACGATGTCCAAATTTTCCACAATGATAGCACTTTAGATCCGGATTTGAACTTGGATTCTTTGCTGATGTGGCATTTCCTGATGGCCTTGTAGGTCTAGCTTCAAGACTCACTTGTGTGGGAGGTCGAGAAGGTTGTGTAGCTGCACCTCTATTAGGAATAGATTGTGCTCCTTTTGAATTCTCACCAATGGTTCTCCCCATCTGATTTCTGATGACAGGTCGCTCCAATTGGGACTCCACACGAGTTGCACTCCTCACAGCCTCATTAATTGTCCAAATAGGTTGTAAAGAAATCCTATCTTGGATGGTTGTGCATAGCCCACCGATGAATCTTGTCACTTGATGAGATTCAGTCTCTATTAGATTATTACGTGCTGATAGGCGATAGAACTCCTCAGCATATGCCTTCACACTGCGATTACCCTGTCGATAATTTTGATATTGCTGAAAGAGTACCTGGTCATAATCTATGGGAAGGAATTGCTTTTCGAGAAGAGCCTTCATCCGTGGCCATGCTCGAATTGGAGCTTTATTTTGGCGTGTCATTTCCCACCTGGATGCGTTCCCACCATGCTGAGCACCCCCCTTGAGTCGGGTAAGCAACAAGCTTCACTTTCTTCGAATCTGGAATCTCCATGTAGTCGAAGAACCGTTCCACTTCAGCAAGCCAATCGAGAAAATCTTCGATCTGAAGTTAGCCATTGAAAGATGGGAGATCAATCTTCAAGCGAAAATCATGACGTTTATCATGCTCAGAAACTGGTCAGCGAAGGATGTCTTCAACTTCTTCGTTGCTGGAATTTTCAAGGATTTGTAAACCCTTTGGATTCACTTGCGGAGCCTTTCCTCGACCAATTGGATCGCGAGTCACTTCATCGATCCGTCGACGTGGTTGATTCAGGCCTTCAATTTGATCCATCCTCAACATCATCCTTGCAAGTGAGTTTTGGATTGCCTCCACGATCGAATCAAAATACTCACGGTTGATGTGATGACCCACAGGAGCACCGTCCCTAGGGTTGCTGCTGGTTGCGTCGTCGTTAGATATTAAGCAAGGAGAGACTCGCTCTGATACCACTTGACGTAGCAACAAGCGTGGTAGACGAGGAAACCACCGTTGCCTCTGTTAAGAACTCCTTGAATCCACAAGGAAGAGAGAAAATTCACTAAAGTAGAACTTTATTGAGAATAAAAGTTGTCTCCCGTCCATAGGACTGAAGGCCTATTTATACAAATACCAGAAATCCAATTTGAGTAAGTTTCTGGCTTTCCAAGTCCTCTAAACTGAATATAACTCAGTTTAAACTCATTAATTGGGTTGGTAGAAGTTCTAAATAAGTTAACCTACGAAAATAAAATCATAAATAAAGATTCATCCTTCCCAAGTCCTAAACTGAATAGGATTCAGTCCAAAATTGGTCTTGGGTTGGTGGAATCCGAGAATAAGACCTAAGACATCCCTAATGAAGATGAATTTTAAACATAAGAAAGGTACTAAGTAAGGTCAATCCTCGTTTTTAAATAGAAGAGTGAATCAAATCATTTGTCATGGCCCCTTGACTTCTGAATTAGCTTCTTTTGATATTCTTGAACTTCCTTTGAGTGTCCTACATCAATCTTCTTCCTCTTCTTCTTCATCTTCTTCTTCTTCATCATCATCATCTTCTTCTTCTTCTTCTTCTTCTTATTCTCCTTCTCCTTCTCCTTCTCCTTCTCCATCTCCTTCTCCTTCAAAAGAAGCTAATTCAAAAGTCAAGGGGCCATGACAAATGATTTGATTCACTCTTTATTTAAACTTAGGGTTTACCTTATTTAGTACCTTTCTTTATTTAAATTCTCTTCATTATGATGTCTTAGGTCTTGTTCTCGGATTCCACCAACCCAAGACTAATTTTGAGCTGAATTCTATTCAGTTTAGGACTTGGGAAGGATGAATCTTTATTTAGGATTTTTTTTTCGTAGCTTAACTTATTTAGAACTTCTACCAACCCAATTAATGGGTTCAAACCGAGTTGTATTCAGTTTAGGATTTGGAAAGCCAGAAACTTACTCAAATTGGACTTCTGGTATTTGTGTAAATAGGCATTCAGTCCTATGGATGGGGAAATAACTTTTTTTTCTCAATAAAGTTCTACTTTAGTGAATTTGCTCTCTTCCTTGTGGATTCAAGGAGTTCTTAACAGAGGCAACAGTTTTTTCCTCGTCTACCACGCTTGTTGCTATGTCAAGTGGTATCAGAGCGAGGCTCTCCTTGCTTAATGTCTAACGACGATGCAACCAGTAGCAACCCTAGGGACGGTACTCCTGTGGGTAATCACATTAGTCGTGAGTATTTTGATTCGACCATGGAGGCAATTCAAAACTCACTTGCAAGGTTGATGTTGAGGATGGATCAACTTGAAGGCTTGAATCAACCATGTCGACGGATCGATGAAGTGACTCACGATCCAATTGGTCGAGGAAAGGCTTCGCAAGTGAATCCAAAGGGTTTACAAATCCTTGAAAACTCCAGTGATGAAGAAATTGAAGACATCCTTCATCGACTAGTTTCTGAGCATAATAGACATCATGATTTTCGCTTGAAGATTAATCTCCCATCTTTCAATGGCCAACATCAGATCGAAGATTTCCTTGATTGGCTTGCTGAAGTGGAATGGTTCTTCGACTACATGGAGATTCCAGATTCGAAGAAAGTGAAGCTTGTTGCTTACCGACTCAAGGGGGGTGCATCAGCATGGTGGGAACGCATCCAGTTGGAAAGGACACGCCAATATAAAATTCCAATTCGAGCATGGCCACGGATGAAGGCTCTTCTCGAAAAGCAATTCCTTCCCATAGATTATGATCAGGTACTCTTTCAGCAATATCAAAATTGTGGACAGGGTAATTGCAGTGTGAAGGCATATGCTGAGGAGTTCTATCACCTATCAGCACGTAATAATCTAGTAGAGACTGAATCTCATCAAGTGGCAAGATTCATTGGTGGGCTACACACAACCATCCAAGATAGGATTTCCTTGCAACCTATTTGGACGGTTAATGAGGCTGTGAGGAGTGCAACTCGTGTGGAGTCCCAATTGAAGTGACCTGTCATCAGAAATCAGGTGGGGAGAACCATTGGTGAGAATTCAAAAGGAGCACAATCTATTCCTAATAGAGGTGCAGCTACACAACCTCCTCGACCTCCCACACAAGTGAGTCTTGAAGCTACACCTACAAGGCCATCACGAAACGCCACATCAGCAAAGAACCCAAGTTCAAATTCTGATCTAAAGTGATATTGCTGTGGAAAATTTGGACATCGTTCTAATGTTTGTCGAGCATGACAACCTGTGAATCGGGCTATTGAAGATAATTTTGTGGCTGACAATTTACATGACTCAAATTATGATGACCTAGCTTGCGATCAAGAACATTATGAAGATAGAACATTCGAGGAGCCTGATGGTGAAAGGTCATCTTTAGTATTCGGAATCTGATGTACATCCCAAAGCAAGAGGAAGACCTACAACATCATAATATCTTCCGCACTCGATGCATAATAAATGGCAAGATCTGTGACATGATTATTGATGGAGGAAGCAGTGAAAACATCATCTCCAAGACTATGGTCGACAAGCTTCAATTGAAAATGAAATCACATCCCTCTCCCTACAAGATCGGCTGGATTAAAAAGGTTGGTGAAACCAAGGTAACTGAATGATGTCAAATTTGTTTTTCTATTGGAAAATTCTACAAGGATGAGGTAACCTATGATGTTGTGGAGATGGATGCATGTCATATTCTTCTCGGAAGACCTTGGCAATTTGATAGAGATTCTACACATCTTGGGCGAGACAATCGCTACATCTTCTTCAAAGATGGAAAGAAAATTATTCTTACCCCTATTGGCGAAAAGCGTCGACCCAAAAGTTTACAAGAGGAGGGTCACTCCTTCCTGATTGTGCAAAATTTTATAAATGAGGCTAAAGAGACAACTCAAATATTTATTGTGATTGAGAAAGGAATGGAGACAATGCCCACTGAAGCTCCAAAAGGCTTGCAACCCTTCCTAGATGAATTCAAGGAAATCATGCCCGATGATCTTCCTGCTGAACTACCCCCAATGAGAGATATTCGGCACCACATTGACCTTGTTCCTGGAGCGAGTTTACCAAATCTGCCCCACTACAGAATGAGTCCAAAAGAGCCACAAATTTTACAAGACAAGGTTGAAGAGTTGATCAGAAAAGGAATGGTCAGAGTTAGCATGAGCCCATGTGCAGTTCCAGCCTTATTAACACCTAAGAAAGATGGAAGTTGGCAGATGTGTGTAGATAGTCGAGCCATCAACCGAATCACAGTAAAGTATAGGTTCCCAATTCCTCGCTTAGAGGACATGCTGGACATGTTGGAAGGATCAAAGGTGTTCTCTAAGACAGATTTGAAGAGTGGATACCATCAAATCAGAATTAGATCCGGTGATGAATGGAAAACTACTTTCAAAACAAAAGAAGGACTTTATGAGTGGCTTGTTATGCCTTTTGGACTCTCAAATGCACCAAGTACCTTCATGCGATTGATGAACCAGGTATCAAACCTTTCATTGGTCATTTTGTTGTTGTTTACTGTGATGATATCCTGGTGTACAGCCATAATGAAGAAGAATATAAAAGGCATCTAACAGAAGTACTTACTGTGCTGAAGAAGGAGAAGTTGTACATCAACTCAAAGAAATGTCATTTTATGACTGACCACTTGGTGTTCTTAGGTTCATTGTAAGTGCGGAAGGCATTCATGTTGATGAAGAAAAGGTAAAAGCTATTAAGGAATGGCCAATACCCAGAAGTGTATCAGAACTTAGAAGCTTCCATGGTCTGGCCATATTCTATCGGAGGTTTGTCAAAAACTTTAGTTCCATTATGGCACCAATAACTGAATGTTTGAAGCAACGCAAGTTCTCCTGGACTCAAGAAGCTAATAGATGCTTCGAGTTGATCAAGGAGAAGTTATCTACTGCACCTGTTTTGGCATTGCCTAGCTTCGAGAAGTTATTTGAGGTAGATTGTGATGCTTCGTACATAGGCATTGGAGCCGTTCTATCCCAAGAAGGAAGGCCAGTAGCTTTCTACAGCGAAAAGTTGAGTGAAGCTCGAAAGAAGTGGTCAACATATGAGCTAGAATTTTATGCGGTTGTACAAGCAATTCGTCATTGGAAGCACTGTCTAATTCAATGAGAGTTCATTCTATATACTGACCACCAAGCTCAGAAATTCATTGATAGGCAGAAGGACTTGAATCACATGCATGGTCGATGGTCGTCATTCTTACAGCAATACACTTATGTTTTGAAACACAAATCTGGACAAAAAAATAAGGTGGCCGATGCTTTGAGCCGCATGGCAGCCTTGATAGTAACTATAAGCAACGAAGTTGAAGGGTTTGATTATTTGAAGGAATTGTATGCTGAAGATGAAGATTTTAAAGAAGGGTTTAGAAAGTGCCAAGCAGTACAAAGAAGTGATTTATATCTCCATGAAGGCTTTCTCTTTAAGGGTTCTCGTCTTTGCATTCCAAGGTGCTCCTTGAGAGAAAAGGTGGTGAAAGAGTTGCATAGCAGTGGCTTAGCAGGACATCTTGGGCGTGACAAGAGTATGGCACTAGTTGAAGAGCGCTACTATTGCACTAGTGCTATGTATGCCAAACAACCAAAGGAAGCTCTCAAAACATTGGCCTTTATACCCCATGGCCTGTGCCAAATGCCCCATGGGAGGATCTATCGATGGATTTTGTTTTGGGCCTCCCCAGGACTCAACGAGGCTTAGATTCAGTATTTGTTGTTTTCGACAGATTTTCCAAGATGGCACACTTCATTCCATGTAAGAAAATAGCAGATGCAACAAGGGTGGCTAATCTATTCTTTCAAGAGATTGTAAGGCTACATGGAGTGCCAAAGACTATCACTTTTGATTGTGACACAAAATTTCTAAGTCACTTTTGGAAGACATTGTGGAGGCGATTTGATACGTTTCTACAATTTAGTAGTGCTTATTATTCACAATCAGATGGACAAACTGAAGTGGTGAATCGAACACTTGTAAACATCATTCAGTGTCTTGCAAGAGACAAACCAAAGCAGTGGGACTATGCACTCGCACAAGCTGAATTTGCTTTCAATAACATGAAGAACAGGTCCACGGGAAAATCACCATTTGAAATTGTCAATGGAAGAACCCTAAAGCACCCACTGGATTTGGTGGTGTTGTCCAAATTGCCATGAACAAGCATAGCTGCAGACAATATGGCGAAGAGAATTATTGAAGTGCATACCGAGGTAAAGAAGAAATTAGAAGAATCCAATGCCAAATACAAAATTAAAGCAAACCTTCATAAGCGTCCAAAAGAGTTTCAAGAAGGAGATCTGGTGATGGTGGACTTGAGGAAGGAATGGTTTCCAGCTGGAACTTACAACAAACTGAAACAGAAGAAAATTGGGCCACTGAAGATACTAAGAAAGATAAACAACAATGACTATGTCATCGACCGCTGGAAGGATCTGGGGATCCAAAATAACTCGAGGATGAGTTCTTTACAAGAAGAGGACACTGATGTAGGACACTCAAAGGAAGTCAGGAATATCAAAAGAAGCTAATTTAAAAGTCAAGGGGCCATGACAAATGATTTGATTCACTCTTTTATTTAAACTTAGGATTTACCATACTTAGTACCTTTCTTTGTTTAAATTCAATTTATTATGATGTCTTAGGTCTTATTCTCGGATTCCACCAACCCAAGACTAATTTTGGGCTGAATTCTATTCAGTTTAGGACTTGGGAAGGATGAATCTTTCTTTAGGATTTTTTTTTGTAGGTTAACTTATTTAGAACTTCTACCATCCCAATTAATGGGTTCAAACTGAGTTATATTCAGTTTAGGACTTGGGAAGTCAGAAACTTACTCAAATTGGATTTCTGGTATTTGTATAAATAGGCATTCAGTCATACGGATGGAGAAACAACTTTTTATTCTCAATAAAGTTCTAATTTAGTGAATTTTCTCACTTCCTTGTGGATTCAAGGTGTTCTAAATAGAGGCAACGATGTTTTCCTTCTTCTTCTTCTGCATCTTCTTCTGCTTCTCCTTCTTCTTTGTTTCTCTTTTTCACCTTCACCTTCTTCTTCTTCTTATGCTCCTTCTTCTCCTTCTCCTTCTCCTTCTCCTTCTTCTTCTCCTTCTCCTTCTCCTTCTCCTTCTCCTTCTCCTTCCCCTTCTCCGTCTCCTTTTCCTTCCCCTTCTCCTTCCCCTAATCCATCTCCTTCTTCTTCTCCTTCCCCTTCTCCTACTGCTTCTCCTTCACCTTAAGCTTCTCCTTCTTCTTCGTCTTCTTCTTCTTCTCCTTCTCCTTCACCTTCTGCTTCTCCATCTCCTTCTTCTTTTTATCTTCTCCTACTGCTTCTCCTTCACCTTAAGTTTCTCCTTCTTCTTCGTCTTCTTCTTCTTCTCCTTCTCCTTCACCTTCTGCTTCTCCATCTCCTTCTTCTTTTTATCTTCTCCTACTGCTTCTTCTTCTTCTTCTTCTTCTTCTTCTTCTTCTTCTTCTGCTCCTCCTCCTCCTCCTCCTCCTCCTCCTCCTCCTTTGAAAAAGCTAACATTATTGCAGCAAGCTGTGAAGCCGGAGAGTCGGAGATGGAGTATCCAGCTTTGAAAAAGCTAACCGAAAAATTGTATGCAAGTAGAATGACATCGATGACGTCCCCAAGCAGGCCGTATATGCCCCCCGAGGATACCGCGATGGGTCCCCCGGGTTATCCACCAGCATCTAACACGGCCCCATCAATATCTCGAACAGCACTTGCATTTGAGCAACGAAGCCAAGGGAGATTCAAAGGAGAGGCTTCAACAATGAGATGTGGACCCTTCCGTCCGCACAACAAAATGGAGGAGCCATGTTTGTGATTCCCGAGCAGCTCGGTCTTTTTGATGATGGGTTCTCAAGATGGGAGGCCATCACAAGAAATCACATCGCCGGCCAAGGGTTCACCGATACTAGAGACAAAGTCGAGCACATAGACAACCTCTTGGGTGAGGTTGAACGGCTCACCTGGGTGCAATGGCGCATGATGTACGGAGAGGAGTATCAAGCCCTCATTGCAGTCGGAGAAGGAAGGGAAGGCACCCAGAACATCCTCTCCCAGATGCGGAGGGTATTCTCACTGGAAGATCCAACCCAAGGGTCGACCATGGCCCAATATGCGGCGTACTGGGACCTTGAGAGACTTTCATATGAGAACATGAAAGATATTCTCCTCTATATGAATGACTATTTCATGTTAGCAACAAAAAATGGGAGACTGTACGTGGGCATCGAGCTATCTGAGAAGTTTTGGATGAAGATGCCGGGCGAACTTGGCCGAAGAATGAAGGCGGCCTTTGATCAAAAGTACCCTGGAGTCCACGTTGGAGTGATACCAAGGGTCCTGTTTGCCTACAAGTATCTGGAAGAAGAATGCAAGGATGCCGCATTCAAAAGGTCTCTCAAAGACCTTTCTTTCTGCAGCAAGATTCCAATCCCAGGTTACTACGCCAAGGAGCGGAAATATGGAGCCAGGAAAGCAAAGACGTTTAGAGGAAAGCCGCACGATACTCACGTGCGAATAGAGAAGAGGAAGCATCTTGCGCGTAACAAACGGTGCAAGTGCTATCTCTGTGGCAATAAGGGGCACTTTGCTAAAGAGTGCCCTAATGACAGAAGAAATGTAAAGCGAGTTGCTATTTTCGAGCAACTCAATGTACCAGAAGAATATGACCTAATTTCTGTGCAGGAAGGAGAAGATCAAAGCAATGCTATCTTTAGCATTTCTGAGGGAGAAGATGCTCAGACTCTGCACAACTCCCTTAGCCCACTCATACATGAAGAGGTCATATATGTCCTTGGGGAGATAGAAGGAGGATACCGATCCCAGGTAACACTGCCTGATTCCTAGGAAAATTGTCTCCATTTTTGGCAGCATAACGACTTCGTGCAGCCACAAGAAGAAAGGTGCGCGTGCTGCAAGCGCCAGATAATGCAAAGGGCGAGGATTCACTGTCTCAACTGCAAGGTTACTGCCTGTAACCTATGTGGACCGTATTACTTTAAAACGGCGGTCCCAATCACACCAACCCCACCAGCACCATTTCCTTTGCAAAAACTGGTGCAAGAACAGCAGCACTACATTGCATAATGCGAAGGGGAGATTGAGAGGTTGAAAAGGGAGGTAGAATACTATAAGGAGAAGGCCCAGGAGCTAAAGCTGGAAGCAAGCCTATGAAAGGACTGTGAAGAGCTCTATAAGGAAAAGGAAGTGGAGGAAAGCGAAAGGCCGGAGTACACCAGCGTCCTATTTCAAGAAAGCATCTACAAAACGGCAACTGAGGGATCAACTCAACCAAACCCCGGGCCAAGGATGGTGAAAAACATGCTCTATAACATGATCATTGAACTTGAGATATCTAACATTCCCAGGTTCTCGGTGAGAGCAATACTGAACACGGGAGCTACCACCTGCTGTATTGACGAGGCATCAGTACCATCAGGAGCATTGGAGGAAAATAGCTTCATATTTAGCGGAATCAACTCAAAGCAGACTGCGGACAAAAAGCTGAAGCAGGGGAGGATGTACATCGGAGAAAACATCTTTCAAATCCCATACACTTACAGCTTCAGGATGGAACTGGGAGATGGCATCCAGATGATTATTGGGTGCAACTTCATACGTGCTATGCAAGGACGAGTAAGGATTGAAGGTGGTATAGTCACTTTCTACAAACATTTGACTACCATTAATACTACTCCTGTAGCTGCAGTAGCAGCAGTTTTAGACGAGTACATTGAAGGGCTGCATTCCTCCAACATACTTGCGATTTTCACTACGGAATTGTCCTACTTAAGGGTACGACGATTATCCCCTAATGCTATTTTACCTGGCAGAGACGCTGAAGGAGCAGCAAGATATGACCTAGTGGCAAGTGACAATTGCTACATAGGACCCAGAGGGCAGAACCTGGTGTCAACCGGGGTAAGCCTAAAATTTCCTGTGGGATATTCTGGCCGTATTGTTGCAGGATCAAGCATCACAAAGAAGCTTGGCCTACATATCAGGACCGGAGTGCTTGCTAGCGAATATCATGATGAGGTCACAGTATTGGCCTTCAACCACACTATCCTACCAGCCCTTATCAAGAAAGGAGATTGTGTGGCAAAACTTATTATCGAAAGGGTGTTATTTCCACAAGAAGCAAAGCGTCCCAAGGACAAGCCACCGAAGTCTGCAAATGCTACATCTTCCAGCCCGTCACCCAATTTATTTAATAATTGGCTACAGTCCACATATGAGGCAGCTTACCAGCACGCTTCGGGAAAAAACCATACAGGAGAAGCACACCCAGGGGCCTTTGCACCTCAGCCCATGGGATTCTATCCAGAGGACGATGGTGAAGACGCCCAGTACTTTGCCGCAGATCTTTCCGTAGACAACACGTCCGTCAAGAATCACCACATCAGCAGGATGGCCAAACCCAGAAGGCCTGAACACCCCGAAGCTCGCAGCAATAGCAGTCCAAGAAGTCCAAACAACCCCAACAAATCAAGCACAACAACAACTAGCAGGGATGCTGCTACAACTACAGGACACTAGCAACGCCAGGCCCACAACAGCGGCAGCAGCGATTACAGCGCTCCAACAACTTTGTGCTGTTCACGCCATCAAATTGCGGGAGTGCAAGCGATTAAGCACACAAGATCGCTTTTGGGCCACCTGATATCCTGCAGTCGCCCAGATTGACCAACAGCTCCAGACTGCTCACAGATTGGTCCAAGATGCGGTTTCCCGTACCATCAACTTACCACTCTCCAACAGCATTCGGAAGCGTGGTGGGGAGGGTGGGCGGGAATCTGGTGACAAAAGGTTAACAAAGCAAAAGGACAAGCTATTAGCCGAAGGAGAAAGCTACTAAAGCCTAAGCCTAGCAAAACGACAAGATAGCCTAACAAGAAGACAAGCTACTAGCCTAGGCCCTAGCCTAGGACATGACATCCTTTGGAGTCTTCTGTAAAGGCTACGCCTTAGGATAAGATAGGATGTCACATCCTTTGGAATCTTCTGTAAAGGCTATGCCTTAGGATAAGATAGGATGTGACACCATTTTGTAGTCTTTTGTAAAGGCTATAGGCCTATTATAGCATAGGCCTACTATAATATTGTAACACTGATGTAAGCGCTTACATCAGCAGATAGTATGAGCTAAGCGCTTACATCACTATGCCTTCTATATAAGGGCCACTACCATTGTAAAGGATCATCGATCCAAGACTAGAAATCTTTCCCAGCAATAAGAATCCGAAAGTTCTCTCATATCTCTTTCTTATTTCTTGTTGCTCTACAAAAATTCCAGTTACAAACCACGCAAAAAATGACAAGAAGGAGAAGGAGAAGGAGAAGGAGAAGGAGAAGGAAAAGGAGAAGAATAAGGAGAAGTAGAAGGAGAAGGAAAGGAAGAAGGAGGAGAAGGAGAAGGAGAAGCAGAAGGAGAAGGAGAAGGAGAAGCAGAAGGAGAAGGAGACGGAGAAGGAGAAGGAGAAGGAGAAGGAGAAGGAGAAGGAGAAGGAGAA
>RXID01003520.1:0-10439 GCA_005019695.1 Trichopus zeylanicus subsp. travancoricus
CCTTCCTAACACCGGCGATGCTCGCCGAAGTTTCGAGGTCGCGGAAGCTCTTTTTCAAGAAGGAAAGTAGCAACAAGAAATAAGGAGAAGATATGGAGAAACTCTCGGATTCTTATTGCTAAATTCACACGATGCTTATAATACTCGGATACTTGGATTATTTTTCGATGATGATTTACAATGGAGGCGTGCCCCTTATATAGAGGGCACGGTGATGTAAGCGCTCACATCAGCTGGTGGTATGAGCTAAGCGCGTACATCAGCATAATAGTAGCCTATACAAGAGTAGGCCTATAGCCTTTACATAAGACTCCAAGGGAAGTCTTGTCCTAGGCATAGCCCTCTTATCCTAAGGCGTAGCCTTTACAAAAGACTCCAAAAGAGATCTTATCCTAATGCGTAGCCTTTATGGAAGTATAGTAGCTAATACAGGAAAGTAGGATCCTGTCGTACAGTACGTAGCAGCTATAGCTACGCAATAAGAAGTCAAAGCCTAAGCAAGAGGACGAGCCTAGCCAAAGGACGAGCTACCAGCCTATGACAGCGACGTCTTTTGGAGTCTTCTGTAAAGGCTATGCCTTAGGATATAAAGGCTACGCCTTAGGATAAAATATCTTTGTGAGTCTTTTGTAAAGGCTACGCCTTAGATATAAAGGCTACGCCTAGGACAAGACTTTCCCTTGGAGTCTTATGTAAAGGCTATAGGCCTACTCTAGTATAGGTAACTATTATGCTGATGTAAGCGCTTAGCTCATACCACCAGCTGATGTGAGCGCTTACATCACCGTGCCCTCTATATAAGCGGCACGCCTCCATTGTAAATGATCATCTTAGAAATCGTTAAGTATCCAAGTATTGTAAGCAATCGTGTGAATTTAGCAATAAGAATCCGAGAGTTTCTCCATATCTTCTCCTTATTTCTTGTTGCTACTTTCGTTCTTGAAAAGAGCTTCCGCGACCTCGAATACTTCGGCAAGCATTGCCGGCGTTAGGAAGGTCGATTTCAAAGCTCTTTGCAAGAACGAAAGTAGCAACAAGAAATAAGGAGAAGAATATGGAGAACTCTCGGATTCTTATTGCTAATTCACACGATAACTTTGGATTAGTGTTCGATGATCAGTTACAATGAGGCATGCCCCCTTATAAGAGAGGGCACGTGATGTAAGCGCCACTCAAGCTGGTGGTATGAGCTAGCATCTGAACATCAGCCTAATAGTAAGCCTATGCTAGGGTAGGCCTGATAGCCTTTACATAAGACTCCAGGGAATTCTTGTCCCTACATATGGCCTCTTATCCTAAGGCGGTAGCCCTTTACAAAGAATCCAAAAGAGATCTTATCCTAATGCATAGCCTTTTACAGAAGACTTCAAAAGCGTCCGCTTCCATAGCCCCTGGTAGCTCGTCCTTTTGGCTAGGCTCTGTCCTCTTGCTAGCTTTGACTTCTTATTTCGTAGCTCTAGCTGCTAACGTCTGTCCAACAGGATTCCCTACTTTCCTGTATTAGCTTCTATACTCACACCACGCTCGCGCTGCTGACGGCTACGGGCAGTGGCTGTACAGTGGGGCTCCTGTGCCGTCCTTCGTTTCCCACCACGCTCCGTGTGCTCTGGGAGAGGGAAAAGAGGCCTGGTTCATACTGGAAACGGCCGTTCCTTTGTGACTAGTCGGAGGTATTCTGGGAAGCTGGGCGTGAGGTCCTATCTGGGCCATTGTAGGGTACCAGGTGGCCCAAGAAGTGGAGTGCCTGGTAGCGGAGGCCTGGTTCGCACTCCCATAGGTTGCGGTTGTTGAGATACACAGTTTTGCCGTAGTGCCTGTGATTGCTGTTGCTGCTGCTGTAGTACGGATATCTTGCTCATTTGCAGGGAACCCTGCAGTTGTAGTAGCATCTCGGCTAGGTCCTGCCACTCCTTGTGTGCTGGGGCTGCTTGGACTTCTTGAATTGCTGTGGCCACGAGCTCCAGAGTTTCGAGGTCTTCTTCTGCTGGACATCCTGCACAGACTAGAGAAGAAAGTAATCGTGACAAGGAGTCAGCGAGCTGATTATCCTTGCCCTCGATGTGTTCGAAGTGTACCGGGATCCCTATCCCAGTAATATAGTCTGTAAAGGCGATCCAGCGTATCCTGGAAGGCTTGTGAGTCGGAGACTTGTTGAAGAAGCTAATTATAGCTTGGCAGTCGGTCCGAATCGTTAGTTCCTTTTTATCCAAGTAGTAGATCTTTAGTGCTTCCAGTGAGTTCATTACCGCATAGATCTCCGCATCGATGGTGGATTTGATGGGGTTAAATTTCCCGCTTGCGTAAGCACACACATGTTCTGCGGATTTCGGATCATATTTCTGCGGCTTCCATTTGCAGATGCCCCCCCAGCCTTCCATGCAGCCATCTGTTTCTAGAAGGATGTAGCTCTCTGTAGGGGGTACTTCCAAGTCCGGTAGTTGCTGGACTAATTTTTTCATCTGGCCCACTAGAGCCCAATCCTGTTGGTTCATTTTCTTTTCTCCAGTTGGGCTGGTTTTTGCATACAGTGGGCTGAGGAGCCTTCCCAAGTTGGGAATGTAATTCCTGGCATAATTGAGGACGCCTAACCAGGAACGAAGCCCCTTTTTGGTCATGAGTGATTTATTTTGTACCTCCGTGATTTTCTTGATCACGTGAGGCTGCAGCCGGATCCTTTGGTTCCCGATGATGGCACCTAGGAACTCCACTTCTGTTACCGCTACCTTCATTTTTGTAGGACTTAGGACGAGCCCATGCTCCTCACAAATATCGAGCATGATGTTCAGGTGCTTAGCATGCTCTGCTTCTGTCTGTGAGAAAACAAGAATGTCATCAATGTAGACGGCAATAAAGTTTTCTGTACCTTTGAAGCAATGGTCCATTTTTCGTTGGAATACGGCTGGGGCATTCTTCAGGCCGAACGGCATGACCAACCATTCGTATAGGCCAGAGGGGACCCAGAATGCAGTCCATTCAATAGAATCTGGGTGCATGGCCACCTGATGGAAACCACTTTTCAGGTCAAACTTGGAGTAGACCTTGCTGTGGCTTACCCTCCTTAGGATAGTATTGATCCCTGGGAGGCTGTATTGGTCTTTGTTTGTAAGGTCATTCAGACGCTTGTAGTTGAAGACCATTCTCTCGTTTCCTTTTTCCTCTTTGCCTGTAGTCGGGTCGACGATTGTTCCTGACCTTACGATGAAGGCCGTTGTCCTGTGCCGACTCCTACTTGGCCGGATGACTCCCATGGTCAGTAGGGCTTCTACGTGCCTTTTGAAGGTGTCCTGCAGTTGTGGGGTGACATGCTTCATAGGACGATCTTCTATAACAAAGTCTGGATTTTTGATATCCAGATGGCACACCACTTTGTTCTTTGCCCAGTGCTTTAACGGGTTTTCGCCAATAACCCCTGCTTCTTTCAGCCTTGTTATTACTGGTTGAAATTTTTGGAGGAAGGACTCCCTGCTGAGCCCTGTATTGTAGTATACTGATTGCTGGATATCAATATACTCTTCTTCCTCCAGCTCCAATTCTTCTACGGCGGCGGCCACCGATGTTGTGGGAGTAGTACTGATAACAGTTAGATTTTTATAGAAGGTTACGATGTTACCTTCTATCCGAACTCCTCCTTGCATGGCTTTTATAAAGTTGCACCCAATTATCATCTGGATGCCATCACCTAGCTCCATTTTGAAGCTGTAAGTGTAGGGGATCTTGAAGCTGTTATCCCCAATATGCATCCTTCCACCTTTTAGTTTTTTTGTCCGCCGATTGCTTTGAGTTTATCCCGCTGAATTGTACCACGAAGCTATTTTTCTCCAGTGCTTCGGGTGGTACTGAAGCTTCATCAATACAGCAGGTTGTTGCTCCTGTGTCTAGTATGGCTCTGACTTGGAACCTAGGAATGTTAGGTATTTCAAGTTCAACATTCATGTTGCAGAGCATATTCTTTACTATTTTTGGTCCAGGCTTCGGTTGAGCCTCTCCTTCAGCTGTTGTCTTGTAGACACTTTCCTGTAGTAGGATACTGGTGCACTCCAGTTCCTCGCTTGCTTCTGCTTCCTTTTCTTTGAGCTTCTCAGAGTCTTTTTGCAGGCTTACGCCTAGCTCTAATGCCTTGACTCTTTCTTTGTAGTAGCCCACCTCTTTTTCCAGCCGTTCAATTTCCCCTTCACACCTTTCTTGCATCAGCCTCTGGAACGGTTCTGGTGGAGCTGGTGTAACTGGGACCGCTGTCTTAAAGTAATAGGGTCCACATAGGTTACAGGCAGTAACCTTGCATTTGGGGCAATGAATCCTTGCTCGCTGCATTGTTTGGATCTTGCAGCACACGCATTTTTCTTCTCGCGGCTGCACGAAGTCGTTATGCTGCCAAGAATGAGAACATTTTCCTTGGAAGTAAGGCAGCGTTACCTGAGGGCGATACCCTCCTTCTCGTTCTCCAAGAACACAAACTGCTCTCTCCTGCTCAGGTGGGGCGAGGGAGCTGTGCAGACTTTGGGTTGATAAAGAGGAGTGACGGTTCTTTTTGCGTTCTGCTTCTTGCAGTTCTTGTAGATACTGCGCATTAAAAGGGATCTCCACATAGTTGGTGCTGTAAGAAGGCCTGTAAGAAGAAGAGGTTAGAGGGTAATTGTCTCCTCTGGTGAAGTACTCCTCCTCTGGAGCCTCGTTCGCATAATGTTGTTGGTAGCTTTGCTGGTCCTGATAACACCAATTGTAGTAGTCGTCCCGTGGGGTAGGCAGATAGTAAGCCATCAGCCTTCAAGCTTTTGCACTTCCTCAGCTAGTATTTGGTAAGGATCCCGAAAGACCCTTAGTTTGCCTCGTGCCTCCTGAGGCCTTCGCGTGCGCCTCTCGTGCTGTTGGAGAAGCTTGTCCAGCCGTTCAAGGCTGTCGCCTGGTTCTCTTTGCTGGGGTTGCTGCCTGAACGCCTCGAGTACGAGTCCTCGGGCCTCTTGTTTTGAAAGGGGCCTGCTGTCTAGGACTGCAGTTGTTAAAGTCTTCAGAGAAATCGCGAGCCTCGAGATCTCTTGTGTGCAAGCTTGATGCAGTTCAAAGAGTTGTTTTAAATTCTTTAAGTTAACTCTTGATGCAATACAGGTTTTGTCGTAAATCACAGACAAGTTATGAGCTAGTTGATTGGTGGAAACTTTTGTTACTAAAGCAAGGTCAAGATACTCAAGGCTAGAGGTTCGGGAACGTTCATACCCCTCCTAAATGGATTTTTCCCATGCTTCAGACATATGGGCTAAAAAGTTCACAGTTACTACAATTTCCAAAGGATAAATTCCAGTATTAGGTTAAACATGGCAATTCCTTACTAGATTAAAGCAACGCTTCAGGATCGTACAGGTGTGCCCTTGGGCTTACTCACGGCCACTCGCCTTTACTGCCAAGTTAGGACCTGTCCTTTTTCCTTACACAAAGCTCTTCATCCAGTCAGTAAAAACCATGCTTAATTTTAATCCGCAAATTACCACAAAGGAAAAGATAGCAGTTATGAAATCTTAACACAACATCTTAACACAGTAGTGAAAATCAGGATTTGGGTAAGTACGACCCTTACCTCGCACTCTTGGCACCTTGACCTCTTGGGGGTTCTACTCCGCCATATCTTTAGCTAGCTCTGATACCATGAAATCGACCTTCCTAACGCCGGCGATGCTCGCCGAAGTTTCCGAGGTCGCGGAAGCTCTTTTTCAAGAAGGAAGTAGCAACAAGAAATAAGGAGAAGATATGGAGAAACTCTCGGATTCTTATTGCTAGTTCACACGATTGCTTACAATACTTGGATACTTGGATGATGATTTACAATGGAGGCATGCCCCTTATATAGAGGGCACGGTGATGTAAGCGCTCACATCAGCTGGTGGTATGAGCTAAGCGCTTACATCAGCATAATAGTAACCTATACTAGGGTAGGCCTATAGCCTTTACATAAGACTCCAAGGGAAGTATTGTCCTAGGCATAGCCCTCTTATCCTAAGGCGTAGCCTTTACAAAAGACTCCAAAAGAGATCTTATCCTAAGGCGTAGCCTTTATATCCTAAGGCATAGCCTTTACAGAAGACTCCAAAAGACGTCGCTTTCATAGGCTGGTAGCTCGTCCTTTGGCTAGGCTCGTCCTCTTGCTAGGCTTTGACTTCTTATTTCGTAGCTCTAGCTGCTACTGTACTGTACAACAGGATTCTACTTTCCTGTATTAGCTACTATACTTCCAAAAATCGACCTTCCTAACGCCGGCGATGCTCGCCGAAGTTTCCGAGGTCGCGGAAGCTCTCTTTCAAGAAGGAAAGTAGCAACAAGAAATAAGGAGAAGATATGGAGAAACTCTCGGATTCTTATTGCTAAATTCACACGATACTTGGATTATTTTTCGATGATCATTTACAATGGAGGCGTGCCCCTTATATAGAGGGCACAGTGATGTAAGCGCTCACATCAGCTGGTGGTATGAGCTAAGCGCTTACATCAGCATAATAGTAGCCTATACTAGAGTAGGCCTATAGCCTTTACATAAGACTCCAAGGGATGTCTTGTCCTAGGCGTAGCCTTTATATCCTAAGGCGTAGCCTTTACAAAAGACTCCAAAAGATATCTTATCCTAAGGCGTAGCCTTTATATCCTAAGGCATAGCCTTTACAGAAGACTCCAAAAGACGTCGATGTCATAGGCTGGTAGCTCGTCCTTTGGCTAGGCTCGTCCTCTTGCTAGGCTTTGACTTCTTATTTCGTAGCTCTAGCTGCTACTGTACTGTACAACAGGATTCTACTTTCCTGTATTAGCTACTATACTTCCCACCACGCTCCGCCTGCTTCGGGTCAGTGGTAGCTATACTTCCCACCACGCTCTGCCTGCTACGGGTAGTGGCGATGTTCAGTGGGGTGCCATTTGCTGGTGCTAGGGCCTCTTCCAGATTGTCCACAGCTGTGGCCTTCTCTGCTTGCACAGGGGTAGCATGAAAGGTAACCGTATTACCTTGTATACGTACTCCCCCATCCATAGTTCGCAAGAAGTTGCATCCAAGAATGAAGTGGATTCCAGTCTTTGGCTTTATGTGGAAGCTGTATGTGCAGGGGATTTGGAAGCTGCTACCTCCGATGTACATCTTTCCCTGCTTGAGTCTCCTGTTCGTCATTTGTTGAGAGTTGACTCCGTTGACTTGTATGATGCAATTAGTTGGTGCCAGTGCTTCAGGTGGTACTGATGCTTCATCAATGCAGCACGTGGTCGCTCCTGTGTCTAGTATTGCTTGTACTTGGAACCTGGGAAGATTTGGTATTTCAAGTACAATAAGCATACTATAGAGCATGTTGTTTACCATTCTTGGTTCCGAGTTGAGCTGGGTTGCTCTGTCTATTGCACTTGCTGGGAATAGAACATTAGTATGTCTTTGTCCTTCCGCTGGTTCTGCTGCCGATTTTGCTCCCTTTTTCTTATAGTGTTCGTGCAGGTCTGCTTCTAACTCCTGTGCTCTCCCTTCGACTTCTTTCATCAGCCGCTCAATTTCTCCCTCGCACCATGCAATATAGTATCGTTGCTCCTGCATAAGCTTGCATTTGGGGCAATGGAGTTTCACCTTTCGCATTGTTTGGTGCATGCAGGATGTGCCTCTTTGTGGGCGGTTTTCTTCTCCTGTGCGGCTGATCCTTCCGCTTGCTGTTGCGTTGGAGTGTAGCTGCTTCACCTTGGTGTTGTGAGTGTTCTGCAAGCTGCTAGCCGGATTGCTGAAGGCTTCTGGGTGTTTATTCAGTAGTGCTGTTGTCCTTTCGATCAAGAGCCTAATTTCACATTGCCTTTTCATGTCATAGTCATTTGTCACTAGGTCCTTTAGAATCTTTTGAGTGTGGTCATAAATTTCCTGCACAATGAATCCAGGATGCTTTGTGCGGAGTGGCAGCTGCTTGTTTCGTGGGATGTAATGAACCACACATTTGTGCATGATAGATTCTATAGGGAGTATAGTAGTGTGGAAACTATAAAAGAGTTCCCTAGTATCCCTGAATCTCCTTATACTCCCATCAATCAGGCATGCTTCTTCCGGGCGATATAACCATTGCCCAGTAAAGCATATTCTTCCATCCTTTTCTTGGAAAATCTTCTTGATAATTATGACATAAGGCTCTTCATTCTTTGTGTTAGGGAAAAGCATTACCTCATCAGCCAGATTGTAGGTTTCTTCATTTAAGTTGAAGCAATGCAACACTTTCTTCTTCCTCTGCTTCTTCCCTTGGCATTGCTCCTTCTCTTCTTGTGGAAGGTGATATGCCTCTTTGACCTCTCCGTGGCTGACTTCCTTCAGACGGAGTATTTCAGCTTCTGTTGCTGTATTGTCCTGCGGGGCATTTGCTTCATTGTTTATTGAGGAGTTGGCAGGTTTCTTTCCCTTAGCTGATCCTTCCTCATAGTTCCAGCCAGTAGCTTCGCTGGCCTTGGGAAAAGGTAAGTAGAATGATGGGGGTGGTGAGTATCGGACATAATAATCAAACTTACCACTGGGTTCCCCTAGGGTATCCCATTCCTTCTTCTTGCCAAAGGCATGGATGCCTCCTTTATCTGGAAGGGGGTTAAACACAGCCCCTTCTAGAATGTCAGATTCTGTGTCCTTTCTTGGTCCTCCTGGTTCTTGATTCGTCTTAGCAGTTGTAAGAGTATTCTTCTTCTTCTTTTTCCTGGCCTTCTTTAGATTTGTAGTGTTTGGATCTTGCGGCGTTTCTTGTAGCTGGGTGATCTCCTCGTAGCCGTGTTGCTCTTTAATCGTCTGTTTGAACTGCCCGCAGTGGAGTTGCTGTGGTGATTCCCTTTCGTAGCGAGGGCAGCTTCGGTGCTTGTCTTCGATTTCTAGCATAAAGAGCGTAGTCATTTGATTTAGCATACCACGGGGGTTTGTTACCTCTTCAGAGTTGGTCATGCTTGGTTCTTCCCTTCTTGCAAAAGTCTCCTCACATAGCCCGAGCTGTTCGGGTTTTATCAAGAGGACTCCTTTGTTCTGTTGTGCGGATGGTAGGGTCCACATTTTATTGAGGAAGCCTCTTTGGAAACTTCCTTGGTTCCGCTGCCCAGACTCCGTTGTTGTTCTAGATATTGTTGGAGTCGTGTTGGCCGCTGGCGGGTAACCTGGTGGTCCTGGTTCCATTGAAGCATCTGTGGGGGGCATATATGGCCTGCTCGGAGATGTTGCCAAGGTTAATGTATTTGTGTACAACATCTCAGATGGTCTTTCGACTAGTTTTTGCAGGAGAGGGTACTCCATCTCCGGTACTTTTTCCTCGATGCCTGCTGCAATGGTAGCACTATGAGGGGGACAAGTGTTACCTTCCTCTTCATGCTTTTCAGAAGGTATGCTGGCTGGCTCCTCCTCATCAGGCTCTTTCTCATCATCTTCATTTCCCAATCCAGTTGGTTCGGGCTTTGGTTGAGCCTCTCCTTCAGCTGTTGTCTTGTAGACATTTTCCCGTAGTAGGATACTGGTATACTCCAGTTCCTCACTTGCTTCTGCTTCCTTTTCTTTGAGCTTCTCAGAGTCTTTTTGCAGGCTTGCGCCTAGCTCTAATTCCTTGACTCTTTCTTTGTAGTAGCCCACCTCTTTCTCCAGCCGTTCAATTTCCCCTTCACACCTTTCTTGCATCAGCCTCTGGTTGGGGAATGGTTCTGGTGGAGCTGGTGTAACTGGGACCTCTATTTTAAAGTAATAGGGTCCACATAGGTTACAGGCAGTAACCTTGCATTTGGGGCAATGAATCCTTGCCCGCTGCATTGTTTGGATCTTGCAGCACACGCACTTTTCTTATCGTGGCTGCACGAAGTCGTTATGCTGCCAAGAATGAGAACATTTTCCTTGGAAGTAAGGCAGCGTTACCTGAGGGCGATACCCTCCTTCTCGTTCTCCCAGAACACAAACTGCTTTCTCCTGCTCAGGTGGGTCGAGGGAGCTGTGTAGACTTTGGGTTGATAAAGAGGAGTGACGGTTCCTTTTGCGTTCTGCTTCTTGCAGTTCTTGTAGATACTGCGCATTAAAAGGGATCTCCACATAGTTGGTGTTGTGAAAAGGCCTGTAATAAGAAGAGGTTAGAGGGTAATTGTCTCCTCTGGTGAAGTACTCCTCCTCTGGAGCCTCGTTCTCATAATGTTGTTGGTAGCTTTGCTGGTCCTGATAACACCAATTGTAGTAGTCGTCCCGTGGGGTAGGCAGATAGTAAGCCATCAGCCTTCAGGCTTTTGCACTTCCTCAGCAAGTATCTGGTAAGGATCCCGAAAGACCCTTAGTTTGCCTCGTGCCTCCTGAGGCCTTCGTGTGCGCCTCTCGTGCTGTTGGAGAAGCTTGTCCAGCCGTTCAAGGCTGTCGCCTGGTTCTCTTTGCTGGGGTTGTTGCCTGAACGCCTCGAGTACGAGTCCTCGGGCCTCTTTTTTTTAAAGGGGCCTGCTGTCTAGGACTG
>RXID01003522.1:0-10577 GCA_005019695.1 Trichopus zeylanicus subsp. travancoricus
TCTACTAGTACAACTGCTACTACTAGTACTCCTACCACTATTACTACTATTACTACTACTACTACTACAAATACTACTTCTAATACAACTACTACTACTAATACTACTGCTACTAGTACTAAAACAACTACAACTACTACTTCTACTAATACTGCTGCTGCTGTTGCTACATCTGCTACTACTACTACTATGACTACTACTCGACTCCTACTACTGCAACTATTACTACACCTACTACTACAACTACTACTACAACTACAACTGCTACTACTCCTGCTATTGCTACTACTAGACCAACTCCTACTCCTATTATTGCTACAACAACTACTGCTCCTGCTCCAACTCTAACTCCAACTATTACTACTCCTACTCCTTCTACTACTACTCTACTAGTACAACTACTACTACTAGTAGTCCAACTACTACTCTACTACTACTACTACTACTACTACTACCATTACTACAGCTGCTGCTACTGTCACTGCAACTGTTGCTATTATTACTACTACTACTTTTGCCACTCCACCTACTCCTACTACTCCTGCTACAACAATTACTACTACTACTGCTGCTGCTGCTGCTACTACTACTACTACTGCTGCTGCTACTACTACTACTACAATAACAATAACAACTACAACTAATACTACTTCTACTACTACAACAACAGCAACAACAACAACAACAACAACAACAACAACTACTACTACTACTACTACTACTACTTCTACTACTACTACAACAACAACTACTACTACTACGACTTGTACTACTACTTCTACTACTACAGCTACTCTCGCTACTACTTCTACGACTGCTATTACTACTGCTACTACCACAACTACTACACCTACTACTACTGCTACTACTACTAAAACAACAACTGCTAGTACTACTACTACTTCTACTATTACTACTACTTCTACTACAACTACTACTAGTACTGTCTCGATTCCTTGTCCTAGTACTGCTACTACTACTTTCCAACTGCCACAAATGCTGCTACTACTGCTGCGACTATGCCTACAACAACAACTACTACTACTAATACTACAACTACAACTACTGCTGTTACTACTACTCCTACTAAAACTACTATAACTACTACGACTACTGTAGCTGTAGCAGCTATTATTACTACTACTACTACTATTACTACTATTACTACTACTACTACTACCACTCCTACTCCTACTCCAACACCTACTACTACTACTACTGCTACAACAGCTACTGCTACCACTACTGTGACTACTACTGCTCCTACTACAACTACTCCTACTCTAGATGATAGAAATACTACTCACATAGCTACTACTGCTGCTGCTGCTGATGCTATAGCTGCGGATTTTACTACTACTACTACTACTTCTACTTCTACCACTACTCCTGCTCGACAACAACTCCTGCTACTCCTACTACCACACCTACTTCGATTAGTCCTATGACTACTCCTACAACTGCTAATACTACTATTTCGACTCCTTCTACTTTTACTTCTGCTCAAACTCCTACTACTACTACTACTACTTCTACTGCTACTACCACGGCTACTACCACTCCTCCTATTACTTCTACTTCTACTACTACTACTACCACTACTACTACTACTAGTACTATTGCCACTACAAGTACCACAACTACTCCTATTACTTAAATTACTGGTACTTCTACAGCTACTACAATTACCAGTACCACTCATACTATTACTTCTACTTCTACTATTGCTGCTGGTACTACTACTACTACGACTGCGAATGCCACTACTACAACTACAACAATAACTACTACTACTGTTGTTGTTGTTGCTACTCCTGCAACTATTTCTTCGACTGTTGCAACTACAACTGATACTACTGCTGCTGCTACTATTGCTACTACTGCTACTACTCATACCACTGCTGCTACTACTACAACTACAACTATTACTACTACTTCTACTGCTACTACAACGACAACAACGACGACAACAACGACAACAACAACAACAACAACTACTACTACTACTACTTCTACTACTACAACTATTACTACTACTTCTATTACTACTACTACTACTACAACAACTATTGCTATTACTACTACTATTACAAATACTACTATTACTACTTCTATTGCTACTACTACTACTATTACTACTACTTGTATTACTACTACTACTACTACTGCTACTATAAATACGACTACTATTTCTACTTCTATTACTACAACTACTACGCCTACTACTACTGCTACTCCTACAACAACTATGGATGCTACTAAAACTAATACTATCTCTATTCCTAGTCCTAGTACAGCTACTAGTACTAATCCGACTACTACAAATGTTAGTACAACTACTACGACTGCTCCAACAACTGCTACTACTATAACTACTACTGCTACAGCTGCTACTGCTACTACTACATCTACTACAACTCCAACAACAATTGCAACAACAACTACTACTACTACAACCACTACTACTTCAACTACTACTACTAGCACAACAACTGTTGCTCTTAATACTATAGATACAACTACTAGTACTACTGCTACTCCTACTGCTGCTGCTGCTACTCCCACTGCTACTACTACTACTACTGATACTACCGCTACTACTTCTATTATTGCTACTATTACTATAACTTTTACTACTACTGCTACTACTACTAGAACTACAACTACTGCTTCAATGGCTACTGCTGCTACTACTGCTACTATTACCACTACTACTAATACTACTATTTTTACTACTAATACTACTTCCGCTATATTGCTACTACTACAATGACTACGACTAGTATTGCAACTATTACGACTGCTACTACTACTACTACTACTACTCTTCTTTTTAATACTACTACTACTACTATTATTGCGGCAACTTCTGCTGCTACTCCTAGTACTGCTACTACTGCTACTGCTACAACAACTACTACTGCTACTCATGCTACAATTGCAACAACTACTACTACTGCAACACCTACTATAATTGCAACTACTACTACAAAACTACTACTACTACTTCCCCTACTATTGGTACTACTACTAATACTACTATTACACCAACTACAACTGCTATAATTTCTACTACTACTGCTGCTGCTATAGCTGCTACTACTACAACTACTACTGCTACTGCTACTGCTACTACTGCTGCTATAACTGGTACAACTACAACTAGTGCTGTTAGAACCACTGCTACCTCTTCTACAAGTGTTACTCCTGTTGCTGCACCAGCTACTACTACTATTGCTGTTGGTGCAGTTGCTACTACAATTACCTCTACAACTGCTACTACTACTATTACTGCTACTACTAATAATGCAATTTATACTTCTACTACTACTACTGCTACTAGTACTAATTCTATTATTACAACAACTGCTAATACTAGTACTACAAGTACAAATACTACTACTACTACTTTTACAACAACAACTACTACTACTACTACATCTCCTCCTGCTATTATTGTTATTACTACTACTACAGCTATAACTATTGCTACTGCTACTCCTACTACTACTACTACTACTACAACTACTTCTACTATTGCTACAACAGCTACTACTACAACTACTACTATTACTGCTATTATTGTTGCTACTGCTACTACTACTACTCCAGCTATTACTCCTCCTACTACTATAAATACTGCTGCTACAACTACTATAGCTACTGCTACTGCTACTACTTCTCCTACTACTACTACTTCTACTACTACTACCACTCCTATTACTACTATTACTACTGCTACCATTACTACACCTGCTACTGCTTCTACTCCTGCTATTACTATTACTACAAATACTGCTGCTATTACTACGGCTACAACTACGGCTACTACTCCAACTACAGCTATTACTATAGCTATTACTATGGCTAGGCTAGCACAATTGCTTATCCTACTACTGCTGCCACTCGTACAACTACTAGTACTACTACAACTACTACAACTACTACTCCTACTGCTGCACTTGCTACTCCTAAGACTCCCACAACTGCTTATCCTACAGTTGCTAATGCCGCTATTGCTACTATAACTACTACTACTACTATAACCACTACGACTACTACTACTACTATTACTACTACTACTACTACTCCTATTACTACTACTACAATTACTACTACTACTCTGATTACTACTACTACTAATACTACTACTAATACTACTCCTACTACTACTACTAATACTAATACTAATACTACTACTAATACTGCTACTACTACCCCTAATACTACTACTGCTACAACTACTAGTACATCTACTACTACACCACTACCACTAGTACAACTAATACAAATATTACTACTACGCCTGCTACGGCTGCCACTACTATTACTATACTACTACAACTAATGCGACTTTTACTACTACTCCTACTTCAGCTACATCTGCTACTGTTGCTACCAATATTACTGCTACTATTACAACTAATGCAATGATTACTACAACTACCATTGCTAGTTCTACAACTACTCCAACTACTATTCCATCTACTAGTCCTGCTACGGCTACTACTTCTAGTACTACAGCCTCAACTACTATCACTACTATTAGTAATAGTACTACGACAACTACTACTACAAGTACTACTACTACTACTACTACTTTGCCTACTACTACTCCTACTCCACCTCCTACTACTACCACTACTACAACTACTATACCCACAACTATTGCGGCTGAGACAACTACTACGACTATTACTATTACTACTATCATGACTACCATTACTACTACTACAACAATTACTACTACAACAACAACAACTACTGCTGCTGCTACTACTACTACTAAAACAACAACTATTCCCAGTCCTACTCCCAATATTGTTAATAGTACTATTTCTACTAGTACTACTCCTACTAGTACCACTGCTACAACTACTACTACACCTACTCCAACTCCTACATCTACTACAACAACAACTTCTACTACTCCTACTCCAACTCCTACTACTACGACTACTACTACAATAAGTACTACTACTACCAATACTAACACCACTACTACTACTACTCCTACAAATACTAATATTACTACTACTGCAGCAACTGCTGCTACTACAACTACTACCACTATTCCTACTACTATGACTATTACTACTACTACAACTACTATGCCTAATAAGACTGTTACTATTACTACTACAACTGCTACTACTACTATTGTAACTACTACTGCTCTAACTACTACTTCTACTATACCATTACTACTATTGCTATAGCCACTACTACAACTACTCCTATTACGACCACTACTACTACTGCTATTACTACAAATACAACAACTACTACTTCTAATACTACAAGTGCAACTGTTAATACTACTACACCTTTTATGACAACAACTACTATGACTACTACTACTATTCCTACTAAAACTGTACTACTACTACTACTGCTGCTACTACTACTATTCAGACTCCTACTACTGCTACTACCACTACTGCCCCTACTCCAACTACTACTACTCTAACTGCTACTACTACCACTACTACTACTATTACTACTCTTGCTACTGCTACTACTACCACTAAAAATACTACTCCTTGCACCATTCCTACTCCTACCCCTAGTACTACTATTGCTGCTACTACTGCTGCTAGTCCTCATACAACTACTACTATTACTACTGCTACAACTACCACAACAACAACAACTACTACTATTATTACTACTATTACAACTACCACAACAACAACTACTACTACTACTATTACTACTGCTACAACTACCACAACAACAACTACTACTATTTCTACTGCTACTTCTGCTATCGCTACTTCTAGTACAACTAATGCTACTACAATTACTGCTAGTACTAATCATGCTTCTCCTACTGCTACTGCTACTACTCCTCCTAAGGCTACTATAGATACTACTACTATTACTTCTGTTGCTCCTACTAGTATAGCTACTACGGCTCCAACTACGCCAACTACTACTGCTGCTACTACCACTAGCACTGCTGCTACTACTACTACCACCACTAGCATTGTTACTATTATCGCTACTACTACTACTACCATGACCACTACTACTAATACTAATACTACTACTACTACTACAACAACAACTACTGCTACAACTACTCCTAAGACTACTACAACAACAACAACAATAACTACTACTACTACCACTACGACTTCTACTACCACTGCTACTGCTACTACGACGACTTCTACTACTACTACTACTACTCTAGTACTACTATTATTGTTGCTGCTACTACTACTGACTTCTACTTCTACTATTCACTACTACTACTACTACTACTAATCTACGGCAACTACGACTCCAACTCCAACTACGTACAAGTAACGACCTACTCCTACTATCAACTACCTATAATTGACTTTTAACGACTACTATTAACACCTACCCGACTCCCTACTACAACTACTACTATTACTACCTACTAAGACAATCATTCTACTATCTACTACAACCTACGACGACTACCATTACAATTAGTACCGTCTGAGTCGACGGAGCAACCTACCTACTACAAATAGTAATCCGGCTGACTTACTAGTGCTACAACTACTACTACTACTTCTCTTTATTGCACCACACTACCCGCTACTATTGCTACTACGTCATAAGGCGACAACTACTACACACAGTCTTAACTGCCTACTTGACCTGCTACTAGCGACTCCTAACCACTTACCGAACTACTATTGCTACTACTACTCCTAATCCAAACTACTCCAACTGCTATCGACAGACTCCGACTACTATAGTAACACCACTACTCCCAAGCTACTACCAATACCATACTACAACAGACTACTTAACTCCACTACTACCACTACCAACTCCCATTACCACAACTGCCAACTGTCTAAGCTTAATCCTACTACCACTCCTACTCCACCCCAACTACTACTACTACTAATACTACTACTACTAACTACTGCCATGCTAAAGCTGCTGCTGGCTGCTTCTGCGCTACTTGTACGACACAAATACTACCTACCACTTACGACAATAACATATCTACTACTGCTACTATTTCGGCTCCTACAGCTACTGCTATTACTACTACTAGTTCTACTGATCCCGCTTCCCCTATTACTGCTACTATAACTATTCCTACTGCTACTACTTCTACTAGTACTTCTGCTCTCGCTAGTACTACTACTACTACTACTGCTACTTCTACTACTACTACTATTACTACTATTACTACTACTACTATTTCTACTTCTGCTACTACTGCAAGCCCGGCTCCTGCTGCAACTATTACGACTACTACAGGTACAACTACTTCTCCCGGCGACTACATACAAATACTGCGCCTAACAGCTGCACATGCAACTACTACGGCTGCCTATACTACTGCTAGCACTCTTACAACGACTGCTATGACAAGTTGCTAACTACTACTACTGCACTACTAGTTACTAATACTACGGCTAAACATACAGGCTAAAAAACGGCTACTGGCTGCTACTATTGCTACCACTACTTTGCTACGACGACTATACTACTACTAATAGACCTACGACTAATACACATACGACGTACTTTGTTTGCTGCGGCTCCTACTAGCGATTTGCTGCCTACTACTTTGGACCTACACTACAACTACACTACTACTACTATTGCAACTACTGTTTCCACTACTTCAACTACAACTACTACTAGCACTACTAATACTACTGCTACTGCTGCCGCTGCTAATTGTAAAACTGCTACTATTACCAATACTACTGCTGCTATTGCTACTACTACTACTACTACATCAGCTACTCCAACTACTACTACTATTACTACTGCTGCTACTACAACTACTACTATTACGACTACTACGACTACTACTACTTCTACTACTACTATTACCGCTCCTACTACTACTGGTACTACTACTACCACTACTAATACCCCTACTCGTACACCAACTCCTACTATTACTCCTACTACTACTTCTACTCGTACACCAACTCCTATTACTACTCCTACTCCTACACCAACTCCTACCACTATTATTGCTACTACCATAACTACTACTACCACTACTACTACTACTTTTCATACTACTACAGCTACTACAAATCCTACTTCTACTACTAGTACAATTGTTACTATTACTACTCCTACAACTATTGGAACTACTACTACTGCTGCTACAAATACGACTACAAATACGATTGAAAATATCACCGCTACTAGTACAAATACAACTACAATTGCTCCTACTATGCTTACTATTATACAACCTTTACCGCTACTACAACAACTAATATTATTGCTACTACAACTTCTGCTGCTACCTCTACTACTAATACTAATGCTACTAAAACTACACCACTACTACAATAACTACTACTAGCACTACTACTACTCGAACAACTACTAGTACTACTACTACTAATACTAATATTACTACCACTACTACTCCTACTACTACTACTATTGCAACTAGTGCTACTACTACTTCCACTACTACTACTACTACTACTACTACTACTACAACAACAACAACAACAACAACAACAACAACAACTACTACTACTACTACTACTACTACTACTACTACAAGTACTACTACTACTACAAGTACTACTACTATTATTACTACTACTTCTACGACAACTACTCCTATTGCTACTACTACTACAACAACAACTACTACTACTATAGAAGCTATTACTACTACTACTACTACTATAGCAGCTACAAGTACTACTACTACTACTATAGCAGCTACAACTACTACTACACTACTGTTACAACTACTTCTACTAGCACAACGGCTACTCCAAAAACTACTACAATTAGCGCTACTAATACTACTAGTATGACAACTACTTCTATTGCTACTACTACAAATCCTACTATTACTTTTACTACTAATACAGCTGCTACAACAACTACTTCTAAAACAACAACAACTACTCCTACTCCTACTACTACTACTACAGCTACTACTACTACTAATACTACTACTACTACACTACTACAATAACAACTACTAATAGCATTGCTACTACTCCAATAACTACTACAATTACTAGTACTACTACTACAACTACTTTTATTGCCACAACTATTGCTCCTACTACTTCTACTAAAACCCCTACTGCTAATACTACTACTACAACAACAACTACTACTACTACTACTACGACAACTACTACGACAACTACTACAACTACCCAAATTGCTACAACTACTATTACTACTCCAAGTACTACTGTTGCTGCTACTACTACCACTCCTAGTACTACTACATCCGCTACAACTATGGCTAATACTACGACTACAACAACTACTACCCCACTACTACTACTACTAGAACTGCTACTATTGCTACTATTGTTTCCACTACTACAACTACAACTACTACTACCGCTACTAATACTACTACTGTTGCTACCGCTGCTAATTGTAAACCCGCTAGTATTACCAATACAACTACTGCTGCTACACTTGCTACGAATACTACTGCTTCTACTACGGCTTCTACCACTCCTACTACTACTGCTACCCCTACTCCAACTACTTCTACTACTACTATAGCTGCTACTACTACTACTACTACTACTACTACTAGTATGACTACGACTACTACTACTACTACTATTACTACTACTACTACTACAACTGCTACTACAAGTGCTACTTCTACTACTAGTACGATTGCCACTAATACTACTCCTACTACTAATGGTACTACTACTAGTCCTGCTCATACCCCTACTCCTACACCAACTCCTACTACTACTCCTACCACTACTTCTACAAGTAGACCTACTCCTACTACTACTCCTACTACTCCTACTCCTACACCAACTCCTACCACTATTATTGCTACTACTACTACTGCTACTACCACAACTACTACTGCTACTACCACAACTACTACTACTACTATTATTGATACTACTACAACTATTACTAATACTACTTCTTCTACTAGTAAAATTGCTACTAATACTACTTCTAAAACTACTGGAACTACAACTACTGGTGATACAAATATGACCCAAATATGACTGAAAATATCACTGCGACTGCTACAAATACAACTACAATTGCTACTACTATGATTACTACTACTACAACTTCTCCTGCTACTACAACAAATAATACTACTGCTACTACAACTTCTGCTACTATCTATACTACTAATACTATTGCTACTAAAACTACACTACTACTATAATAACTACTACTACCACTACTACTACAACTTCTACTATTGCCACTACTACAACTCCTACTACTACTACTACTACTGAAACTATTGCTACTAGTACTTCCACTACTACTGCTGCTACTACCTACAACAACAATGACAACAACAACAACAACTACTACTACTACTGCTACTACTACTCGTACTTCTACTACTACTATAACAACTACTCCTATTGCTACTACTCTTATAGCTCCTACTACTAAAATAACAACAACAACTACTACTACAGCAGCAGCTACTACTACTACTACACTACTACTACAACTACTACTACTAGCACAATGCCTACTCCAACAACTACTACAATTAGTACTGCTAATACTACTACTACTATTACTACTACTATGACAACTACTCCTATTGCTAGTATTGC
>RXID01003536.1:1281-22800 GCA_005019695.1 Trichopus zeylanicus subsp. travancoricus
CTAATGCTGCTACTACTGCTATTACTACTACTACAACTACTGCTACTGCTGCTACTATGACTGCTCCTACAGCTTTTACTACTTCCACTACTAGTACTACAACTACTGCTATTTTTGCTTCTACTACTACTTCTACCAGTACTACAGCTAATACTACTTTTGCTACCACTACTACTAATACAACTATTGCTTCTACTACTGCTACAACTACTGCTATTACTACTACAATTACAACTACATCTACTACCACTACTTCTACTACTTCTACTTCAATTACAACTACTACAACTGCTACTACTACTACTACTACTACTACTACTACTACTACTACTACTACTACTACTACTACTACTACTACTACTACTACTTTTGCTACTACTGATCCTGACACTACTATTACTACTATTTCTGTAACTATAGCTACTGCTAATATTACTACTACTACTGCAACAACTACTGCTACTACTACGACTACTACAATTGCAACAACTACTGCTACTACCACTAGTACTACCTCTACTACTACGACTATTACTATTACCACTACGGCTGCTGCTGCTACTACTATTAATAATAGTACTACTTCTACCGTTACTTCGACTACAAGTTCTACTAATGTTGTTGCTACTACTGCTACTACTGCTCCCACTACAGCTACTACTCGTACTACTTCCTCTACTAATACTTCTCTAAAAGTACTACTGCTAATAGTACTAATACTGCTACGACTACTACTACTATTACTACTACTACAACAACTACTTCTACTACTACTACTACTAATGCTACAATAACAACTACCACGGTAACTGCTACTACAACTACTACTACTTCTACTACTGTTACTGTGACTGTTTCTACTATTGCTACTACTACTACTATTGCTTATGCTCCTACTACTACTACGACTTCTTCTACTACTACCACTACAAATGATGCTGCTACTACTCCTACTACAACTACAACTAGTACTACTACTACTACTACCACTACTTTGACTACTAATACTCATACAACTATCCCTACTCCAACTCCTACTACTACTACTACTACCATGACTAATACTACTACTACTATTACTACTACTTTGATTACTACTTCCACTACTACAACTGGTACTACTACTCCTACTACCACTGCTACTACTACTAATACACCTAATACTACCATTACTACTACGGCTACTATTACTACTACCACTTCCACAACAGTTGCTGCTACTACTACTACTACACCTACTACTTCTACTACTATAGCATCTACTACTACTACTGCTTATGCTAATCCTACCACTACTACTAATACAATTGCTGCAACGACTACAATTGTTGCTGCTACTGCAGCTACTCCTACAAGTACTACTACTACTATTGTCGCTTCTGCAACTATTACAAATACTACTACTGCTACTACCACTACTGCTACTAATACTACTCCTGCTTTTAATACTACTATTGTTGTTGCTACTGTTGCTGTCGCAGCTGTTGCAACTACTACTACTACCACCACTACTAGTACTAGTACTACTGCAACAACAACAACTACGACTATTACTACTACTGCTGCTGCTGCTATTACTGCTGCTACTACTACTACTGCCACTACTACTGCTACTGCTTATACTACTACCACTACTGGTACCACTGGTACTACCTTTGCTACTACTACTACTACTACAACTACTTCTACTACAGCTACTACTACTTCTACTTCTACTACAAGCACTATAGCTGCTACTGCTACTTCTACTACCCCTACTACTATTTTAACTATTGCTGCGAAGACTACTGCTACAATTATTGCAAGTACTGCCACTACTACTGTTACTACTGCTTCTACTAGTACTACCACAACTACCTCTACTACTTCTACTACTACTACTACTATTACTACTACTACTACTACTCCTACTACAGCTACCAATACTTCTACTAGTACTACAACTACTGCTACTACTAATACTGCTACAGCTGTTTCAACCACTCATACTTGTACTACTTCTGCTACTACTATTGCTACTGGTGAAACTACTGCTACTCTTACTGCAATTACTACAACAACAACTACTACTACTATTACTACTACAACTACTACTACAACTTCTACAACTGCTACTATTACTACTACTGCTGATACTTCTACTTCTACTACTACTACTACTACTACTACTACTACTACTACTACTACTGTTACTACTACTACTACTACTACTACTAGTACTATTACTACTACTATTGCAGCTGCTGCTATTTCGGGTACTACTACTACTACTACCGCTACTAATACTATTACTACTACCACTACTACTTCTACAAGTGCTACTACTGCTACTTCGAACACTACTACTATTGCTCCCACAATTACTTCTACTATTGCTACAACTGCAACTTCTGCTTCTACTACTACTCCTACTACTACTATTACTCCTACGACAACTACAACCAATACAACCATTACTACTACTACTACTTCTATTAATACTAGCACTACTACTACTACTATTACTAATAATACTACTCGTACCACTACTGCTATAATTACTACAAATACTTCTACGACTATTAGCACTAATGCAACTACTACTATAACTACTACTTCTTCTACAACTAATTCTACTACTACAACTATGACTCTTGCAGCTACTACTTCTTTGACTACTTCTGCGACTTCGATTGCTACAACTTCTACTAGATCTAGTACTATTGCTGCTACTGCTACTACTACTACTATTGCTACTTCCAGTTTTACTACAGCGGCTACTACTACTACTACTTCTGCTATTGCTTCTACTACTACTAGTGCTGCAACTACAACAATAACAACAACAACAACTACTACTACTACTATGACTACTACTACTACTAGTGCTGCAACTACAACAACAACAACAACAACAACTACTACTACTACTACTACTATGACTACTACTACTACTATTACTACTACTACTACTATGACTACTACTACTACTACTACTAGTACAATGACAACTACTATTACTACTTCTACTACTACTACTAACACTACTACTACGGCTACTGCTACTGCTACTACTTGCACTACAACAACTACTACTACTACTTCTACTACAACTACTACTACTACTACTACTGCTACTACTACTACTACTACTACTACTACTACTACTACTACTACTACTACTACTACTACTACTACTTCTATTACTACTCCTATTACTACTATTACTGCTACTAATACTACTTATATTACTTCTCCTATAACTACTATCACTGCTACTACTACTATAGCAACAACTACAACTATGGCTCCTAAATCAACTTCTGCTACTGCTGCTACAACTACCACTACTACTATTGCTACTACTGTTACAACTGATACTAATATTACTACCACTATTATTACTAGTTCTACTACTACTACTACTTCTCCTAATCCTACTACTGCTACTACTACTACTGCGACTACTACAACTGCTACTACTTGCACTACTACTACTACTACTACTACTACAACTACTACTACTACTATTTCTGCTACTATTACTTCTAGTACAATTACTACTACTACTACAGCTGCTACTATGCCTCCTACTGCTACTGTTGCTACTACTACTATGACTGTTATTGCTGTTACTTCTATTACTACTACTACTACTGTTACTTCTATTGCAACTACTATTACTCCGTCTTCTAGTACTACTACTGCTATAGCTACTGAGACTCCAACAACTACTATCGCTACAACTACTACTATCGCAACAACTACTAATACTACTATTGCTACCACTACTACTACAACTACAACTACAACAAGTACTACTACTACTACTACTAATAGTACTACTCCTCCTCCTATGCCTACTACTACCACTACTACTGTTGCTGCTGCTGCTACTGCTACTGCAACAAATCCTACTATAGCTATTGCTACTACTGCTACAACTTCTACTACTTCTACTACTTCTAGTGTTCTTACTATTGCAACAACTATTACTACTACTACTATAACAACTACAACAACAACTATTACTACTACTACTTCTTCTCCTAGAACTACTACTACTACTACTTAACCTCCTACTTCTACTACTACTACCACCGCTACAGATACAACAACTACTATTGCTAATACTACTACTACTACTACAACAACTACTACTAGCGCAACTTTCGCTACAACTTCTACTACTACGACTACTATTATTGCAGCTGCTGCTGTTACTGCAAGCACTACTACTACTACCACTGCTACTGCGACTACTACTTCTATGACTACTACTAATACTACTACTTCTCCTACCACTACTGCTACCCCGACTATCGTTATTGTGACTGCTACTTCTACTTCTACTATTACTGCTACTACTATATTAATTACTACCATTACAACTGCTACAAATACGGCTATGACTACCGTTGCTACTACAACTGCAACTACTGCAACTACAACTATCGCTACAAATACTTCTACTGCTACTACAACTGTTGCTACTGCTACCACTGCTACAGCCACTACAACTATTGCTGTTGCTACTACTACTACTACTACTGCTATTATTATTACTACTACTACCACTACTTCTACTACTACTATTACTACTACAACTACTACTACATCTATAACTACTACCACTACTACTTCGGGTACTACTGCTACTATTGCTACAACTACTTCTACAACAACAACTACTATTTCTTCAGGTACTGCTACAACAACTACTACTACTATATCTAATACTACTACTGCCACTTCGGGTACTACTACTACTACTTCCACCACACCATACCTACTACTTCTACTACTACATCCACAATTGCAACTACTGTTACTTTGAGAACTACTATAACTATTACTATTACTACTGCTACTACTACTACTACTGCAATTGCTACTTCTGCTACTACTACTATACTATTACTACTACTTCAACAGCAACCACTATTACCATTACTACTACTACTACTACCACTACAACTACTTCTATTAATACTAGTACTGCTACTGCTGCTACTACTACTACAACAATATCTAATACTACTAGTACAAGAACTGCTACAATTAATACAACTACTTCAACTACTGCTAGTACTACTACTGCTACTGCTACTGCTACTGCTGCTACTGCTACTAATACTACTATTACTTCTGCTACTACTAATTCTACTACTATAGCTATGACTTATGTTGCTACTACTTCTACAACTGCTACTTTTGCCACTTCGACAGCTATAACTACTATAACTACATCTACTACTACTCCTACTAGGACTACTACTACTACTACAACTACTACTATAACTAATACGACGACTACTACTACTACTACTACTACTACTACTACTACTATTACTACTGCTGCTGCTACAACGCGACTATTACTACTATTACTACTACTATTACTACTATTACTATTACTACAACGCTACTGCTACTATTACTACTACTACTACTACTATTACTACTACTACTACTATTACTACAACGCGACTGCTACTACTACTCTTGCTGCAATTATATTGTTATTGATGTTGCTACTACTACTACTATGACTCCTACTACATCTCCAACTACTACTTCCACTACTACTCCTAACAGTCGTACTACTACTACTACTACAATAACTAATACTCCTACTACAACTATTACTAATTCTACCATTGCTACTACTATCACAACCACTACTAAAACTGCTGCTATCACTAACACTACTACTACTACAATAACTACAATTACTACTCCTACTACTACTGCTATTCCTACCACTACTGCTACCACTACCACTACAACTACCACTACAACTAGCACACCTATTACTATTGCTACTACTGCTGCTACTAATACTATAACTATTATTACCGCTACTACTACTACAACTACTATTCTTGCTACTACTCACCTACTACTACTACTAGTCGAACTACTATTGAAACTACTTCTGCTACTTCTACTTCTATTGCTGCTGTTGTTGTTGTTGTTGCTACTACTACAACTGCTACTATCAGAACTACTACTAACATTACTACTACTACTAATACTACTACTACTTCTGCTGCTGCTGCTGCTACTACTACTACTACTGCAACTCCAACTAGTACCACTACTGCAACAACTACTAATACAACTACAATTACTACTACTACTACTACCCAAACAACTCCTGCTACTGCTATAACTGCTACTACTACTCCTTCTAGTACTCCAACTACAATTTTAACTACTACTACTACTACTACTATTACTACGACTGCGATTGCTACTACTGGTACTAATGCCACTACAACTACTGCAACTACTACTCTACTACTGCTCCAATTGCTCCTACTACTACTACTGCTACTACTACTACTCCTCCTAATACTCCAACTACAACTTCCAATACTACTACTACTACTATTACTATTACTATGACAATGACTACTACTACTAGTACTTCTACATCTACTCCTACTACAAGTACAACTAATAGTAGTAGGACTCAACTACTACTACTACTACTTCTTCTTCTACTACTACTATTACTACTACTACAAATTCTGCTCCTACTACTACTACTATTTCCACTACTACTACTAATATAACTACTATCACTACTACTACTTCTACCCTAATTGCAACTATTACTACTACCACAAATAATACTGCTGCTGCTCCAACTAATGCTACTACTGCTACTACTATTTCTACTACTACAACTACTACTCCTAATACTCGTGCTACAACTACAACTACTGCTACATGTCTGCTACTACTTCAATAATAACTACTACAAATAATATTACTACGACTATGACTACGACTATGAGTGCTACTGCTACTACTCCTAATACTCCAACTACAACTTCCACTAGTACTAGTACTAGTACTACTACTAATTCTACTCCTACGACTACTACTTCAACTACTACTACCTATAAACTACTATTACTAACAATACTTCTATGCTAACTATCGCTACTACTACTACTACTACTACTCTACTACTACTACTACTACTACTACTACTGATGCTCCTAGTACTACTGCTACTGCTACAATTGCTTCTACTACTACTACTACTCCTAATACTCCTACTACAACTATAATAACTACTACTATGTTTGCTACTACCATAATAACTGCTACTACTACTGCTGCTGCTACTACTGCTCCTCCTACTTTTAGTACTCCAAATACACCTACTATAGCAACTACTTCTACAAATACCACTAGTATTACTACCACAACTTCTACTAATACTGCTACTCCTACTGTTACTACTACTACTCCTACTCCTACTACTACTACTACTACTACTACTGCTGCTGTTGCTGCTACTACTACTACTAGTACTACTATTACTACTACTACAATAATTACTACTACTACTACTAATATGACAACTACTACTATTACTACTACTACTACTACTACTCTTATGACTAATACTACTCTTACCCCTACACCTACTACTGCTTCTATTATGAATACTACAACTACTAATACTACTCCTCCTCCTACTACTCCCACTCCTACTACTAATACTACCACCACAACTACTACTACTGTTACTACTAATATTGTTGCTGCTGCAACTACTGCTACTACCATAACTATGACTACTACTACTAATACTACCATAACTACTACTATTACTAGTACTGCTGCTACTACCACAACTGCTACTAGTAGTAATAGTAGTAGTAGTAGTAGTAGTAGTAGTAGTATATATAGAAATAGCATTGGTAGTAGCAGCATTACTGGAAGTTGTAGTAGTTGTAGCTGTACTAGTAGTAGCAAAAGTAGTAGCAGTAGTACTTATAGTAGTAGTTGAAGTAGTAGTAGTAATATTTGCTGTAATACCAGTAGCAATAGTAGTATTAGTAGGAGAAGTTGTAAGAGTAGTAGTTATAGCAGTAGTAGTAGAAATAGTAGTAGTAGTAGTAGTAAAAGTAGTAGTAGTAGTAGTAGTAGTAGTAGTAGTAGTAGTAGTAGTAGTAGTAGTAGTAGTAGTAGTAGTAGTAGTAGTAGTAGTAGTAGTAGTAGTAGTAGTAGTAGTAGTAGTAGAAGAAGAAGAAGTAGTAGTAGTAGTAATTGTAGCAGAAGTAGTAGTGGCAGTAGCAGCAGCAGCAGCAGTACAAGTAGAATAATAGTAGTAGCAGTAGTAGTAGTAGTAGCGACAGTAGTAATAGTTGTAGTAGTAGCAGCATTTATAGTTATAGTTATAGCAATAGTAGTACCAGAAGTAGTAGTAGCAAAAGTAAGAGTAGTTGTTATTGTTGTAGCTATTGTAGCATCAGCAGTAGTAGTAATAGCAATAGTACTAGCAACAGCAGCAACACAACACTAGTACTAGTGGTACTAGCAGTAGTAGTTTTAGTTGTAGTAGTAGTAGTAACAGTAGTAGTAGGAGGAGAAGGACTAGCAGCAATAGTAGTAGTAGTAGCCGAAGCAGTATTAATAATAGAAGTAGTAATGGTAGTCATGGTAGTTATAGTAGTAGTAGCAATAACAGTAGTTGCAGCAGCAGTAGAAGCAGTAGCAATAGCATTAGTAGTGGTATTAGCAGTGGAAGTAGCAGTAGGAGTAGTAGTAATAGCAAAAATAGTAGTAGTTGTTGTAGCAATTGTAGTACTAGTAGTATCAGAAGCAAGAGTACTAAAAGTAGTAGAAGAAGTAGTAGTAGTATCCATAGTACTAGCCCCAGTAGTTGTATTAATAGTAGTTGTAGCACCAGCGCAAGCAACAGCATTGGTGGTGGTAGTAGCATCACTAGAAGTAGTAGTAGGAGAAGCAGCAGCAGCAGTAGTAGTCTTCCGTATTGTAGCAGTTGTAGTAGTAGGAGTAGCAATAGTAGTTGTTGTTGTAGTGGTAGTAGTAGCTGTAGTAGCAGTAGTGGTAGTAGCAGTAGTAGTAGCAGAAGCAATAGTAATAGCAGTAGTTGAACTAGTAGCTAGAGTAGTAGTAGTAGTAGTAGTATGGTAGTAGTAGTAGTAATAGTAGCAAAAGTAGTTGTGGCAGTAGTAATAGTAATATGAGTAGTAGTAGTAGTTATTGAAGTAGTAGGTGTAGCAGTAGTAGTAATTGCAATAAAAGTAGAAGTAGAAGCAGTAGTAGTAGTTGTAGTAGTAGTCATAGTAGTAGTAGTAATACTACTAGTAGTAGTAGTAGTAGTTTTAGTAGTAGCAAAAGTAGTTGTAGCAGAAGTAATAGTAGTAGTACGAGTAGTAGTTATAGTAGAAGAAGTAGCAGTAGCAGTAGTAGTTGAAGTACCAACAATAGTAGCAGTAGCAACAGTAGTAGTAGTAGTTGTAGTAGTTATAGCATCGGCAGTAGTAGTAGTAGCAACATTATCAGCAGCAGCAGCAATAGTACTAGTAGTAGTAGTATTAGCAGTAGTGTTATTAGTTGTAGTAGTAGTAAAAATAATAGTAGCAGTCGGAGGAAGAAATTATAGCCGTAGTAGTAATAGTTGCTACAGCTGCAACAGCAGCAAAGCAGCAGTAGTAATAGTAGTCATTATTATTGTAGTTATAGTAGCAAAAGTAGTAGTGGTAGTAGCAGCAGTAGGAGTAGCTGAAGTAGTAGAACTAGTACCAGTAGTAACATTAGTAGCAGCCGCGGCAGTTAGAGTAGTAGTAGTTGTACCAACAGCAGAAGCAGTAGCATTAGTGTCACTCTTAGTATTACTAGAAGTATTAGTAGTAGTAGCAGCATCAGCAAAAGTAGTAGTAGTTGTAGTAGTAGTAGCAGTAGTAGCACATATAGTATTGGTAATAGTAGTAGTAGTAGTAGTAGCAGCAACAATAGTAGTAGGGGAAGCAAAAGTAGTAGCAGTAGTACTAGTGGTAGTTGTAGTAGAAGTAGTAGCATTAGTAGCAGCAGTAGTACTGGTGGTGGTAGTAGCAGTAGTAGTAGTAGTAGTAGTAGTAATAGTAGTAGTAGTGGCAGTAGCAGCAGTAGCAACCATAGCAGGAGTAGTATTAGTAGTAGTTGCAGTTGTACTTGTAGTCATTGTAGTAGAAGCAGTAGCAATAGTAGCAGCAGTAGTTGTTATTGTTGTTATAGTATAGTAGCAGCAGTAGTCGTAGCAATAGCAGTAGCAGTATTAGTAGTAGTAGTAGTAGTCGGAGAAGTAGAGTAGTTGTTGTTATTATTAATGTAGGGTAGTTGTTATAGTCGTGGTAGTATTTGTTGTTGTTGTTTGCAGTTGTAGTAGCAATAGTTGTCTTAGTAGTAGTAACAGTAGTAGTTGTAATAGTAGTAGCAGCAATTGTAGTAGTAGCAATAGTAGTATTGGCAACAACAATAATAGTATTAGTGTAGTAGTTGTCATAGTAGTGGTAGAGGCTGTAGTAGTAGTAGTAGTAATTGTAGTAGTAGTAATAGTAGTAGCAGTGGCAGTAGTAGTAGTAGCTATAGTAGTAGTGGTAGTAGTAGTAGCAGTAGTATTAGTCGACACAGTAGTTGTAGTCATTGTAATAGTAGTATTAGTTGCAGTTGTAGTAGCAGTTGTAGTAGTAGCAGAAGTAGTAGTAGAAGCAAAAGTAGTAGTTGAAGTATTAGTAGAAGTAGTAGTTTTAGCAAAAGTAGCAGTAGTAGTATCAACATTCGAAGTAATTGTAATCACAGTAGTTGTAGTAGTAGTTATTGTAGTAGTAGTAATAGTAGTAGTAGTTGTGGTAGTAGTAGGTGAAGTAGTGGTAGAAGCAGTAGTAGTAGTTGAAGTAGAAGAAGTGGTAGTAGTTGTTGTAGTTGTAGTAGAAGTTGTAGTTATAGCACAAGTTGCACTAGTTGTAGTAGTAGTATTAATAGGAACAGTTGCAATAATTATAGTACAAATACTGTCAACAGAAGTAGTAGCGAAAGCAGCAGCAAAAGTTGTAGCAGTAGTTGGAGTAGCAGTAGCAGTCGAAGCAGTAGTTGTAGTAGCAGGAGTAACAACAGTAGTAGCAGAAGTAGAAGAAGTAGTAGTTGTTGTAGTAGTTGGAGTATCGGTAGTACCAGTTGACGTAGTAGTAGTAGTAGTAGCAGGAGCTGTAGTAGTTATTGTAGAAGTAGTTGTAGTAGTAGAAGCTATAGCTGTTATGGTCGTAGTTGCAGTAGAAGTGGGTGTTCTAGTAGTAGTAGTAGTAGTAGTTGGAGCGATATTAGTAGAAGTTGTAGAAGCAGCAGTCGTGGTAGTAGTAGAAGCAACAGTAGCCGAACTAGTTGGAGTAGAAGTAGTTTTAGCAGTTGGGGTAGTAGTAGCAATAGTTGTAGCAGCAGTAGTAGTAGAAGTACTAGCAACAGTAGTAGTAGCTATCATAGTAGCGATTGTAGGAGAAGTAGTTTTAGCAGTTGGGGTAGTAGTAGCAGTAGTTGTAGCAACAGTAGTAGTAGAAGTACTAGCAAACGTAGTAGTAGTAGTTGTTGTTGTTGTCGCAGTAGTCATAGTAGTAGTTGTGGTGGTAGCAACCATACTAGTTGTAGAAGTAGTAGCAGTAGCAGTAGTTGTATTAGTAGTAGTAGCAGAAGTAGTAAGAGCAACAGTAGTAGGTGCTGTATTAGTAGTAGAATCAGAAGCAGCAGCAGTAGTAGGAGTAGTAGTAACAGTAGAAGGAGTAGAAGCAGTTGTGGCACTAATAGAAGTAAGAGTGGTAGTAATAGTAGGAGCAGTAGCAGCCGTAGCAGGAGTAGCAATAGCAGTGGTAGAAATATAAGTAGTTGTAGTAGCAGTAGTAGTGGGAGTATCAGTAGTAGCAATAGTGGTTGTAGTTGCAGTAGTAGTAGCAGTAGTAGCTATAATTGTAGTAGCTAAAGTAGTAGTAGTTGTAACTGCAGTAGTAGCTGCAGTTATAGCAAAAATAGTAGTCATAGAAGCTGAGTTGCAGCAGCAATAGTAGTTGTAGTTGTAGTAGTAGTAGTAGAAGTAGCAGCAACAGTTGTAGTAGAAGAATTATGAGTAGTGGTAGCAATAGGAGTAGCAGTAGTAGTAGTACTGGTAGCAAAAGTAGTAGTAGCAGTAGCTGCAATAGTAGTAATAGTTATAGTTGTAGCAGCAACAGTAGTAGTAGGAGTAGCAGTAGTAGCAGTAGCATTAATAGCATTAGTTGCAGCAATAGTGTCAATAGCAGTAGCAATGGTTGTAGTAGTAGTAACAGTTGTAGTGGTAGTAGTAGCAGCAACACTTGTACTAGTATAAGGACGAGTAGTAGTAGTTGTAGTTGTTGCATTAGTAGTAGGAGGAGAAACAGTAGTGGCAGCAGCATTAGCAGTAGGAGCCGAAGTAGTAGCTGTAGTAGTAGTAGTAGTGGCAGTAGTAGCAGTAATATTAGTAGTAGCAATAGTAGTAGTAGTAGCAGTTGTAATAGTAGTAGTATTAGCAGTAGTAGTAGCAGTAGTAGTAGCAGTAATAATAGAACAAGTAGTAGGAGTGGTTGAAGTAATAACAGCGGTAGTAGCAGTATAGCTGCAGTAGTAGCAATTGCAGCAGCAGTAGCAGTAGCTGTAGTAGTAGTAGGAGCAGCTGTCATAGTAGTACTAGCAATAGTTGTGGTAGTAGTAGTTGTTGTAATAGTTATTATTATAGGAGTAGTAGTCCTAGTAGTAGTAGGAGTAGTACTAGGTGTAGTAGTAGTAGCAATAGGAGGAGTAACAGTTGAGGCTGTAGTAGCTGTAGTAGCACTAGTAGTCGCAATAGTAGTAGTAGGAGTAGTGGCAGTAGTAGTTGGAGTAAGAGTAGTAGCAGTAGTAGTATTTGTAGTCATTGTAGCAGTAGTAGTAGCTGTAGTAGTAGTAGCAGGTGTAAGAGTAGTTGCAGTAGTAGTAGTTGGAGTAGTAGTAGTAGTAGTAGTAGTAGCAGTAGCAGCAGGAGTAGTAGTAGTAGTAGTAGTAGTTGCAATAGTTGTTGCTATAGTAGTAGTAGCACTAGAAGCTACAGTAGTTGCGATAGTAGTAGTTGTAGTAGTAGTAGTCACAGTAGGAGTAGCGATAGGAGTATTAGCAGTAGAAGCAGGACTAGTAGTAGTAGTAGTAGCAGATGTAATAGAAGAAGTAGAAATAGCAGTAGCAGTAGTACTAGTAGTAACAGTAGTACCATTAGCAGTAGGAGTCGCATTAGTAGTTGTGGTTGTAGTAGTCGTGGCATTTGTAGTAGCCGTAGGAGTAGTAGTAGTAGTAACTGTTGAAGAAGTAGTAGTAGTAGTAGTAGTAGTAGTAGTAGTAGTAGTAGTAGTAGAGTAGTAGTAGTGGTAGAGGTAGCAGTAGTAGTAGGACTAACAGTAGCGATAGTAGTAGTAGTAGGAGTAGGAGTAGTTGTAGTAGTAGTAATAGGAGTAGAAGTAGTCGTAGTAGTAGTAGTAGTAATAGTAGTAGTAGTAGTAGTAGTAGTCACAATAGTAGTAGTAGTAGCAGTAGTAGTGGCCATTGTAGTTGCAGTACTACTAGCATTTGTAGCAGTTGTGGCAGTTGTAGTATGAGATGTAGTAGTAGCAGCAGCAGTTGTAATCGTTGCAATACTAGTAGCTATAGGAGTCGCAGTACTAGTAGTAGCATTTGCAATAGTAGTAGTATTAATAGGACTAGTAGTTGCAGTAGTTGTAGTAGTAGGAGTATTGGTAGTAGTAATAGTTGTAATAGTAATAGTAGTAAATATAGTAATTATAGTAGCAGTTGTTGTTGTTCTAGTTGGAGCAGCAGTAGTAGTATTATAAGTAGTAGTCGTAGTAGTAGAAGTGAGAGTAGTAGTAGTAGTGGTAGTAGTAGTAGTACTAGTGTAGCTGTAGTAGTGGTGGTTGTACTGGCAGAAGTAGTAATAGCACTAGTAGCTGTAGCGAGAGCAATAGTCTTAGTGGTAGTAGTAATAGTAGTTATAGTAGTAGTATTAGTAGTGTTATGAGTAGTAGTAGCACTAGGAGGAGTAGTAGTTGTGGTGGTAGTAGGAGTGAGGGTAGTAGTAGTAGTGGTAGTGGCAGTTGCAGCAATTGTTGTAGTAGTTGTATTAGTAGTAGCACTAGTAGCAGTAGAAGTAGCATTTATAGTAGTAGGAGTAGCAATAGTGACAGTAGCATTAGTAGTAGTAGCAACAACAGCAGCAGCACCAGTAGTAGTCGTTGTAGCTATAGGAGTAGCAGTAGTAGTAGTAATACTAGTAGCAGGTATTGGAGTAGGAGTAGGAGCAACATAGTAATAGTAGCAGCTGCTGCCTCTGCCGTAGCAATAGTAGCTGAAGTAGTAGTGGTAGTAGTTTTAGCATTAGTAGTAGTGGTAGTTGTAGTATTAGTGGTAGTAGTTGTTGTTGTTGTTGTAGTAGTAGAAGTAGTAGTAGTAGTAGGAGTACAAGTAGTAGTTGTTGTACTACTAGAGTAGTAGGAGGAGGAGGAGGTGGTGGAGGAGTAGGAGTAGTGGTAGTTGTGGTAGAGTAGGAGTAGGAGTAGTAGCAATTAGAGTTGGAGTTGTAGTAGCAATAGTTGGAGTAGTAGAAATAGTTATTATAGTACCAGAAGTAGTTGTAGTAGTTGGTGTAGTTGTAGTAGTAGTGGTGGTGGTGGTGGTAGCAGTAGTAACAGTTGTTGTAATAGCAGTTGTAGTTGCAGCACAAGGAGCGACAACAGCAGTAGTACTAGAAGTATTTGTAGCAATCATAGTAGTCGATAGTAGTAGTTTCTACTAGTAGTAGTCAGTAGAAGTAGTAGCAATTGGAGTAATAGTAGAGTAGTTAGTTAGAAGCAATAGTAGTTGCAGTGGTTAGTTGTAGTTGGTCGTATAGTCGCAATAGTAGGTCGTCTAAGTTGTAGTAGTAGTGCATTAGAAGTCGTAGATTAGCTGTAGTAGTCGTAGTAGCCAACAGCCTATAGTAGTGTTGTTAGCAACCAGTAGTATAGTATTAGTATTCGTAATAGTAGGAGCAGTAGTAGTCGTAGTAGCAGTTGGAAGTAGTCAGTCGCAAAAAAACAGTAGTAAAATAGTCGTTGTTTGTTCTTTTGGTTAGTAGTTGTTTTTTAGTTAATGCCGTAGCTTCTTTTTTTCTTTTTCTGTTTTTTTTGTTTTTATGCATCAGCTAGTAGGCAATAGTCGTTTGTAGCCTAGTAGTAGCTCAAGTTAGTAGTGGTCTGTCGTAGTAGTAGTAGTAGTTGCAGTAGTAGTTTAAGTATTAGTTGCAGTAGTAGTAGTAGTGAGTCGTATAGTAGTAGTTAGTAGTAGTAGTCGTAGTAGAGTAGAGTAGTAGTAGTAGTCTTAGTAGTAAGTAGTAGTAGTAGTAGTAGTAGTAGTAGAAGTAGTTGCAGTAGCAGTAGTAGCAGTAGTTGTAGTAGTAGTAGCAGCAGTAGCAGTAGCAGTAGTACTTGTAGTAGTTGCAGAAGTAGTAGTAGTAGTAGCACTTGCAACATTAGTAGCAGCAGGAGTAGAAGTTGTTGTAGTAGTAGGAGTAGTAGTAGTAGTAGTAGAAGAAGTAGTAGTAGTAGTCGCAGAAGTAGTAGTAGTAGTAGCAGTAGATGTACTACTAGTAGTAGTAGCAGTAGTGCTTCTAGTAGCAGTTGTAATAGTAGTAGTTGTTGTAGCAGTAGAAGTAGTAGTAGCAATAGTAGTAGCAGACGTGGTGGTAGTAATATGAAATGCAATAGTTGTAGTAGTAGTAGTAGTATTAGTTGTAGTCGTATTAGTTGTAATTTTAGTTTTTGTAGAAGTAGGAGTAGTACTATTATTAGCAGTAATAGTAGTGCTGGTAGTTGTAGAAGGAGTAGTAGTACCAGTAAGAGGAAGAGTAGTAGTAGTACCAGTTGTATTAGCATTAGTAATAGTAGTAGTGCCAGTAGTAATAGTAGTAGTAGTGGTAGTTGGAGAGGTAGTTGTAGGAGTAGTAGTAGCAGTAGTAGTAGGAGTAGCAGTTACAGTAGTTGAAACTGAAGTAGTAGTAGTCTAGTTGTCACAGTTGTAGTTGGAGAATCATTAGTAAGAATAATAATAGTAGTAGTTATTGTAGTTGCAGGAGAACTATTAGCAGTAGTAGTAGTGCAATAGTAGTAATGTAGTAGTAGAAGTAGCAATTGTATTTGTAGTAGAAGTAGTAGTAGTAGTAACAGCAGTAGAAGTACAGCAATAGTAGTAGCAGTTGAAGTTGTCGTAGGAGTCATAGTACTAACAATAACCATAGTCGCAATAGCAATAATGGTAGAAATAGCAACAGTAGTAGTAGTAGAAGTAGTAGTCGTTGTTGTAGTGCTAGTAGTACCAGTGGTAGCAGTAGTAGTTGTTGTAGTAGAAGTAGCAGCAGCAGGAGTAGTAGTAGTTATTGTTGTAGTAGCAGTATTAGAAGCAGATGTCATAGTAGTAGTAGTAGTAATAGTTGGAGAAGAAGTCATAATAGTGGTGGTAGCAGTAGTTGTTGTTGTTGTAATAGAAGTAGCAGTCATAGAAGTAGTAGCAGTAGTTGTTATAGTAGTCGTAGTGGTGGTAGTACTAGTGGCATTTGTAGTAGTGCTAGTTGTAGGAGCAAGAGAAATAGTGATAGCGGCAGTAGTAGTGGTAGTAGTAGAAGCAGTAGTAGCTGCAAGAGTAATAGTACTAGTAGTAGTAGTTGTTGTTGTTGTAGTAGTAGTAGTAGGAGTAGCAATAGTTATAGTAGTAGTAGTAGTAGATGTTACGACAGCAGTAGAGTCATAGCAATGGTAGTAGCAGCAACAGCAGTAGTTGTAGTAGCCGTAGTAGCAGTCGTAGTAATAGTAGTAGCAGTAGTAGTAGAAGTAGTTGTAGGAGCAGTAGTTCGAGCGTAGTTGCAACAGTGGTAGTGGAAGTGCCATTAGACATTGTAGCAGCAGCAGTAGTAGCAGTAATTGTAGTGTTAGTAGAAACAATAGTAGTACCAGAAGTAGTAGTAGTGGGATGGGTAGTAGTTGTAGTAGTATGAGTAGTAGTAGTAGTAGCAGCAGTAGTAGTAGTTGTAGTAGTTATAGTCATAATTGCACCAATAGTGGTAGTAGCAGTAGTGGCAGTAGTATTAGTAGCAGCAATTGAAGTAGGAGAAGTAGTAGTAGAAGTGGTAGTGGTAGTAGTAGTAGTGGTGATAGTAGTAGCGGTGGTAGCTGTAGTAGTTGTAGCAGAAGTAGTAGTAGCCGTAGTAGGAGTTGCAGTAGTAGTTGTAGTATTAGTAGTAGTAGCAGAAGTACTAGTAGTAGTAGAAGTAAAAGTAGTATCAGTAGCAGTAGTAGTAGTAGCCATAGTGGTCATAGTGGTGGTGGTATTAGTAGCAGTAGTATTAGAAGAAGAAGTGCTAGTCGTAGTAGTATTAAAAGTAGTAAAAGGAGAAGTTGTATTTCAACCAGTAGTAGTAGTGCTTGTAGAAATAGTATTAGCAATAGAAGTAGTACCAGTTGTACTAGTAGTAAGAGTAGAAGTCACAGTTGCAGTTGTTGTAGTAGTTGAAATAGTAGTAGTAGTAATAGAAATTCTAGTAGTAGGAGTAGTAGTTGTTATAGTAGCAGTAGTAGCTGTAGTAGTAGTAGTAGTAGTTTATAAAGTAGTAGTAAGTAGTAGTAGTAGTAGTAGTAGTAGTTGCAATAGTAGCAAAAGTATTGCTAGTAGTAGTTGTAGTAGAAGAAGTGGTAGTAGTCATAGTATTAGTAGCAAGAGTAGTACTAACAATAATAGTAGTGGTGGTGGTAGTAGTAGTAGTAGCAGAAGTTGTAAAAGGAGATGTTGCATTTGAAGCTGTAGCTGTAGTGGTTGTAGAAGTAGTAGTAGTAGTAGTAGAAGTAGTCACAGTTGTAGTTGTTGTAGTAGCAAAAGTAGTAGTAGTGGTAGTAGTTGTTATAGTTGTGGTAGCAGCAGTAGTAATAGTTGTTGTTGTTGTAGTAGTAGGAGTAGTAGTAGTAGTAGTAGTTGCAATAGTTGTAGAACTAGTGGTGGTGGTGGTGGTGGTGGTAGTAGTAGTAGTTGTTGTTGTAGTAGTAGTAGAAACACCCACCATAGATGTAGTTGTAGTAGCGGTGGTGGTGGTAGTAGCAGAAGTAGTGGTTGTAGTACTAATAGCAACAAAAGTAGCCGCATTAGTAGTAGAAGAAGTAGTATTAGGAGTCTTAGTAGTCGCAGCAGTGGTTGCAGTTGTAATAGAAGTAGGTGTAGTAGTAGTAGGAATAGGAGAGATAGTAGTATAGGCAGTAGCGATAGTAATAGTAGTATTAGTAGTAGTGGTAGCAGTACTAGCAAAAGTAGCAGTAGTTGTACTATTAGTACTAGTAGTAGCGGAAGTAGCAACAGCAGTCGTAGTCGTAGCAGTAGTAGCAATAGCAGTAGTCGTAGTAGTAGCAGCAGTTGTAGTAGAAGTAGTGGCAGTAGGAGAAGTAGTACTAGTTGTAATAGTAGTAGATATAGTAGTCATAGTAGTAGTAGCTATAGTAGCCGTAGTTGTAGTAGTAGTAGTAGTCGTAGTAGTAGTAGTAATAGTGGTAGTAATAGTAGTAGTAGCAGAAGTAGTAGCAGTAGTAGTAGTTGTTGTTGTTGTAGTTGTAGTTGTTGTAGCAGTAGTCATAGTAGTAGTAGTTGTTGTGGTAGCAGCCATAGTAGTAGTCGTAGTAGAAGTATTAGTAGTAGTAGCAGAAGAGGAAATAGCAACAGTAGTAGGCATCATATTAGTAGTACTAGTCGAAGCTGTAGCAGGAGTAGTAGTAGTAGCAATAGTAGAAGCAATAGAAGCTATTGTAGCACTAGTAGAACTAGGAGTGGTAGTAATTGTAGGAGGAGTAGTAACGATAGGATGAATGGCAGTAGCAGTAGTAGAAGCATAAGTAGTTGTAGTAGCTGTAGTAGTAGGAGTATCAGTAGTAGTAGTAGTGGTTGTAGTAGTATTAGTAGTTGGAGTAGTAGTAGTTGTACTAGTAGCGGTTGTAGTAGTAATAGTAGTAGCAGCAGCAGCAGCAGCAGTAGTAGCAGTAGTAGTTGTCTCTGGAGTTGTAATAGAAGTAGTAGTAGTAGAAGTCATAGTAGGAGTTGTAGTAGTTGCAGAAGGAGTAGTAGCAGTAGTAGTAGAGTAGCAGTTGTAGTTGCCGTAGTAGAAGTGGTAGTAGTGGCAGTAGTAGTAGGAGTATCATTAGTAAAAATAACAGTAGTTGTAGCAATAGTCACAGGAGTCATAGTTGTAATTGTAAGCGTAGGAGTACAGGAAATAGTAGTAGTAGTTATAGTAGTAGGAGCAAAAGCAGTCGTAGTAGTAGTAGCAGCAGTTGTAGTTGTAGCAGTAGTAGTAGCAGTAGTAGTCGTTGAAGTAGCAGTACTTGTAACAGAAGTAGTAGTAGTAGGAGAAGTAGTGTAGTAGTAGTAGTAGTAAAAATAGTAGTCGTAGTAGTAGTAGCAGTAGTAGTCGTAGTAGTAGTAGTAGTAGTAGTAGCAGCAGCAGCAGTAGTAGTAGTACTAGTAGTAGTAGTAGCAGCAACAGTAGTAGTAGTAGTAGTAGTAGTAGTAGTAGTATTAGTAGTAGTAGTAGTGGTAATAGTAGTTGTATTAGTAATACTAGCAGTAGTAGTGGTAGTAGTAGTAGCAATAGGAGCAGACGTAGTAGTAGTAGCAGTAGCAGTTAGCAGTAGTCGTAGTACTAGTGGTAGTGGTAGTTGTCGTAGTAGTAGTAGAAGTAGTAGCAGTAGTCGTAGTTACTTAGTAGTAGTAGCAGAAGTAGTAATAGCAACATTAGTATGCGCTGTATTAGTTTTAGTAGAAGAAGTAGCAACACAAATAGTAGTAGTAGTAGAAACAGAAGGAGTAGAAGCAGTTGTGGCACTAATAGTAGGAGTAGCAGTTGCAACCATAGAAATATAAGTAGTTGTAGTAGCAGTAGTCGTGGGAGTATCCATAGTAGCAGAAGTGGTTGTAGTAGTAGTAGTAGCTGGAGTAGTAGTAGTAGTACTAGTGGTAGTAGCAGTAATAGTAGTAGTAGTATTAGTAGTAGTAGTAGTTGTTGTTGTTGTAGTTGTTGGAGTGGCATTATTAGTAGTAGTAGTAGTAGTAGTAGTCGTAGTCGGAGTTGTAGTAGTAACAACAGTAGTAGTAGTAGTAGCAGTCGCAGTTGCAGCAATAGAAGTGGTAGCAAAAGCAGTAGTAGTTGGAGTATCATTGATAAAAATAATAGTAGTTTTAGCCATAGTTGTTGGAGTAGTTGTTGTAATAGTAGGCATAAGAGTAGAGGAAATAGGAGCAATAGTTATAGTAGTAGGAGCAGTAGTGGTAGCTGTAGGAGCAGCAGCAGTAGTTGCAGTACTATTAGTTGTAGTTGTATTGGGAGCAGTAGTTGTAGTATTAGTAGTAGTAGCAGTAGTAGTAGTCATCGTTGCAATTGTAGCCATGGTAGTAGTACTTGTAATGGTAGCAGTAGTCGTACAAGTAGGAGAAGTAGCTGTAGTTATAGTAGTAATAGCAGCAGCAGCAGAAGTAGTCGTAGTAGTAGTAAAAGTAGTAGTAGTAGTAATAATAGTAACTATTGGTGCAATAGTTGTAATAGTATTAGAAGTAGTAGCGGTAGGACTAGTAGTAGTAATAGCAATAACAAAAGTGGCAGCAGGGGCTGTAGCACTAGTCGTCATGGTAGGAGTAGTAGTAGCGATAATAGCAGTAGTAGTCGTAGTAGCAGTTGTAGCAGCAACAACAGTAGTAGTAGTAGAAGAAGTAGTAGGGTAAGTAGTAGTAGTAGAAGAAGTAGTAGGGTAAGTAGTAGTAGAGTTAGTAGCAATGGTAGTAACAGTAGCAGCAGTAGTTATTGTAGTAGTACTCAGAGATGAAGTAGTAATTGTAGTAGTAGCAGCAGTAGTCATAGTACAACTAGTTGCATTTGTAATAGTAACATTAGTAGTAGTGGTAGAACTAGTTGTAGGAGTAGTCACAGTAATAGCAATAGGACTAGTAGTAGTAGTAGTAGTTGAAGTAGTAGGAGCAGCAGCAGCAGTAGTTGTAGCATTAGTAGCAGCATTTCTGCTAGTAATGGTAGTAGTTGTTGTCATTGTAGCAAAAGTAGTAGTAGTAGTAGCAACAGTAGTAGTAGTAGCAGCGGTGGTAGTAATAGTAGTAGCAAAAGTTATAGTAGAAGTAGTAGTAGTAGTAGAAGTTATAGTAGAAATAGTAGTAGTAGTAGTAGTCGTAGCAGTAGTAATCATAGTCAGTATAAGTTATAGTAGAAGTAATAGTAGTAGAAGTAGCAGCAGTAGTAGCAGCAGCAGTAGTAGTAGTAGTATTAGTACTAGTAGTAGCAGTATTAGTAGTAGTAGGAGTAATTGTTGTGGCAGTAGTAGTAGTAGAAGTATTAGTAGCAGGAGTAGTAGTAGTTGTAGTACTAGTAGTAGTAGCAGTAGTAGTAGAAATAGTAGTATTAGTACTAGTAGTAGCAGTAGTAGTAGGAGTAGGAGTAATAGTTGTAGCAGTTGTAGTAGTAGTAGTACCAGTAGCAGTAGTAGTAGTGGCAGTAGCAGTAGTATTAGTACTAGTAGTAGCAGTAGTAGTAGTAGTAGAAGCAGTAGTACTAGAAGGAGTTGTAGTAGTAGTAATAGTTGTAGTACTACTTATAGCGGTAGCAGTGATAGTTGTAGCAGCAGTAATATTAGTAGG
>RXID01003562.1:0-12828 GCA_005019695.1 Trichopus zeylanicus subsp. travancoricus
TAGTAGTTGCAGTAGTAGTAGTATTAGTAGTAGTAGTAGTAGTATTAACAGTAGTATTAGTAGTAGTGGAAGTAGAAGTAGTAGAGTTGTAGTAGTAGTAGTAGCAGTATTGGTAGCTATAGTAGGAGAATTTGTAGTAACTACAGCAGTAGTAATAGTCATAGTAGTAGCAGTAGTAGTTGGAGTAGTACTTGTAGTAGTAGGAGTAGTAGAAGTATTATTAGTAGTAATAGTAGTAGCAGGAGTAGTAGAAGTATTATTAGTAGTAATAGTAGTAGTCGGAGTAGTATTAGTTGCAGTAGGAGTAGTAGTAGTGATAGTAGTAGTAGTAGTATTTGTGGCAGTAATAATAGTTGTTATAGGAGTGGCAATGTAGTAGAATTAGTGTTAGTAGAAGTAGTAGCAATAGTAGTAGGAGTAGTAGTAGTAGCAGTAGTCGCAATAGTAATAGTAGTAGTAATAGTAGTAGCAGTAGTAGTAGCAGAAGTAATAGTTGTAATATTAGTAGTAGTAGAAATAGTAGTAGCAGTAGTAGTTGTAGTAGGAGCCATAGTGGTATTAGTAGCTATAGTAGTAGTAGTTGTAGTAGTAGTAGTAGTAGTAGTATTAATAGTAGTATTAGTAGTAGTGGTAGTAGAAGTTGTAGAGTAGTAGTAGGAGTAGTAGTAGGAGTAGAAGTAGGAGCAGTATTAGTAGCTATAGTATGAGAATTAGTAGTAACTATAGTAGTAGTAGTAATAGTCATAGAAATAGCAGTAGTACGAGTATTAGTAGTAGTCTTAGGAGTAGTAGTAGTATTAGTGGTAGTAATAGCTGTATTAGGAGTAGTAGTAGCTGCAGCAATAGTAGTAGTAGCGGTAGTAGTAGTCATAGTAGTCCTAGTAGCAGTAATAGTTGTAGTTGTTGGAGAAGTAGTGTAGTAGTAGTAGCGATAGTGGAATTAGTAGTAACAATAGTAGTAGTAGTTGAAGGAGTAGTGGTAGTTGTAGTAGTAGTAGCAGTAGTAGTAGTAGTAGTTGGAGTAGTAGTAGTAGTAGCAGTAGTAGTAGTATTAGTAGTATTATTAGTAACAGTAGCAGAAGTCGTCGTATGAGTTGTAGTAGTGCTAGTAATAGTATTTGTAGTAGCAATTGTTGTACTAGTATTAGTAATAGTATAAGTAGCAGTAGTAGAAGTAGCAGTAGAAGTAGTAGTTGTAATAGTAGTAGTACAAGTAGTTGCGGTAGCAGTGGTAGTTGTAGTAGTACTAGTTGTAATAGCAGTGGTAGGAGGAGGAGTAGAAGTAGTGGTAGTAATAGTTGTAGTTGTCGTAGTAGTAGTTGTTGTTGTTGTATTAGTAGTAGAAGTAGTAGTAGCAATAGTAGGTGTAGTAGTAGTAGAAGTAGCAGTAGTATTACGAGTAGTTGTAGTAGCAGTAGGAGTAGTTGTCATAGAAATAGTACTAGTAGAATCAGTACTATTAGTAGTAGCAATAGTTGTAGTAGTTGTAATAGTAGAAATGGCTAGAATAGTAGTAATAGTAGTCATAATAGTGGTTGTAGTATAAGTATCAGGAGCAGCAACAGCGGCAGCAACAACAGTAGTACTAGTAGTTGGAACAGTTGTAGGAGTAGTGGTAGTACTAGTAGCAATAGAATTTGTAGTTGTAGTAGTAGTTGTTGTTGTTGTAGTAGTAGCTGTTGTACAAGTAGTAGTAGTAGTTCTAGTAGTCATCGTAGCTATTGTTGTTGTTGTTGTCGTTGTTGCAGAACTTGCAGTAGCCATAGTAGTGGTAGTAGCCGAAGTGGTAATAGTATTAGTACTAGTAGTAGTAGTAGTATTAGGGGTAATAGTAGTTGTCATAGAAGTAGGAGCAGCAGTAGTAATAGCAGCAGCAACAGTAGTAGGAGTAGTAGTAATAGAAGTAATAGTAGGGCAGCAGTAGAAGTTGTAGTAGTAGCAGTAGTAAAAGTAGTTATAGTAGAGTAGCAGTATTAGTAGTAGTAGTAGCTGAAGTTGTAATAGCTGTAGTTTTAGTAGTAGTAGTAGTAATAGCAGCAGTAGTTGTAGCCATAATCGTAGTAGCAGTAGTAGTTGTTGTTGTAGTAGTAATAGTAGTAGGAGTAGTAGTAGCCATAATAGTAGAACTAGTAGTGGTAGTAGTAGTTGTAGCACTAGTAGTAGTAATAATAGTAGTAGTAATAATTGCAGTGGTAGTTGGAGTAGTGCTAGTTGTAGTAGTTATAGCGGTAGTTGTAGTAGGCGTATTAGGAGTAGTAGTAGTAGTGGTGGTGGTAATCGTCATAGTACGAGTAGTAGTAGTTGTAGTAGTAGTTGTTGTTGTAGTCCTAGTTGTAGTAGTAGTTGTTGTTATAGTAGTAGCAACAGAAGTAGTAGAAGTAGTATTAATAGTAGTATTTGTTCTAGTTGTTGTTGTTGTTGTAGTAGTAGTAGCAATCATAGTAGAAGTAGTAGTAGGAGTAGCGGTAGTATTAGTTGTAGTAGCAGTAGTGAAAGGAGGAGTAGTAGTAGTAGTATTAGTAGTAGGAGTTGTAGCACGAGCTGCAGTAGTAGTAGTAGTTGTCGTAGTACTAGTGGTAGCAGCAGTGGTAGCTATAGAGTAGTAGTAGTAGGAGGAGGAGGAGTAGCAGTATTAGCAGTAGAAGCAGAAGCAATAGTAGTTGTGGTAGTTGTAGTAGTAGTAGTAGTTGTTGTATTTGCTGTAGTATTCACAGTAGTATTAGTAGCAACAATAGTAGTACCAATAGTAGTAGCACTAGTACTAATACTACAGTATTAGTAGTATTACTACCAGTATTATTAGCAGTAGTAACAGCAGTACTAGTAGTAGTAGCAGTAGCAGTAGTAGTAGTTGTTGTAGTAGTAATAGTACTGGCAGTAGCCAAAATAGCAGTAGTTGTAGTAGCAATATTAACAGAAGGAGTAGCAGTAGTAGCAATAGCTGTTGTAGTAGCAGTAATGGTAGTATTAGGAGTAGTAGTTGCAGTAGCAGATGTAGTATTAGCAGTAGGAGCAGTAGTAGTAGCAGTAGCAGTAGCAGTAGGAGCAGTAGTAGTAGCAGTAGCAGTAGCAGTAGCAGTAGTAGCTGTCAAACAAGTAGCAGTAGTTGCAGAGGCAATAATAGCAGGAGTAGTAGTAGCAGTAGCAGTAGCAGTCATAGTAGCAATAATAGTAGTATTAGTTGTTGTAGTAGCAGCAGTAGTTGTAGTCATAGCAGAAGTAGCTGTAGCTATAGTAGTAGTAGCAAAACTAGCAGTAGTAATTGTAATAGCTACAGTTGTAGCAGTAGTAGTAGTAGTAGGAGCAGTAGTAATATTAGTTGTAGCAGCAGTAGCAATAGTAGTAGTTACTGTAGTGGTAGCAGTAGTATTAGTATGGCCGTCATAGTAGCATTAGTAGTAAAATTAGCAACATTAGTAGTAGTTGTATTAGCAATAGCAGTATTAGTTGCTATATCGGTAGCAGTAGCAGAAGTAGAAGCAACAACAGTAGCAATAGTAGGAGCAGTTGTAGCGCTAGCAATAATAGTAGTAGCAGTAGTAGTAGTAGTAGTAGTAGCAATAGTAGTAGTTAAGGCTATAGTAGTAGTCGTAGTAGTAGTAGTGGGACTTGTAGGAGCAGCAACAGCAGCAATATTAATAGTAGTAGTTGTTGTTGTTGTTGTTGTTGTTGTTATTGTTGTTGTTGTTGTTGTTGTTGTAGTAGTAGTAGTAGTAGTAGTAGTAGTTGTTGTTGTTGTTGTTGTTGTTGTTGTAATAGCAGTAATATTAGTAGCAGTAGTAATAGTAGTATTAATACTATTAGTAGTAGTAGTTGTTGTAGTTGTAGTAGTAGTAGTAGTGGTTGTTGTTGTTGTTGTTGTTGTAGTAGTAGTAGTAATAGTAGTAGCAGTAGTAGAAGAAGTAGTAGTAGTAGGAGTAGTAGTAGTAGTAGTAGTAGTGGTAGTAGTTGTAGTAGTTGTGGTTGTAGTAGTAATAGTAGTAGGTAGTATTAGTTGTAGTAGTGACAGTAGTAGTGGTGGTGGTGGTGGTGGTGGTTGTAGTGTTAGGTGAAGAAGAAGTAGTAGGAGTAGGAGTCAGAGTTAGGAGTAGGGGGAGTAGTAGCAGTAGTTGGAATGGGAGTAGGAGTACTTGGAGTACTTGTAGCAGTGGTAGTAGTAGCAACTGTAGGAGATGAAATAGTAGAAGTAGTAGTAGTCGAAGTAGTAGTAGTAGTAGTAGTGGTAATAATAGGAGTGGCAGTAGTATTAGTAGTGGCAATAATTATAATAGCAGTAGCAGCAGCACTTGTAGTAGCAACAGTCGTAGTAGGAGTAGTAGTAGTTGTAGTTGTAGTAGTAGTTGTAATTGTTGGAGTACTTGTAGCAGTTGGAGTCGGTAGAGGAGTAGTAGTAGGGGTAGAAGTTGGAGTAGTCGTAGTAGTTGTGGTACTTGTAGGAGTAGTAATAGTAGCAGTAGCAGGAGTAGTACGAGTGGCAATAAAAGTAGTAGTAGTAGTTGTTGTCGCAGCAATAGCAGTACTTGGACAAGTAGTAGTAGTAGGCATAGTAGTAGCAGCAACTGTAGTAGTAGTAGCAGTTGTAGCTGTAATAGTAGCAGTAGTAGAAGTTGAAGTAGTAGTAAAAGTGGAAGAAATAGTAGTTTTATGAATAGTAGTAGTAGGAGTTGGAGTTGGAGTAGCAATATTAGAAGTAGTATCAGTTGTGGTAGTAGTACTAGACATAGTAAAAGACATTGAAACACTAGTAGCAGTAACAGTTGTTGTAGTAGTAGGAGTAGTAGCAGTAGCAGTTCTAGTAGTTGCAGTAGTAGTAATAGTAGTAGTAGCAGTAGAAGTAGTAGTAGTAGTAGTAAGAGTCGTAATAGTAGGAGTAGTAGTAGTAGTTGAAGTAGTTGCAGTAGTAGTAATAGTAGTAGGACTAAGAGTAGTAGTAGTAGGCATAGCAGCAGCAGTAGCAGTAGCAGTAGTAGTACTAGCAGTAGTAGGAGTATTAGTTGTAGTTGTAGTAGTAACAGTAGTAGGAGTAGCAGTAGTAGCAGTAGTAACAGCAGTAGTACTAGTAGTAGTAGTAGTAGTTGAACGAGTAGGAGCATTAGGAGTAGTAGTATTAGTAGTAATACAGTAATAGTAGAAGTTGTAGTAATAGTACTAGGAGTATTAGGATTAGTAGTAGTAGTAATAATAGTAATAGTAGTAGTAGAAGTAGGAGTAGAAGTAGTAGTCGTAGTAGTAATACTAGTAGGAGAGGTAGCGGCAGCAATAGCAGTAGTAGTTGTAGTAGTAGTACTAGTTGTAGTAGTAGTAGCAGTAGTAGGAGTAATTGTAATAGTAGCAATGCTAGTAGTTGTCGCATAGTACTAGTAGTATTAGTAGGAAAAATAGTAGGAGTAGTAGTAGCAACAGTAGTAGTAGTAGCAGTAGCAGGAGTAGTAGTAATAGTAGCAGCAGTAGCAAAGTATTAGTGGTAGTTGTAGTATTAGTAGTAGCTGTAGCAACTGTAGTAGTAGTGGTAGAGGTGCCTATAATAGAAGAAGCAATGGTAAAAGTAGTAGCCATAGTAGAGTTAGTAGTAGTAGCAGCAGTTGCAACTGTAGCAATAGTAGTAGCCAAAGTAATAGCAGTTGTAATAGTAGCCATAGGAGTAGTGGTAGTAGTAGTAGTAGTAGTAGTACTTGTAGTTGTAGTAGCAGTAGTTGCAGCAGTAGTAGCAGTATAGTAGGAGTAGTTGGAGTTGGAGTAGTAGTAGCAGCAGCAGTAGTATTAGTACTAATACTAGTAGTTGTCATAGTAGTAGTAGTTGTAGTATTAGTAGTGTAGTACTAGTATTAGTAGTAGTAGCAATGGTAGCCGTAGCAATAGCAGCAGCAGTAGTAGTGGTAGCCATAGCAGTAGCAATAGTAGTGGTAGTAGTAGTAGTTGTAGCAGCAACAGTGGTAGTAGTAGTGGTAGTAGTCGAAAAAGTTGTGGCAATAGTACAACTTGTAGTAGAACTGGGAGTAGTAGCAACAGTAGTGATAGTCATTTTAGTAGCAGTAATTGTAGTAGTAGTACTAGTAGTAACAGCATAGTACTAGAAGTAGTAGCAGCAATAGTAGTAATAGTTGCTACAGTAGTAGAAGTAGAAGTGCTAGCAGCAGTAGCCGCACTAGTAGTAATAGTAATATGAGCAGCTGTCATAGTAGTAGTAGCAGCAGTAGTAGTAGAAGTAGCAATAGGAGCAGCTGTCGTAGTAGTAGCAGCAGCAGTACCAGCTGTAGAAGCAACAATAGTAGTAACAATTCTTGTACTAGCTGCAGTAGTTGTTGTAGCGGTAGTTGTGGTTGTAGTCGTAGTAGTAGGAATAGTAGTATCAGTAGCTGTGGTAGTAGTAGTAGCAATAGCAGTAGCAATAAGTGGTAACAATGGTGGGAGTCATGGTAGTAGTAGTAACAGCAGCGGTAGTAGTAGTAGTAGTAGTAGTAGTAGCAGCAGCGGTAGCAGTAGTTGTTGTTGTTGTAGTAGCAGTAGTAGTATTAGTAGTAGTAGTAGTAATAATAATAGTAGAAGTAGTAATAGTAGCATTAGTAGCAATAGTGGTCGTAGTAGTAGTAGTAATAGTAGTAGAAGTAGTGGCGGTAGTAGCAGTAGTAATACTAGTAGCAGTCATAGGAACAATAGTAGAAGTTGTAGTAGCAACAATAATAGTGGTAGTATTGGTAGATGCAGCAGCAGCATTGGAAGTTATGGTAGTAGTACTAGTTGTAGTAGTAGTAGTTGAAGTAGCAGTAGAAGTAGTAGCAGTAGTAGCAGTGGTAGTAGTAGTAGTAGTAGTAGTCTAGTGATAGTAATCGTCATAATAGTAGCAGTAATAGTATTGTTCTAAGTAGTTGTAGTTGTAGGAGTAGCAGTAGCAATAGTTGCAATAGTAGCAGCACTAGTAGAAGTAGTAGTAGTAGTAGTTGGAGTAGTACTGGAAGTAATAGTAGAAGTAGTAGTAGCAATAATTGTAGTACTCGTAGTAGCATTAGTAGCAGTTGTAGTTGTAGTAGTACCCATAGTAGTAGTAGCAATAGTAGTTGTAGTAGTAGTAGAAGTTGTAGTAGTAGTAGTAGTAGTAGTAGTATTAGTAATAGTTGTAGTAGTTGTATTTGTAGTAGTAGTAGCAGTTGCAGTTGCAGTTGTATTAGTTGTAGTAGTAGTAGCAAAGTAGTAGCACTAGCAGGAGTAGCAATAGTAGCAGTAGCAGCAGTGTTAGTAGCAGTACTCCCACTATTATCAGTATTTGTAATCGTAGTAGCCGTAGTAGTACTACTACTACTACTACTACTAGCAGTAGCAGCAGTTGCAGTAGCAATAGTAGCAGTAGAAGTACTTCTAGCAGTAGCGGTAGCAGTCGTGGTAGCGAAAGTAGTAGTATTAGCTGTAGTAGTAGTAGTAGCAGTAGTAGTTGTAGTAGTAGTTGTAGTAGGTGTAGTAGTACTAGTTGTAGTAGTTGGAATAGCATTAGTCGTAGCAGTAGCAGTAGTGGGAGTTGTTGCGATCGCAATAGTATTAGTAGGAGTAGTAGTCGCTGTAGCAACAGCAGTCATAGTAGTAGTAATAGTAATATTAGCAATTGTTGGGGCGATAGCAGTAGTACTAGAAGTAGTGGTCGCAGTAGTCGTGGTAGAAGTAGTAGTAGTAGTAGTAGTAGAAGTAGTAGTAGTAGTTGTTGGTGTTGTTGTAGCAGTAGTAGTAGTTGTAGCTAGAGTAGTAGTAGTAGTTGTCGTAGCAATCTTAGTAGCAGTAGAAGTAGTATTTGTTGTAGAGTTGTAGTTGTAGTAGTAATAGCAGCAGTAGTAGTAGCAGTAGTATTAGCAGTAGTAGTAGCAGTCATAGTAGCATTAGTAGTAGTATTAGCAGCAGTAGTTGTAGTCGGAATGGTATTAGTAGCAGCAGTATTAGTAGCTATACTGGTGTTAGTAGCAATAGTAGTAGACTTGTAGCAGAACTAGTAGCTGTTGTACCAGTAGCAATAATAGTAGTTGTAGCAGCTGTAGTTGTGATTGTTGTAGTAGTAGCAGTAGTTTTACCAGTAGCAGTGCTAGTAGTAGTAGTTGTTGTAGTAATAGTAAGAGTAGCAGTAGTAGCAGTAGGAGCAGTAGTACTAATAGTAGTAGTTGTAGCAGTATTAATATTTGTAGTAGTTGTGGCCGTAGTAGCAGTAGTAGCAACAATAACAGTAGTAGCAGCAGTGGCAGTAGTAGTAGCAGTGGTAGTTGTAGTAGTAGTAGGAACAGTAGAACTAATAGCAGTAGTAGTAGTAGTTGCAGTATTAGTAGTAGTTGTTGTAGTAGTAGTTGTTGTAGCAGCAGTAGCAATAGTAGCAGCAGTAGCAATAGTAGTAGCAGTGCTAGTTATAGTAGTAGTAGCAGTTGTAGCAGTTGTAGCAATAGTTATCCTCGTAGCAGTTTCAGCTGTATAGTAGTAGTGGTATTAGCAGTAGCAGTAGTAGTTGCAGTAGTAATAGCAGTAGAGACAGTGATAGTATTAGTAGCAGTAATAGTAGCAACAAAAGTAGTAGGAGCATGAGTAGTAGCAGTACCAATACAAGCAGTTGTAGTAGGAGTAGCAGTAGTTGCAGTAGTAGTAGTCGTGGTGGTAGTAGTGGCAATATTTGTAGTAGCAATAGTAGCAGTAATTGAACTAGTGGTAGCTGTAGCTGTTGTAATAGTTGTAGTAGTAGCAGCAGCAGCAGTATTACTAGTAGTAGTAGTAGCAGGAGTAGTGCTAGTGCTACTAGTAGTTGTTGTAATAGGAGCTATAGTAACAGTAGCAATAGTGACAGTAGTTGCAGAAGCAATAATAGCAATTGGATTAGTGGTAGTAGTGGCAGTAGCAGTCGTAGTAGCAGTAGAAGTAGAATTAGTTGTAGTAGTAATAGTCGTAGAAGTAGTAGCAGTAGCAGTAGTAGCAGTAGTAGTTGCAGTAGTAGTTGCAGTCGTAGTAGCATTAGTAGTCATATTAGCGGTAGCAGTAGTAGTGGCATTGCTATTAGTAGTAGCAGTATTGGTAGCTATACTGGCAGTAGTAGCAGAAGCAGAAGCAGTAGTAGTAGTTCAAGAAGTAGCACTAGTAGTAGTTGTAGCAGCAGTAGTCATTTTTGAAGCAGTTGCAGAAGTTGTACTAGAAATAGTTGTAGTAGCAGTAGTAGTTGGAGTAATAGTAGAAGCAATAGTCATATTAGTAATAATACTTGGAGTAGTAGTAGTAGTAGTAGTAGGAGTGGTAGTTGTAGCAGTTGTAGTAGCAGTTGCAGCAGCAGTAGCAGTAGTTATTGTAGTAGTAGTTATAGAAGTGTAGTAGCAGTTGTAGTAGTAGCAGTTGTTGTAGCAGTAGTAGTAGTGGTATTAGCAACAGCAGTAGTAGTTGCAGTAGTAGTAGCCGTAGCAACAGTTGTAGTAGTAGCAATAGTAATAGTAGCGACAGAAGTTGTTGGAACAGTAGTTGTAGCAGTAGCAGCACTAGCAGTTGCAGTTGCAGTATCATTAGTAGCGGCAACAGTATTAGTGATACTAGTAGCGGTAGTATTTGTAATAGTAATAGCAGCAGTAATTTTACTAGTTGTAGCTGTAATTGGACTAGTAGTAGTTGTAATAGTAGTAGTAGTGGCAGAAGCAGTAGTGGCAGTAGTTGCAGAAGCAATAGTAGCAGCTGGAGTAGTAGTTGTAGTGGCAATAGTAGTCGTAGTTGTAGTAGAAGTAATATTTGCTATAGTAGAAGCAGTTGCTGTAGTTGCAGTAGAAGTAGTAGTATCAATAATAGTAGCAGTCATACTAGCATTAGTAGTAGTACTAGCAGTAGTAGTAGTAATAGCTGTGGTATTAGTAGTAGTAGTAGTTTTGGTACCTGTACCGGTAGTAGTAGCATAAGCAGAAGTAGTAGTAGTTGCAGTAGTAGTAGCAGTTTTTGTAGTCGCAATAGTAGTAGTTGTAACAGCAACAGTAGTTGTTGTTGTTGTTGCAGTAGCAGTATATGTACTCGTAGTAGTAGTTGTAGTTGCAGCAATAGTAGCAGCAGTTGTAGTAGCAGTAGGAGCAGTAGTGCCAATAGTAGTAGTAGTAGTGGTAACAGTAGTTGTAGTAAGCATAATAGTAGGAGTAGTAGTAGTAGTGGTAGCAGTAGTAGTAGAAGTGGTAGTTGTAGCAGCAGTAGCAGTAGTTACAGTCCTGAAGTAGTACTGGTCGTAGAAGCAGTAGATATAACAGTAGTAGTAGTGGTTACAGTAGTAGTAGCAGTAGCAACAGTAGTAGTAGTTACTGTAGTAATAACAACACCAGAAGTAGTCGGAGCATTAGTAGTAGTAGTAGCAATAGTAGAAGTTGCAGACCTAGTAGCAATAGTAGTAGTAGTTGTAGTAATGTTAGTAGTAGTGGCAGTATTTGTAGTAGCAATAGCAACAGTAATTGGGCTAGTAGTAGTTCTAGCAGTTGTAATAGCAGCAGCAACAGTAGTAGTAGTGGCAGTAGTAATTGTAGTAGTTGGTGAGTTAGGTGTTGTAGAGTAACAGTACTAGTAGTTGTAGTAGGAGCAATAATAGTAGTAGTAGCAGTAGAATTAGTACAAATAGTCGCTATAGTAGCAGTAGTCGTAGGAGTAGTAATAGTAGCAGTAGTAGTTACGATAGTATCCGTAGTAGTTGTAGAAGGAGCAATAGTTTTGGTAGTAGTTGTAGTAATATGAGAAGTAGTAGAAGTTGCTATAGTCATAGTCATAGTCATGGTGGTAGTAGTAGTTGTAGCAGTAGTATTAGTACTAATAGTCGCAGTTGTAGCAATAGTAGTAGCTATACTAGTAGTAGTACTTTTTAGTAGTAGGAGTAGCAGCAACAGTAGTAGTTCCAATAGTAGTAGCTGTAGTAGCAGTAGTAACAGTATTAGTAGTAGCACTATCAGTATTATTAGCAGTAGTAATAGTAGTAGCAGTAGTAGCAATAGTAGTAGTTGCAGTAGCAACAGTAGTAGCAGGGGTACTTGTCGCAGTAGTAGTAGCAGCCGTAGAAGCTGAAGTAGTAGTATTAGTTGTAGTAGTAGTAGTAGCAGTAATAGTAGAAGCAGTGGTAGCAGTAGCAGTGATAGTCGTAGTACTACTGGTAGTAGTTGTAATAGTAGCAGTAGTAGTAATATTCGCTATAGTAGTAATAGTAGAAGTAGTAATAGTAGCAATAGTTATAGTAGTAGTAGTAGCGGTAGTAGTAGTAGTCAAAGTGAGAGTACTAGTACTAGTACTAGTAGTAGTTATTGTAATAGTAGCGGTAATAGCAATGGCAGTAGTGGCGGTAGTTAAAGCAGCAATAGTAGTAGTCGGAGTAGTAGTACCAGTGGCAGTAGCTATCGTAGTAGCAGTTGTTGTAGTATTAGCTGTAGTAGTACTAGTCGTAGTTGTAGTAGTAGCAATAGTAGTAGTCAGAGCAGGAGTAGTACTAGTTCCAATGGTTGTAGTTGTAATAGTAGCAGTAGTTGTTGTAATAATAGCAGTAGTGGCTGTAGTTGCAGTAGCAATAGTAGTTGTCTGAGCCGAAGTAGTAGTAGCAATAGCAGTTGTATTAGCAATAATAGTCGTAGTAGCAGTAGTAGTATTATTAGATATTGTTGTAGTAGAAGCTGTAGTAATAGTAGCAACAGCAGTAGTAGGAGTAGTAGTAGCTATAGTAGTAAAAGTTGAAGTGGCATTTGTTGCAGTATTACAATAGATGTAGTAGTAGCAGTGGTATTAGTAGAAGCAGTATTAGTAGCTGTAGTGGTAGTAGTACCAAAGTAGAAGCAGTAGTAGTAGTAGCAATGCCAGTAATGGTAGCACTAGTAGTAGTGGTAGTAGCAGTAGTAGTAGTTGTAACAGTTGTAGTAGTAGTAATAGTAGTTATTGTGTCAGCAACAGTAGTAGTACTTGTAGTAGTAGCAGTAGTTGTCCTAGTCGTCGTCGTCGTCGTAGTAGTAGTAGTTGCAGTAATAGTAGCAGCAATAATTGTAGCAGTAGGAGCAGTAGTACTAATAGTAGTAATGGTGGTGGTAAGAGTAGTCGTAATAGCAAAAAGAGTAGGAGTACTAGGAGTAGTAGTAGTTATCATCATCGTAGTTATAGTAGTGTAGCTATGCAAGAAGTTGTGGTATTTGCAGTAGTAGTAGTAGTTAGAAGAGTTGTAGCAGTAGCAACAGTAGTAGTAGTGGTAGTAGTAGTTGAAGTTGTGGTAGTAGTAATAGCAGTAGTAGTAGCAGTAACAGTAGTAGTAGCAGTAGTAGCAGTAGTAGCAATAGTGATAGTAGTAGTCACAATATTTGTAGTAGCGATAGAAGCAGTAATTGTACTAGTAGTAGCTGTAGCAGTCGTAGTAGCATTAGGAGTAGTAGTAGTTGTTGTATTTGTGGAAGCAGCAGTGGTAGGAGGAGGAATAGTAGCAATAGTTGTAGTTGTTCTAGTAGTAGTTGTACCAATTTTAGTAGTAGGAGCACTAGTAGCAGTAGGAGTCGGAGTAGTAAGAGTAGTAGCTGTTGTAGTTGTAGTAGTAGTAGTAGTAGAAGTAATAGTAGTAGTAGGTGGAGGAGGGCGAGGAGTGGTAGTAGCAACAATAGTTGTAGTAATAGGAGTAGGAGTAATAGTGTAGTAGAAGTTGTTCTAGGAGTAGTAGTAGTAATACAAGTAGTAGGTGTTGCAGTTGTAATACAATAGTAGGTGTTGTTGCAATAGTAGAAGTTATAGTAATTGTAGTAGTAGTAGTAGTTATAGTTGTAGTAGTAGTAGTAGTAGTAGTAGTAGTAGTAGTAGTAGTAGTAGTAGTAGTAGTAGTAGTAGTAGTAGTAGTAGTAGTAGTAG
>RXID01003570.1:1800-24604 GCA_005019695.1 Trichopus zeylanicus subsp. travancoricus
CTAATACTACTACTCCTGCTACTAATACAACTACCACTATTACTAATACCACTACTACTCCTCCTACTACTACTGCTATCACTACTACTAATGCTCCAACTACCACTACTACTAACAGCACTACTACTACAACTACTCCTCCTCCTCCTACTACTGCTACTACTTCTACTACTACTAGTACTACTACTACTCCTACTACTATTACTACTACTGCCACAACTTCTCCTACTACTACTTGTGCTACTACTACTACTACTACTACAACAACAACTATTACTACTACTACTACTTCTCGTACAACCACGTCTACTACGACTACTGCTAATGCTACTATTGCTTCTACTGCTACTACTGCAGCTGCTGCTACCAGCTATACTATTGCTACCACTGCGGCTACTCTTAGTGCTAATGCTACTAATACTTCAACTATGACAATAACTGCTACTACTGCAACTACTGCAACTGCTATTACTACAAATGTTACTAGTAGTAGTACTACTACTAGTACTACTGTTACTGCTACTACTATTACTACTACTACTGCTACTACTACTACTACTGTTACTACTACTACTACTACTTCTACAATTGCTACTGCTGCTACAAGGACTACTACTACTACTACAACTACTATCGGTATTTCTACTACTGCTACATCTACTAGAGCTCCTACGGCTATTGTTGCTATTGCTACTACTACTATTATTATTTCTACTACTGCTACTTCTGCTAGTACTTCTACACCTAATACTACTAGGACTACAACAACAACTGCTAATATTGTTGCTACTACTACTACTATGACTAGTACTACTATTATTACTACTGCTACTACTACAACAATAACTATTACAACTTCTAATAGTAGTACTACTACTGCTGATGCTGCTGCTACTACTGCTACTACTTTTGCTGCTGCTACTACAACTACTCTACTACTGCTGTTGCTACTTCTACTACTACAACCACTACTACTGCTGAAGCTACTACTACTACTACTACTACTAGTACTACCACCACCGCTACTAGTACTACAACTACAAGAAGTAGTACTACGACTACTTCTACTACTACAACCACTACTAATGCTACTATTACTACTACTACAACTACTACTACTATTGAGGCTACAACTACTACTACTACTACTACTACTACTACTACTACTGAGGCTACTACTATTACAACTACTAGTACTACTACTACTACTGCTACTACTACTAGTACTACTAGTACTACTACTTCTACAGCTACATATACTACTACCACTACTAGAACTAATATTACTGCTACTTTTGATTCTGCTACAACTATTGGTTCTACTACCACTACAACTGCTCCTACAACTATTGCTACTACAACAACTATTATTACTACATTTACTGTTGCTGCAACAATTACTACTACTATTATCACTACTGTTACTCCTACCACTATTGCTACTACTACCGTTACTACTACTACTACTACTACTATTACTACTACTACTGCTGCTGCTACAGCTACTACTACTGATACTACTGCTACTTCTATCACTAATGTTGTAAATACTACTACTACTACTAGTGCTACTGATACTACAACTATTGCTGCTGCTGCTGCTGCTTCTACTGCTACTATCTTTACTACTACTACTACTACTACTATTGATGTAGATTCTTCTACCACTACTACTCCTCCTACTTATCCAACTACTACTACTACTGCTACTACTACTACTAGGACTACTTCGGCTATTGTTTCTACAACTAATACTGTTTCTACTACAGTTACTACTCCTACTGCTACTGCTGCTACTACGACAACTACTACTATTGCTGCTACTACTATAGTTACTACTACTACTACTTCCACAACTACTACTACTCCTCCTCCACCTACTACTGCTACTATTGCTGCTGCTGCTTCTTCTATTACTACTTCTACTACTTATCCAGCTACTACTACTACTGCAATGTCTATTGCTACTACTATTGCCACTACTACTATTTTTACTAGCACTACTACTACTCTTGCTACTGCTACTACTACTACTCTTGCTGCTGCTACTACTCCTGCTTCTACTACTATTTTTACTACCACTAATACTACTCATCCTGCTACTACTACTGCTCCTACTGCTACTATTACTACTGCTGGTACTGCAACAACTACTTCTACTACTACTACTACTACTACAACCACTACTACTATTATGATGAGTATTACTACTACTACTTTTGTGATAGCAACAACAGCTTATTCAATGACTACTACTATCACGACTACTACTGCTACTTCTACTACTATGACTACTACTAAAACAACAACAACAACAACTACTACTAATACTACTAGTTCTACTATTGCTACTATTACTACTACAACTATTATTACTCATATTACTACACATATTACTACTAATAGAACTATGACTACTACTACTACCAATACTACTACTATTACTCATATTACTACTACTATTGCTACAACTACTTCTACTACTATTACTTCGACTACTACTGCCGCTGCTACTCGCACTTCTACTACTACTAATACTACCACCACCACCACTACTACAACTACTACCACCACTACTGTTACTTCACTTCTACTTCTACGATAACAACCTCTCCAGCTACTGCTACTACTATGACCAATACTACTACTACTACTGTAAGTACTGCAACACTACTACCACAAGTACCACTACCACAAGTACTACTACTAGAATTACTACAACTCCTACAACTACTACTATTACCACTACTAATACTACTACTAACCCTACTACTACTATTATGACTACCAATACTACTACTACTCCTATGAGTACAACCACTACTCCTATTGCAACTACTACTACTCCTACTATTACGACTATTACTACTACTACTACCATTACTACAAATTCTCCTATTATAATGACTAATACCACTACTACTACTACTCCTCCTACTATCTACTACTTCTATTACCACTACTACTATTGCTACTATTCCTACTACTACTACTACTACTACTTCTACTGCTACTCCTATTACTACTACCACTATTACTGCTTCTGCTACTAAGACTGTAATAACAAATAATATTAATACTAATACAACAACTACTACTACTCCTATTACAACAATAACAACAACTACTACTACTACAACAACAATAACAACTACTACTACTACAACAACAACAATAACAACTACTACTACTAATACAACTACTATTACTACTACTACTACTGCTGCTGCTGCTGCTGCTACTACTACTACTGCTGCTGCTACTGCTGCTGCTACTACTATTGCTGCTACCATTACTACAACTACTACTACTGTTGCTACTACTTCTACTCCTACTACTACTACTGTGACTACTACTAATACAACTCCAATTACTACTTGTACTACTACCCAAACTACTACTACTATAGCTACTACTACAACAACAACTAGTACTACTACTACTACTACTACTACTACTACTACTACTCCTACTCCTCTTAATACTCCAACAACAACTTCAACTACTACTACTACTACTACTAGTTCTACTATTACTATGACTGTGACACCTACTACTATTACTAGTAGTAGTAGTGGTGGTGATAGTAATATTAATAGTAGTAATAGTAACAGTTATGGTAGTATTAGTAGTGCTGGTGGTGGTGGTAGTATTAATAGTAGTAATAGTAGTAGTTATTGGAGTAGTAGCAGTGATTGTAGTATTAGTTGTAGTAGTTGTGTAGTAGTAATAGAGGTAGTAAAAGTGACAGTAGTATCTGTAGTTGTTATAGGAGTAGTAGCAGGAGTAGGAGGAGTAGTAGTAGTGGTTGTATTAGTAGCAATAGAGGTAGTAGAAGTAGCAGTAGTAGCAGTAGTAGTAGTTATGGTAGTAGTTGTAGTAATAGTAGTAGTAGTAGCAGCAGTAATATGAGTAGTAGTAGTGGTAGTATTAGTAGTAGTAGTAGTAGTAGTAGTAGTAGTAGTAGTAGTAGTAGTAGTAGTAGTAGTAGTAGTAGTAGTAGTAGTAGTAGTCGTATCAGTAGTCGTTCGTAGAGTAGTAGGAGTAGTAGTTGTTTTGTATGTTGTGTGTTGTCCGTCGTCGTCGCCAGTCGGCGTCCCTCGTCCTCGCGAGTTACCGTCGTCGTACACTCCCGCTGTAGTAGTAGCAGCAGAAGTAGTAAAAGGAGAAGTTGTATTGGAAGTTGTAGCAATAGTAGTTGTGGAAGTAAGAGTAGTAGTATTAGAAGTCGCAGTCCTTGTTGTTGTAGCATAAATAGTAGTAGTTATCATTATTGTTATAGTAGTAGTAGTTATAGTTGTAGTAGTAGCAATAGTAGTTGTAGGAGTAGTAGTAATAGTAGAAATAGTAGTAGTAGTAGTTGTTGTTGTTGTAGTAGTAGTAGTAGATGCAATAGTTGCGAAACTAGTGGTAGTAATAGTAGTTGTAGTAGTAGTGGTAGTAGTAGTAGTAGTTGTAGTTGTAGTTGTAGTAGTTGTAGTAGTAGAAACAACCATAGTAGCTGTGGAAGTAGTAGCAAGAGTAGTAGTAGTAATGATAGTAGTGGTTGTAGCACTAATAGCAACAAAAGTAGCCATAGTAGTATTAGAAGAAGTAGTAACAGAATTAGTAGTAGGAGTATTTAGTAGTAGCAACTATGGTTGTAGAAGTAGTAGAAGTAGGAGTAGTGGTAGTAGTAGCTGGTGCTATAGTAGTAGGAGTAGGGGAAGTAATAGAATGGGTAGTAGCAGTAGTAAAAGTAGTAGTAGTATTAGTAGTGGTAGTAGTACTAGCGAAAGTAGCAGTAGTTACAATAGTAGTAGCCGTAGTAGTGGAATTAGCAACTACAGTCGTAGTCATAGTAGCAGTAGCAATAGTAGTAGCAGTAGGAGTTGTAGTAGTTATAGTAGAAGTAGTAGTAGTAGGAGAAGTAGTAGTAGTAGTAGTAGTAGTAGTAGTAGTAGCAGAAATAGCAGTCATTATAATAGTAGCGGCAGTAGTCATAGTTGTTGTAGTTGTAGTACTAGTAATAGTAGTAGTAGTAATAGCAGTCATAGTAGCAGTAGCAAAAGTATGAGTAGAAGTAGTAGTAGAAGTAGTAATAGTAGTAGTTGTAGCAGTAGTCATAGTACTAATAGTAGTAGTAGTGGTAGAAGCTGAGGTAGTAGTAATATCCGTAGTAGAAGTAGCAAAAGCGGTAGTAATAGTAGCAGCAGGAGTAGGAGTAGCAGTAGTAGAAGCAAAAGAAGCTGTTGTAGCACTAGTAGAAGTAGGAGTATTAGTAATTACAGCAGCAGTAGTAGCAGCAGTAGAAGTATAAGTAGTTGTAGTAGCAGTAGTAGCATGCGTATCAGTAGTAGCAGTAGTGGTTGTAGTAGTAGTAGTAGTTGGAGTAGTAGTAGTTGTAGTAGTAGTGGTAGTAGAAGTAATAGTTGTTGGAGTAGTATTAGTAGTAGTAGTAGTAGCAGCAATCATTATACGAGTGGTAACAATAGCAGGGGCAGTAGTAGTGGTAGTAGGAGTAGCCATTGCAGTTTTACTAGTAGAAGTGGTAGTAGTAGCAGTAGTAGTAGGAGTATCATTAGTAAAAATAATAGTAGTTGTAGTAGTAGTCGCAAGGGTAGTGATTGTAATTGTAGGCATAGGAGTAGAGGAAATAGTAGCAATAGTGCTAGTAGTCAGAGTTGTAGTGGTAGTAGTAGTAGTAGCAACAGTAGGTGTAGTAGTCGCAGCAGCAGCAGTAGTAGTCGTTGAAGTAGAAATGGTTGTAGTAGAAGTGGTAGTAGTAGGAGAAGTAGAAGCAGTAGTAGTTGTAGAAATACTAGTCGTAGTAGTAGTGGCAATAGTTGTTGTAGTAGTAGCAGTAGTAGCAGCAGTAGTAGTAGTGGTAGCAGCCGTAGTAGTTGTACATGTAGTAGTAGTAGTAGTAGAAGTAGTGATAGCAACAGTAGTAGGCACGATATTAGTAGTGGTAGTAGAGGTAGCAACAGGAGTAGTACTAGTAGTAGTAGAAGGAGCAATGGAAGCAGTTGTGGCCCGAATAGAAGTAGGAGTGGTAGTAATACTAGGAGTTGTGGTAGCCGTAGTAGGAGTAGCAGTAGCAGCAGTAGAAGTATAAGTAGTTGTAGTAGTAGGAGTGTCAGTAGTAGTAGTAGTCATTGTAGTTGTAGTAGTAGTTGGAGTTGTAGTGGACGTGGTAGTAGCGTTAGTAGCAGTAATAGTAGTAGTTGTAGTAGTAGTAGTAGTAGTAGTTGTAGTAGTTGGAGTAGTGTTAGAAGTAGTAGTAGCAGTAGTAGTCGTAGTAGGAGATTTAGCAGTATTAGAAGAAGTAGGTTTAGTAGTAGTAGTAGGCATAGCTATTGTAGTTGTAGTAGTAGAAGTGGTAGTAGAAGTAGCAGTAGTAGGAGTATTATTGGTTAAAATAATAGTAATTGTAGTAGTAGTTGTAGTAGTAGTAATAGGAGTAGTTGTTGTTATAGTAGGCTTCAGAGTAGAGGAAATAGCAGTAATAGTTATAGTAGTAGGAGCAATAGTGGTAGTAGTAGTAGCAACAACTGTAGTTGTTGTAGTATTGTAGTAGTTGTATTAGGTGCAATAGTAGTAGCAGTAGTAGTTGTTGTCATTGCAATTATAGCCATGGTAGTAGCATTTGTAATGGTAGCAGTAATCGTAGAAATAGAAGTAGCAATAGTTATAGTAGCAGTAGCAGTAGCAGCAGAAGTAGTTATGGTAGTAGTGAAAGTAGTAGAAGCAGAAATAGTAGTAGTAGTAGTAATTGTAATAGCTGTAGGAGTAGTAGTTGTAGTTGTATTAGAAGTAATAGTTGCACGACTAGACGTACTAATAGCCATAGCAGAAGTGGTAGCAGGGGCAGTAGCACTAGTTGTAATAGTAGTAGTAGTAGCGATAATCGTAGTAGTAGTCATAGTAGCAGTACTAGCTGCAGCCATAGCAGTGGTAGTAGTAGTAGTAGGGTAAGTAGTAGTCGAATTAGTAGCGACAATAGTAGCTGTGGAAGCAGTAGTTTTTGTAGCAGTACTCGGAGATAAAGTTGTAGTAGTAGTATTAGTTCCAGTAGCAGTAGTAGCAACGGTAGTAGTCGCAATAGTCGTAGTACTACTAGTAGCATTAGTAACAGTATCATTAGTAGTAGTAGTAGAACTAGTTGTAGTGGTAGTAATAGTAACGGTGGTAGGAGCAGTATTAGTAGTAACTGTAGCTTCAGCAGTAGTAGTTGTAGTTGTAGTTATAGTAGTACTACCAGTAGTAGTAATAGTAGCAGTTGCAGTAGTAGTAGCAATAGTAGTAGTAGTAGTAGTAGAAGCCGCAGCAGCAGGAGTTGTAGCGATAGTAGTAATAGTAGTAGCAGAAGTTATAGTAGAAGTAGTAGTAGTAGTAGTAGTAGTAGTAGCCGTATTAGTAGTAGGGGTAGTCATAGTAATAGTAGCAGTTGGAGTACTAGTTGTAGTAGTAGTGGTAGTAGTAGCAACAACAGCAGTAGTAATCATAGTAACAGGAGTAGTAGAAGAAATAGCAGTAGTAGTAGTAGCAGTAGTAGCAGTAGCAGTAGCAGTAGCAGTAGTAGTAGTAATAGTAGTAGTAGTAGTAGCATCAGTTGTAATAATAGTTGTAGTAGTAATAGTAGTAGTAGTAGTATTTGTAGTAGTAGAAGTAGCAAAAGTCGAAGTAGTAGTGATAATAGTTGTAATAGTTGTAGTAGTAGTATTGTGGTAGTAGTTGTTGTAATAGGAGTAATAGAAGTAGTAGTAGTAGCAGAAGTGATAGTAGTAGTTATAACAGTACTAAAAGTAGTTGTTGTTATAGTAGTAGTAGTGGTAGCAGGAGTAGATGTTATAGTACGAATTGGTGCAGGAGAAGGCGTAGTAGTAGGTGTAACCTTAGGAGTGGCAGTGGACGAAGTAGTAGTAGTAGCAGCAATTGTAGCGGTAGTAGCTGTGGTAGCAGCAACAGCCTTCGTAGTAGCAGTAGTAGCAGTAGGTGTAGTAGCCATTGTAGCAGTACTAGTAGTAGTAGTATTAGTAGTAGCATTAGCAGAAGAATTTGTCTAAGTAGTAGTAGCAGTATTAGCAGCAGCAGCAACAACAGCAGTATTAGTAGCAGTAGTAGTAGAAATTGTTGTAGCAAAAGTAGTAGTAGTCATAGTATTTGTAGTGGTAGTAGTTCTGTTAGTATTAGTAGTAATAGTATTAGTAATAATAGTGTTGTAGTAGTAGTGTTAGTTATAGTAGTATTTACAGTAGCAGAAGTAGTAGTTGTAGTAGTAGGAGTAGTACTAATAGTAGTTGGAGTAGTTGTGGTAGGAGTAGTACTAAAACTAGCAGTAGTAGCAATAGTTGCAGAAGTGGTTGTACTAGCAATGGGAGTCATAGTAGGAGTTGTAGTAGCAATCACCATAGTATTAGTTGTTGTTATAGCAATAGTCGCAGCAGTAGCAGTAGTGTTAGTAGCACTATTAGTACCAGTAGTAGTAGTAGAAGTAGAAGTAGTAGTAGTAGCAGTAGAAGCATAGTAGTAGTAGTAGCTGTAGTAGTTGTTGTAATAGTAGCTATCCTAGTAGTCATAGTAGTAGTCATAGTAGCAGCAGTAGTAGCTGCTGGGGTCATAGTAGCGGTTGTAGCATCATAGTAGTCATAGCAGAAGTAGTAGCCGAAGCAATAGTCGGAGAAGTAGTAGTAGAAGGTGTAGTAGTAGTAGTTATTGTAATAGTAGTAGTAGTAGCAATATAGTTGTAGCAGTAGTAGCCGTTGCAACTATAGTGTTAGTAGGAGTAGCAGTAGTAGTAATGGCCGAACTAGTAGCAGTAGTAACAGTAGTAGGAGAAGTTGTATTTGTAGCCAAAATAGTAGCTGTAATAGTAGTAGTATTTTTAGTAGCAGTTGTAGTTGTATTTTTGGTAGTAGCAGCAGTAGCAGCAGTAGTAGTAGTAGTAGTAGCAATAGTAGTAGCACTAGCAGTAGTAGCAGCAATTATTTTAGCGGTAGCAGAAGTAGCAGCAACAACAACAACAATAGTAGTGTAGCAGTAGTAATAGTAGTAGTAGTAATAGCAGTAGTCGTGGTAACAGTAGTAGCAGCCATTGTCGTAGTCATTGTAGCAGTAGTTGTTGTTGTTGTAATAGTATTAGCAGTAATTGTTGTAGTACTAGTAGAAGTAGTAGTAGTAGGAGAAGTAGTATTAGTTTTATTACTAGTAGTAGTTATACTTGGAGCGATAGTAGTAGTAGCAGTGGTAGCAACAGTTGCAATAGCAGTAGTAGTAGTAGCAGCAGCAGCAATAGCAGTAGTAGTAGCAGTGCCGCTATTACAGCTATTGCAACAGTAGTAGCAGCAGCAGCAGTAGTAGTAGGGGCAGTTCTTGCTGTTGTAGTACTTGTAGTATTAGGAGTCCAAGTAATAGTAGCAGTAGAAGTAATCAGAGTAGTAGTTGTTGTAGTAGTAGTAGTAGGGGTAGTTCTTGCTGTTGTAGTACTTCTAGTATTATGAGCCAAAGTAGTAGTAGACGTAGAAGTAATCATAGTCGTAGTTGTAGTAGTAGTAGTAGTACTCGCAGTAGTAGTTGTAGTAGTAGTAGCAGTAGTAGTGGAAGCCATAGTAATAGAAGTAGTAGTAGCAGTAGCAATAATAGTAGTAGCCGTAGTATAGGAAGTAGTAGTAGTAGGAAAAGTAGTTGTTGTTGTTATTGTGGGGGAAGTGGAAGTAGTAGTAGTTGTTGTAGTAAAAGTCGTAGTTATAGCAATAGTAGCAATAATAGTATCACTAGTACTAGTAGTAGTTGGAAAAGTAGTTGATGTAGTAGTAGTTGTAGTTGCAGGAGTAGTAGAAGCATTAGTAGAAGCAGTAGTAGAAATAGTAGTAGTGGCAGAAGCAATATTAGTGGTAGTGGTAGTAGTAGAAGTAATATTATTAGCAGTAGCAGTAGTAGCAGCAACAGTAGCAGTAGTATTAGAAGTCGAAGGAGTAGCAGTGTAGTAGCAATAGCTGTAGTAGCATTAGCAGTAGTAGTAGAAGAAATAGTAGCAGTATTAGTAAGAATAACAGCAATAGCAACATTAGTAGTAGTAATTGTAGCAACGGCAACAACAATAGTAGTAGTAGTGGTGGTGGTAGTATTGGTAGTAGTAGTAGCAGTAATAAAAGTCATAGTAGTAGCAGTAGTACTAGTAGTAAAAGTCATAGTAGTAGCAGTAGTATTTATAATAGTACTAGCAGTAGCAGTAGTTGTAATAGTAGCTATAGTAGAAGTAGTAGTAGTTGCAGTAGCAGTAGAAGCATTAGTAGTAGAAATAGCAGTAATAGTAGCAGTAGCAAAAGAAATATTTGGAGTAGTGGCAGTAGTGGTAGTAATAGTATTAGCAGTAGCGGCAATAGAAGTAGAAGTAGCAGCAATAGCAGTAATAGTAGTAGCAGTCGAAGGAGTAGCAGTGTAGCAGCCATAGTAGCAGTTGCATTAATAGTAGTAGTAGGAGAAATGGTAGTAGTATTAGTAGCAACATCAATAATAACATCATTAGTTGTAGTAGTAGTAGTAGGAACAACAATAATAGTAGTAGTAGTAGTGGTAGTAGGAGTAGTCGTGGTAGTAGGAGTAGTCGTGGTAGTAGTAGTAGTAGTAGTACCAATAGTAAAAGAAACAGTAGTAGTACGAGTAGCAGTAGTAGCAGGAGCAGTAGTAATAGTAGCATTAGTAGTAGTAGTGGCAGCGGTAGTAGTAGTAGTAGCAGTAGTAGCAATAGTAGTAGTAGTAGTAGTTATGAAAGTAGGAGAAGTAGTAGGAGTTGCAGTAGTAGCAACAGTAGGAGAAGTAGCAGGATTAGTACTATTAGTAGCAGTAGCAGCATTAGCAGCTACAGCAGAAGTCGAAGTTGTAGTAGTATTAGTAGAAGTAGTAGTAGTAGTAGTAGTAGTAGTAATAGCGGTAGCAATAATAGTAGTAGTAGCTATTATTGTAGTAGTTGTCTCCTTATTAGTAGGAGCAACAACAACAATAACAATAGTAGTAGTAGTAGTAGTAGGAGCAGAAGCAACAGAGGCAATAGTAGTAGAGGTAGTTGTAGGAGAAGTAGAAGTAGTAGCAAACGTAGATGCAGTTGTTGTAGTTGTAGTAGTAGTAGTACAAGTAGTAGTTTTTGTTGTGATAGTTATAATTGTAGTAGTAGTGGAAGTAGTAGTGTTGTAGTAGTAGCGAAAGGAGTAGAAGTAGCAGTAGCTAAAGTAGCGATTGTAGAAGTAGTAGTAGTAATAGTAGCAGTAGTAGTAATAGTAGCAATAGTAGTAGTAGTCATAGTAGTAGCAGTAGCAGCAGTAGTAGTAGCAATAGCAGCAACAATAGCAGTAGTAGTAGTGATAGTAGTAGAAGCAGTAGTAGTAGTTATAGAAGTAGTAGTAGTCGTAGTCACAGTAGTTGTAGAAGTAGAAGTAGTTGTAACAACAGCAGTAGTATTATTAGAAGAAGTAGTAGCAATATTAGTAGCAGTAGGAGTAGCAGTAGCAATAGTTGTTATAGCGGCTGTAGTAGTAGGAGAAGTAACAGTAGTTGTAGTAATAGTAGAAGCCGTAGTAGTTGCAATATTAGTAGTAGTAGTAGTCGATGTAGCAACAGTATTAGCAGTTGTAGTAGCAGTTGTAACTGTTGCAGCAGAAGCAGTAGCAATAGTAGTAGCTGTAATAGTAGTAGGATTAGCAATTATTGCTGTAATAGCAGAAGTAGTATTAGGAGAAGAAGTAGTAGTAGTAGCAGTGGATGTAGTAGTAGTAGTAGTAGCAGTAGTAGTAGCAACTAGAGTAATAGAGGTCGTAGTAGCAATAGTAACAATAGTAGGGGGAGTAGCAGTTGTAATAGTAGTAGTATCAGTAGTAGAAGTAGCAACAGTAGTAGCAATTGAAGTAGCAGTAGTTGTAGTTATAGTAGCAGCGGTGGTAGCAACAGTAATAGTAGTAGGTGAAGTAGTAGTTATTGTTATTGTAGGAGAAGTAGTAGTAGTACAAGATGTTGTAGTAGTAGTTATAATCATAGTACTAGTAGTAGCAGTCGTTGTAAATATAGTTGTAGTAGTAACTATAGCAATAGTAGCAGTAGTAGCAGTGGTAGTAGTAACAGTAGCAGTAGAAGCATGAGTAGCTGCATTAGTTGTAATAGTATCAGTAGTAGTAGCAATAGTAGCAATAATAGTGCTAGAAGTGGCAGCAGCAACAGTAGCAGTAGAAGCAGTAGTAGTAATAATAGTAGTGGGAGAAGTCGTAGTAGTAGTAGTAGTATTAGTAGCGACAATAATAATAATAATAGTAGCAATAGTAGCAGCAGCAGCAGTAGTAAGAATAATAGCAGTAGTAGTATTGGTAGGAGTATTAGTAGTAGTATTAGTAGCCACAATACTAGCAGTAGTTATTGTTATTGTTGTTATTGTAGTAGTAGTAGTAGTAGTATTAGAAATAGTAGGAGTAGAAGCAGGAGCAGTTGCAGTAGTTGTAGATGAAGTTGTAGTTGTTTAAGTAGCAGGAGATGTCATTCCAACATTAGTTGTAAGAGTAGCAGTAGGAGTAATAGTAGTAGTAGTAGTAGTAGCAAAAGTAATAGTAGGAGTAGCAGCAATAGTAGCAGTAGTAGTAGCAGTAGTAGCAATAGTAGTAGTAGTAGTATTAGAAGTACTAGTAGTAGTAGTGGTAGTAGCAGTAGTAATTGTAGCAGCTATGGCAATAGAAGCAATAGAAGTAGTTGTAATAGTAGTTGTAGCTATAGTAGTATTAGTAGTAGTAGCAGTAGCAGTACTATTAGCAATCGTAGTAATAACAATAGTAGTAGCATTAGCAGTATTAGCAGTAGCAGCAGTAATAGCAGTTGTTGTAGTAGTATTTGTACTAGAAGAAGTAGTAGTAGTAGTAGGAATAACAGTAGCAGCTATTGTAGTAGTGCTAGATTTTGTAGTAGCAGCATCAGTAGAAGTAGTAGTAGTAGTAGAAACAGCTGTAGTAGTATTAGTTGGAGGAGGAGAAGGAGGAGGAGGAGCAACAGCTATGGTTGTAGTAGTAGTGGCTGCTGTTGTAGTCGGAGTAGTAGTAGTAATGGTATTAATAAGAATAGCAGTAGTAGTATTAGCAGTGGTATCAATAGTAGTAGCAGCTGTAGTAGTAGTAGCAATAGTGTTGTAGAAGTACTAGTAGTAATAAGTAGTAGTAGTAGTAGTAGTAGTAGTAGTAGCAGTAGTTAGTTGTAGTGGTAGTAGTAGGAGTTGTAGTCATAATTGTTGTGCGCAATAGTAACAATAGTAGTTGTTGTTGTCGTAGTAGTGAGTAATCTCAGCGGCAGTAGTAGCAGTAGTGGTAGTCGGAGTAGTAGTAGTAGTAGGAGTAGCAGCAGTAGTTGTAGTAATAAGAGTAGCATCAGTAGTAGTAATAGTAGAAGGAGCAGCAGTAGTAGTGGCAGTAGTAGTAGTAGCAATAGTTGTAGTAGTAGTAGCAATAACTGCAGCAGTAGCTACAGTTGTACAATAGTAGTAGTTGCGAAAGCAGTAGTTGCTGGGGGCAATAGTAGCAGTAGTCACAGTAGTAGTAGTAGAAGTAGTAAGAATAGTAGCAGGACTAGTATTATGAGTAGTCGTAGCAATAGGAGTATCTGTAGTCGTAGTAGGAGTGAGAGTAGTAGTAGTAGTAGCAGCAATAGTAGTAGTGGTTGTAGTTCTATTAGTAGCATCAGTAGTAGTAGTAGCAGCAGTTATAATAAGAGTAGCAATAGTGGCAGTAGCATTAATAGCAATAGCAGTAGCAGTAATAGCAAAAGCAGTGGCAATTATTGTTGTTGTAGTAGTTATAGTAGTAGTAGTAGTAGTAGTAGCAGCAACAATTATACTAGCAGGAGTAGTAAGAGTAGTAGTAGTATTAGCATTAGTAGTAGTAGGAGAAGCAGTAGTGCCAGCAGCATTAGTAGCAGGAGCCAAAGTAGAGTACCTGTAGTGGTAGTAGTAGTGGCATTAGTAATAGTAGCAAGTAGTAGAAGAAATAGCACTAGTAGTAACAATCGTAGTAGTAATAGCAGCAGTAGTAGTAGTAGCAGTTGTAGTAGTAGTTGTATTAGCAGTAGTAGCAATAATAGTAGTAGCAGTAATAGTAGTAGCAGCAATAGTAGAACAAATAGAAGGAGTGGTTGTCGTAGTAGCAGCAGCAGTAGCGGTATAGCTGCAGTAATACCAGTAGCTGTATTAGTAGTTGGAGCAGTAGCTACCATAGTACTAGCAGTCGTTGCTGTTGTAGTAGTAGCTATAGTAATAGTTGGTGTAGAAGTAGTAGTTGTAGCGGTAGTAAGAGTAGTATTAGTAGCAGTAGTACTAGGGGAAGTAGCAGTAGTAGTAGGAGGAGTAATAGTTGAGGCAGTAGTCGCAGTAGTAATCGTAGTAATAGTAGTCAGAGTTGTCGAAGTAGTAGTTGTTGTAGGAGTTGTAGCAGCAGCAGCAGCAGCAGTAGTAGTAGTAGTCGTAGTAGCAGTAGTAGTAGCTATCGTAGCAGTAGTAGCAGTTGTAGTTATAGTAGCTATGGTAAGAGTAGTTGCAGCAGTAGTAGTAGTTGCAATGGTTGTTGCTGTAGTAGTAGTAGTAGCAGCAGTAGTAGTAGTAGTCATCGTACGACTAGCGATAGGAGTAGCAGCAGCTGCAGCAACTATAGAAGCAGTAGTGGTGGTGGTGGTGGTGGTAGTAGTAGTAGTAGTAGTAGTAGAAGCTGTAGCAGTTGTACTGGCTGTAATAGTAGTAGTATTAGCAGCAAGACTTGTCGTAGAACTTGCAGTAGCAATAGCAATGGCAAGTGTAGTAGTTGTAGGTGTAGTAGTTGTAGTAGTAGTAGTAGTAGTAGTAGTAACAGTTGTAATAGTAGTAGTAGTAGTAACAATTGTAATAATAGTAGTAGTAGTAGTAGTAGTAGTAGTAGTGGTAGAAGTAGCAGTAGCAGTAGGACTAGCAGTAGCAGTAGTAATTGTAGTAGTAGTAGCAGCTATTACAGTTGGAGCAACAGTTGTAGTATTATGAGTAGTAGTAGCAGTAGGAGTAGTAGGAGTAGTAGTAGCAGTAGTTGGAGTAAGAGTAGTAGCAGTGGTATTACTCGCAGAAGTAGTAATAGCTCTAGTAGCAGCAACAAGCGCAATAGTCATAGTGGTAGTAGTAATACTAGTAATAGCAGCAGTATTAGTAGCATTATGAGTAGTAGTTGCAGTACAACCAGTAGTAGTAGCAGTGGTAGTAGGAGTGGGAGTAGTTGCAGTAATTGTTGAAGTAGTTGCGACAATTGTTGAAGTAGCTGTATTAGTAGTAGCAGGAGTAGCTGTAGTGATAGTAGCATTAGTATGAGTAGGAGTAGCAATACTACTAGTATCAATAGTCATAGTATTTTTAGCAATAGCAACAGTTGTAGTAATAGCAATATTAGTAGGACATAGGAGGAGGAGGAGTAGTAGTAGTGGTAGTAGTTCTAATAGTAGTGGTACTCATAGTACTAGTAGTAGTAGCAGTAGTAGTAGTCATAGTAGTAGTAGTAGCACGAGTAGTAGTAGTAGAACTAGTAGTAGTAGTAGTAGTTTTTGTTGTTGTTGTTGTAGTAGTAGTAGTAGTAGTAGTAGCATTTGTAGTAATAGTAGTAGTTGTGATAGTAACAGTTGTGGTAGTAGGAGTAGTAGTTGTGGCAGCAACATGTGGAGTAGTAGCAGTAGTAGTTGCAAATGTGGCAGAAGGACTAGTAGCAAGTAGTAATGGTAGTAGTAATAAAAGCAGTAGTAGCAGTTGTAATAGTAGGCAGAGTAGTTGTAGTTTTAGCAATAACAGCAGTAGCAGTAGTAGTAGCAGTCGCAATAGAAGTAATAGTAGTAGTACTAGTTTCAGTAGGTGATGGAGTAGAAGTAGTAGTAGTAGTAGTAGCGGTAGCAGTAGTAGTAGTTGCAGTAGCAATAGTGGTTGTAGTAGCAGCAGCTGTAGTAGTGGTAGTAGTAGTAGTATTAGTAGTTATAGTAGGAGTAGTAGCCATAGCGGTCGTAGTCGATGTTGTACCAGTAGCAGTAGTGGTTGCAGTAGTTATTGTAGTTGTGGTAGTAGTGGAGGTAGTAGTAGTAGTAGTAGTAGTAGCGACGGTAATAGTAGTTGTGGAAGTTATAGTATGAGCAACAGTGGTAGTAGTAGTAGCTGTAGGATTAGTAGAAGTAATAGTAGTAGTAGAAGCAGTAGTCGCATTATTTAGTAGTGGTAGTAGTAATAGTTGTTGTAGTAGTACTTGCAGTAGTAGTAGTAGTAGTAGTAGTAGTAGTAGTAGTTATTGTTGTTGTTGTTGTTGTTGTTGTTGTAGTAGTAGTAATAGTAGTAGAAGTAGCAGCAGTAGCAGTAGTAGCAGTAGCAATAGTATTAGCTATAGTAGTAATAGCTGTAGTAGCAATAGCAGCAATAGTAGTAGTAGTATTAGTAGTAGCAATTGCAGTAGTAGCGGTAGTAGGAGCAGTAGTAGTTGCGGTAGTACTAGTAGTTGTAATTGCGACAGTAGTAGTGTCAGCACGAATAGTATCGGTTGCAGGAGTAGCAGTATAAGTAGCAGCGGTAGTAGTAGTAGTAGTAGCAGCAGTGGTAGTAGTAGTAGTAGTACTAGTAGTAGAAATAATGGCAGTAGTAGTAGTAGCAGTAGGCGCAGTAATGGTAGTAGTAGTTGTAGGGCAGTGGTAGTAGTAGCAGTAGCAGTAGTAGTAGTAATAGTAGTAATAGTAGTACTAGAACTAGTAGCAGTTGTATTTGTAGTAGTAGTAGTAGTAGTAGTAGTAGTAGTAGTAGTAGTAGTAGTACTCGTTGTCGTAGTAGTAGTATTAGAAGTAGGAGTAGGGGTAGGAGTGGGAGTTGTTATAGGGGCAGTAGTAGGTGCAGTAGTAGTAGAAGTTGCTGCAGCAGCAGTAGTAGTAATTGTAATAGTAGGAGTAGTAGTTGTTGTTGTTTTAGTATTAATATTAATAGCAATAGAAGTTGTAGTATCAATAGTAGTAGTAATAGTAGAAGCAGTATTAATAGTAGTAGTAGTTGTAATGTTAGTAGTATTAGCAGCTGCAGTAGTAGTAGTAATAGCAGTAGTAGTAGGAGTAGTAGTCGCAATGATGGTAGTCGTAGTAGTAACAGAAGTTATGGTAGTCGTAGTAGTAACAGAAGTTGTGGTAGTGTAGTAGCAGTAGTAGTAGTAGTTGTTGTTGTTGTAGTTCTAGTTGTAGTAGTAGTAGTAGTAGTAGTAGTAGTTGGAGTTGGAGTTGGTGAAGGAGTAGTGGTAGCAGTAATAGTAGTAGTAGTAGTAGCAGTGGTAGTTGTAGTCATAGTAATAGTAGTAGTAGCAGTTATTGTTGTTGTAGCTATAGCAGTAGAAATAGGTCTAGTAGTAGTAGTAGTAATAGTAGTAGTGCTAGTCGTTGTAGTAGCAGTCATAACATTCATAGCAGTAGTAGCAGCAGTCATTGCAGTAATAACAGCGGCAGTAGTAGTAGTAATAGTCCTTGTAATAGTAGTAGAAGTAGTAGCAGGAGAAATTGCAGTAGCAGGAGCTGTTGTAGTACCAATGTAGTAGTAGTCATATAAGGAGTTGTAGTTGTAGTAGTTCTAGTTGTAGTAGTAGTTGTTGTACTATTAGTTGTACTACTTGTAGTAGTAGTACTAGAAGTAGTAGTAGTAGTAGAAATAGTGCAAGTTGTGGTGGGAGCAGTAGTAGTACAATAAGTAGTAGTAGCAAGAGAAGTAGTAGAAGTAGAAGTAGTAGTTGTTCTAATACTAGTAGAAGTAACAGTAGTTGTCATAGTAGAAGTAGTAGCAGTACTTGCTGCAGAAGCCATTGTAGCAGCAGTAGTAGGAATAGCAGAAGCAACAGTAGTAGCGTTAGTAATAGCGGCAGAAGTAGTAGAAGTTGGAGAAGTACTAATAGTAGTTGTAGTTGCTAAAGTAGGAGGAGTAGTAGTAGTTGTAGCAATAGTCGTAGTAGCAATAATAGTACAAGTAGTAGTTGTGGTAGAAGTAGTAGTAGTGATAGTATTACTAGTTGTTCTAGTAGCAGCTACAGAAGTAGTAGTAGTTGTAGTAGTAGTAGTAGTAGGAGGTGGAGGAGGAGGAGTAGTAGTAGCAGCAGTTGTAGTAGAAAAAGTTGTTGTACTTGGAGGAGTAGCAGTAGTAGCAGTAGTAGTTCTAGCTATAGTTGTAGTAGTAGAAGTAGCTGTAGTAGCAGCAGTACTAGCTGTAGCAGTAGCAGTAGTAGGCGTAGAAGTAGTAGTTATATCATTTGTATTAGCAAAAGTAGTAGTAGTAGGAGAAGTAGTAGTAGTTGCAGTAGTAGTTGCATAAGTAGTAGCAATTGGAGACGTAGCAGTGGTAGCAGTAGAAGTCGCAGTATCATATGTAGCAGTAGTTGTAGTAGTTGTAGTAGTAGTAGCAGTAGTAGTAGGAGAAGCAGTAAAAGTAGGAGAAGTGGTAGCAATATTGGCAGTAGTTGTAGTAGTAGTTGCAGTAGTAGCTGAAGTAGCAATAGTTATAGTAGTAGCAGAAGTAGTAGCATTTGTAGTAGCAATAGTTGCAGTAGTAGTGGTAGCTGTAGTAGTAGTAGTAGAAGCAGCAGAACTAGGAATAGTAGCAGTAGATATAGGAGTAGCAGTAGCAGCAGCAGCAGTAGGTATAGCTATATTAGTACTATTGTAGTAGTAGCAGTTGTAGTAGTAGCGGTAGCAGTAGTAGCAGCGGTAGTTGAAGGAGCTGTAGTAGTTGTAGCAGTAACAATAGTATCAGTAGTCGAAGTAGTAGAAGTAGCAGTAGTAGCAAAAGTATCATTGCTGAAAATCATTGTAGTAGTAGTAGTAGTAGTAGCAGTAGCAGATGTAGTAATAGTTATAGCCGAAGTATTCAAAGGAGTAACTGAAGTAGTAGTTGTAGCAGTAGCAATAGTTACAATAGAAGGAGTACTTGTAGTACTTTGAGCAGTAGTAGTAGTTTTTATTGAAGCAGCAACATTAGTAGTAGCAGTAGCAGAGGTGCTGTAGGAGGAGTAGCCGTAATAGCATTAGTTTTAGTCGCAGTAGGAGTGTAGCAACAACAATAGCAGCATTCGCAATAGTAATAGTAGTAGTAGTAGCTGTAACCAAAGAAGTAGTAACAGCAGTAGTAGTAGCAGTTGTAGTAGTAGTAGTTATTGTTGAAGCCATAGCGAAAGTAGTAGCAGTAGTATTAGGAGTAGTAGTCATACTAATCGAAGAAGCAGCAGCAGTAGCAGCAGCAGCAATAGTAGCAGGAACAGCAATAGTAGTAGTAGTGCTAGTATAAGTAGTTGAAGTAGTATTAGAAGAAATAGTAGCAGTAGTTGAAGTAGTAGTAGCATTAGTGCAGTAGTAGTAGTAGTAGTAGTAGTAGTAGTAGTTGTTGTTGTTGTTGTTGTTGTTCGAGTAGTAGTAGTAGTTGTAGTAGTAGTAGTAGGTGCAACAGTAGCAGCAGCATTAGTAGCAGCAGTAGTAGTGGAATTTGTAACAGTAGCAGTAGTAGTAGTATCGATAATAGTTGTAGTATTTGGGGTAGTAGTGGTAGTAGTAGTAGTACAAGTAGGAGAAGTCGTAGTAGTAGTTGTAGCAGTAGTAGTAGTAGCAATAGTTGTAGTAGTAGTTGTAGTAGTCATAGTAGAAGAAGTAGTAGTTGCAATTGTGGTAGCAGTAGTAGTACAAGCAGTAGTAGCAGTCGTGGCATTAGAAGTAATAGTAGGAGTAGTAGTAGTAGTAGTAGTAGTAGTAGAAGTAAGAGTAGGAGCAATAGCAGCAGTAGTATTAGTTGAAGTAGTAATAGTAGCTGTGCAGTAGGAGTATCAGTGGTAGTAGTAGTTGTTGTAGCAATAGTAGTAGGAGGAGGAGTAAAAGTAGTAGCAGTAGGAGTAGTAGTAGCGGTATGAGTAGTAGTAGTGGTAGAAGCAGTAGTAGCAGTGGAAGTAGTAGCAGAAGCATATTAGTAGTAGTAGCAGTCTAATAGTATTAGTAGTAGCCGGAGTAGTTGCAAGAATAGTAGTATTGGGAGTAGTAGCCGTGATAGTAGCTGGTGTCGCAGTTGTAGCAGTGATAGCATTAGTAGTAGTAGTCACAGTAGCAGTGGCAAAAGTAGTAGTAGTAAAAGTAGCAGAAGTAGTACTAGTAGTAGTTGTAGTTGTAGTAGCAGTAGTAGTCATCACAGTTATAGAAGTTGTAGTAGTTGCAATAGTTGTAGTAGCAGTTCTAGTAACATTATTAGTAGTAGTTTGAGAAGTAGTCGTAGCAGCAGTAGCAATAGTAGTTGTAATAGTAGCCGTAGTAGCGATAGCTGTAGTAACAGTAGTAGTAGCAGCAGCAGCAGTAGTGCCAGTAGTAGTAGTAGTAGTAGCTGTAGTAGCAGTAGTAACAGTAGTAGTTGTAGAAATAGTAATAGTGGTAGTAGTAGTAGTAGTAGTTTTAGTAGTTTTAGTAGTAATAGTAGTAGTAGTAGTAGCTGCAATAGCAGCCATTGCAGTCATAGCATTAGTAGCAGTGGTAGCCATAATAGCAATAGTAGTAGCAGTACTAGTCGTAGCTATAATAGCTGTTGTTGTTGTTGTAGTAGTAGTAGTAGTAGTTATAGTCGTAGAAGTAGTAGTAGGAGTACTGGTAGTAGCAGGAGCAGTAGCTGTGCCAGTAGAAGTAGTAGCCATAGTAGGAATCGTAGTAGTAATAGTACTATGGTAGCGGTAGCAGTTGTACAAGTAGTAATAGTACTAGCAGTAGTCGAAGTTGTGCAAATTACAATAGGAGCAGTAGAAGTACAATAAGTTGTCGTAGTAGCAGTAGCAGTAGTAGTAGCAGCAGCAGTTGTAGTAGTAATTGTAGCAGTGTTACTAGTAGTAGTAGTAGTAGGACCAGCAGTAGGTATAGTAGTAGTTGTAAGAGTTGGTGTAGCACTAATACCAGCAGTAGCAGTAGTAGTAGTAGTAGTAGCAGTAGTAGTAGCAGCAATAGTAGTGGAAGTAGTTGTTGTTGTGTCAGTAGTTGTAGCAGTAGCAATTGTAGTAGTACGAGTAGCATTAGTAGCTGTAGTCATAGTAGTAGTCAAAGCTCTTGTAGTAGTAGTTGCACAAATAGTTGTAGCAGCAATAGTAGATGTTGCAACAATAGCGGCTGCTATATTAGGAGCAGTAGTAGTAGCAATAGCAGTAGCAGCAGTAGTAGTAGCAGTAGTAGTGGTCATAGCAGCAGTAGTAGATGTTGCAACAATAGCGGCTGCTATATTAGTAGCAGTAGAAGTAGTTGCAGTAGTAGTAGTAGTTGCATTAGTGGCGGTAGTAGCAATAGTAGCAGTAGTAGTGGTCATAGCAGCAGCAGTAGTAGTAGTTGAAGTAGTAGTAGTAGTGGTCGTAGAAGTAGTAGTAATAGTAGTAGTAATTGTTGTCCAGGTAGTAGCAGTCGAAGAAGTAGTATTAGTAGTAGTATTAGCAATTGTAGTTGCAGCAGCAGTAGCAGATGTAGCAGCAATAGTAGTAGTAGTAGTATTAATAGCAGTAGTAGCCAAAGTAATAGTAGTAGTAGCAGAAGTAGAAGTAGTACCAATAGCAGTAATAGTAATAATAGTAGTAGATCTGGTAGTGGAAGCAGTAACAACAGTTGGAGTAATTGAACCAATTGTTGTATCAATAGTAGTTATTGTTGTTGTATTTGCAGCAGTAGCAGTATGAGTAGTATTAGCAGCTATAGCAGTAGTTGGAAGTAGTAGTAGTAGTAGCAGCAGCAGTAGCAACAACAGTTGTTGTAGTAGTCGTAGTAGTGGTGGTGGTGTTAGTAGTAGCGGCTGTAGTTGGAGTAGTAGTAGCAGTAATAGCAGATGTAGTATTACTACTAGCAGTAGTAGTCATAGTAGTAGTAGTAGTTGTGTTAGTAGAAGTAGTAGTAGTAGCAGCAGAAGAAGTAAGAGCAGTAGTGGAAGCAATAGCAATGTTAGTAGCAGTAGAACAAATGATAGTAGTAGTAGCAATAGCTCTATTACCTGTAGGAGTAGTAGTAGTTCTAATAGTAGTAGTAGTTGCAGTTGTTGTTGTACCATTAGAAGGGGTAGGAGAAGTAGTAGCAGTAGTAATAGCAGAAGTAGTATTTGAAGTAGTAGCAGAAGTAGTAGAAGTAATAGCAGTGGTAGTACTAGTAGTTGTAGTAGCAATCGTAGTAGCTATAGTGGTAGCAGTAGGAAAAGTAGTAGTAGTTGCAGTAGCCGTAGTAGTAGTCAGAGTAGCAGTAGTAATAGTGGTAGCAGTAGTAGTAGTGGTAGTTGTTGTTGTAGCAATAGTAGTAGGAGTAGTAGTAGTAGTTGTAGTTGCAGTAGTAGTCACATAGTCATAGTAGTAGTAGTAGTAGCAGTAGTTGTAGTAGTAATAGAAGTAGTAGGAGTAGTAGTAAGGCTAGTTATAGTAGTAGTTGCAATAGTAGCAGTTGTGGCAGCAGGAGTAGTAGTAGCCGTAGTCGCAATAGTACTAGCCGTTGTAGTAATAGTAGTAGTAGTCGGACAAGTACTAGAAGTAGAAGTATTAGTAGCCGCCATAGTAGTATTAATACCAGCAGTAGTAGAAGCAGAAGCAATGCCCATAGTTGACGTAGTAATAGTAGCAGCAGTAGTAGCAGCAAAAGTGGCAGTAGTCTAAGTACTTGAAGTAGTAGTAGAAGCAGTGGCAGAAGTAGTAGCAATAGTAGTAGTAGTAGTTGTAGTTGTAGTAGTAGCAGCACCAACAATAGCTGCAGCAGCAGTAGATGAAGTAGTGGTAGTAGTGTTAGTTGCCGCAGTAGTAGAAGTCATAGTATTAGTAGT
>RXID01003597.1:0-33951 GCA_005019695.1 Trichopus zeylanicus subsp. travancoricus
AGTAGTAGTTGTTGGAGTAGTCGCAGTGTTAGTCGTAGAAGGGGTAGTAGTAGTGTAGTAGTAGTAGCAGCAGTCCAGTCGTTGTGATAGTAGTAGCAGTAGTAGTAGTAGTAGAAGCAGTAGTTGGAGTTCCAGAAGTAGTGGTAGTTGGAGGAGGAGGAGGTGGAGGTTGAGTAGTAGTAGTTGAATTGTAGTCGTAGTAGTAGTAATAGTAGTTGTGGTAGTACTAGTAGTAGTGGAAGTAGTAGCAATAGCGGTTGTAGTAGTTGTTGTAGTAGTAGTAGCATTAAGAGTAGAAGTGGTAGTAGTATGAGTAGTAGTAGTAGTGGTAGTAGTAGTAGTAGGAGGAGGAGGAGTACTTGTAGTAGTAGTAGTAGGAGTAGTAGTAGTAGGTGTAGTAGTAGTAGTAGTAGTAGTTGTTGTTGTTGTTGTAGTGGTACTAATAGTAGTAGTAGTAGTAATAGTAGAAGTTATTGTCGTGGTAGTAGTTGTAGTAGCAGTAGTAGTACTACTACTAGTTGTAGGAGTAGCAGCAGTAGTAGTAGCCGTGGTGGTGGTAGTGGCTGTAGTAGTAGTTGAAGTACTAGTAGTTGTTGTAGTAGAAGTACTAATAATAGTAGTAGTAGCAATAGTAGTCATAATATTTACAATATAGCAGTAGTAGTAGTAATAGTATTAGTAGTAATATGTGTAATAGTAGTAGTAGTAGCAACAACTGTAGTAGTGGTAGTAGTAGCTGTAGTAGTAGTTTTAGAAGTCATGGCAGTAGTAGTAGTAGGCGTAGTAGTATTAGTAGGAGTAGCAGTAGTAGCAATAGGAGATCTTGTAGTAGTAGCAATAGTAGCTGTAGATGTAGTAGCATTAGTAGAAGTAAAAGTAGTAGAAGCATCAAAAGTAGTACCAGTATTACTAGTAGTGGAAGTAGTAGAAGTAGTAGCATTAATAGTGGCAGTAGTAGTAGAAGTAGTACTAGTAGCAAAAGTAGGAGTAGTAGTAGTAGTAGTAGTAGTAGTAGTAGTAATAGTAGTTGTAGCAGCAGCAACAACAGTAGTAGTAGTAGCTACGACAGTTGTAGTAGCAGCAACAACAGTAGCAATAGTAGTAGTAGTAGTAGTAGTAGTAGTAGTAGTAGAAGTAGTAATAGTTGCAGCAGTTGTTGTAGTAGTTGTATTAGCAACAACAACTATAGCAGTAATTGTAGTAATAACAGTAGCAGCAGTAGTAGGAGTAGTAGTAGAAGTAGTAGTAGTAGTAGTAGTAGTAATATTAGTACTTGTAGTAGTAGTAGCAGAAGTAGTAGTAGTAGGAGTAGTAGTGGCAGTAGCAGCAGTAGCGACAGTAGTTGTATTAGTAGTAGGGGTAGTAGCAATAGTAGTAGTTGTAGTACTAACAGAAGCAGTAGTGGCAGCAGTAGCCACAGTAGTAGTAGTAGTAGCAGCAGTAGTAGTAGTAGTAGTAGTAGCAGCAGTAGTTGTCGTAGAAGAAGTAGTAGTAGTAGTAGTAGTAGTAGTAGTAGAAGTAGTTGTAGTAGTAGTAGTAGTAGTAGGAGCAGTTGTTGTAGCAGCAGCAGCAGCAGCAGTAGTAGTAGTAGTAGTAGTCGTAGTAGTAGTAGTAGTAGTAGGAGCAGTTGTTGTAGTAGCAGTAATTGTAGTGAGAGATGCAGTTGTAGCAGCAACCGTAGTAGCAGAAGTTATAATAGAAGTAGTAGTAGTAGCAATAGTTGTTGTTGTAGTAGTAGTAGAATTAATAGCGAAACCAGCTGCAACAGTAGTAGTAGTAGTAGTATCGGTAGTAGCAGCAATAGTATTTAGAGTAATATTTGTAGTACTATAGTGGTAGTAGTTGTTGTTGTTGTTGTAATAGTAGTAGTAGCAGTAGTAGTAGCAGTTGTTGTTGTTATAATAGTAGTAGTAGTTGTTGTTATTATTTTGCTAGCAGAAACAGTAACAATAATAATTGTTGTTATAGCAGTAGAAATAGTAGCCGGAGTAGTAGTAATAGTCGTAGTAGTAATAGTAGCATAGTAATAATTGTAGTAATAGTAGTAGTTGTTGTACTAGTCATAGGAGTGATGGTGGTAGTAGTAGTGGTGGTAGTAGTGGTAGTAGTGGTGGTAGTAGAAGTAGTAGTTGTAGTAATAATAGTATTAGTAGTAGCAGTAGGAGGAGTAGTAGTAGTAGTAGGAGTTTTAGTGGTAGTAGTTGTATTAGTAGTAGTAGTAGTAGTAGTAATAGTAATAGTAGTAGTAGTAGTAGTAGTAGTGGCAGTAGCAGCAGTAGCGACAGTTGTAGTAGTAGCAGTAGTAATAGTAGTTGTAGTAGGAGTAGTAGTAAGAACAGCAGCAGCAACAAAAGTCGTAGTAGTAGTCGTATTAGTAATGGTAGTGTTAATAGTAATAATAGCAGCTGTTGTAGTAGCATTGCACTAGTAATAAAGTAGTAGTAGTAATAATACTAGCAACAACAGTAACAATATCAGCAACAGTGGTAGTAGTAATAGCAATAGGAGAAGGAGGAGTAGTAGTAGAAGAAGATGAAGAAGACGAGGAAGAAGAAGAAGAAGTAGTAGTAGTAATTGTAGTAGTAGTGGAAGTAGCAGTAATTGTAGAAGTAGTGGAAGTAGCAGTTGTTGTAATAATAGTAGTAGCAGTATTAGTTGTAGTGGTAGTAGTAGCAGCAGTAGCAGCAATAGGAGTTGTAGTAGTAATAGTAGTAGTAGCAGCAGAACTAGATGTAATAGTAGTAGTAGTAGTAGTAGTAGCAGTAGTAGCAGTAGTTGTAGTAGTAGTAGCAGTAGTAATAGTAGTAATAGTCGTATATTTGGTAGTAGTAGTAGTTGTAGCAGTAGTAGAAGCAGTTTTAGTTGTAGTAGTAGTAGTAGCAGTGGAAAAAGTAGTAGTAGTAGTAGTAGCAGTTGCAGCAGCAGCAGCAATAGTTATTATAGAAATAGTAGTACCAGTAGTAGTGGTGGGAGTAGAAGTAGCAGTAGCGATAGTAACATTAGTAGTAGTATTGGCAGAAGGCGTACTTGTAGCCTCGTAGTAGTAGTATTGGCAGTAGCAGTGCTTGTAGCCGCGTAGTAGTAGTAGTAGTACTAGAAGCAGCAGTAGCACTACTACTAGTAGTAGTTGTAGTAGTAGAAGTAGTAGCAGCACTCGTAGCCGTAGTAGTAGTTACAGCAACCGTCGTGGTAGGAGAGTACTACTAATACTGCTACTACTAATGCTACTAGTTCTACAGCTACTACTATTACTACTACATCTGCTCCTACTGCTACTAGTACTACTAGTACCACTACTACTGTTAGTACTACTGCTACTACTTATGCTGGTACTGCTACCCGTAATACACCTATCGAAACTACTACTATTACTAATAGTACTACTACGATTGCTACTATTACTACAGTTAATGCCACTACTATTATTGCAACTACTGCTACAACTACAACTACTACTATTACTAATATTGCTACTACTACTACTACTACAACTTCTGCTTCTACTAGTACTAGTACTGCTACAACTACTGCGCTATTACTAATGCTCCTATTATTAATGCTACTGCAACTGCTACAACTGCTGTTGCGACTACTACCACGGCTTCGAGTTCTACTACTACTATGACTGCTTCTACTACTACTATTACTATTGCTACTGCTTCTACTAATAGTACTACTACTACTACTGTGGCTACTACTACCACTGTTGCTAATACTGCTACGACTTTTACCACTACAACTACTACTACATCTAGTACTACTATTGCGACTACTTCTACTACTACTACTACTACTACTAATGTTGCTTCAACTACTGCAATTGCTTCTACTATTGCTACTACTACTACTACTACTACTAGTAATACTACTGCTACTACTTATGCTACTCCTACTACTGCTAGTACTACTACTACTACCACTACGACTACTAACCAGTACTAGTACTACTACTACTGCTGCTACTACCACAACAACAACTACTACTACTACTACTTCTACTGCTACTATTACTACTACAATTGCTACTACTACAATTGCTAATGCTGCTGCTACAATTGCAACTACTACAATTACAACTACCACTACTGCTGTTACTACTATTACTAATACTACTACTATACTACTACTACTATTTCTTCAGCAGCGGCCACTACCACTACTACTACAATTACCACTACTACCACTGCTACTTCTACTACTTCTGCTACTTCTAATACTACTATTGTTGATACAACAATTACTACTGCTGTTGCTACTACTACTACTACTGCTACTATTACTAGTATTGCTTTTAATAGTACAACCTCTACAACTACTTCTACTGCAACTACTACTACTACTACTGCTTCTCCCACAACTATAACAACAACAACTACTACTACTCCTACAACTACTACTCCTGCTACTGCTACTACTACTATAACTACTGCTAATGCTAGTATTACAACAACCATAACTACTACTGCTACTGTTGCTACTACTACTACTACCACAACTACTACTACTACTACTTCTGCTACGACTACAACTACTTGTAGTATTATTGCTATTCTAACTACTTCTTATACTACTATAGCTTCTTCTTCTTCTTCTTCTACTACTACTACTACTTCTTCTACCACTACTTCTTTTGCTGCTACTACTTTTGTTGCTACTGCTACTACTACTATAGATGTTGATGCTTCTACAACTATTGCTACTACTACTGTCGCTTCTACTACTATTACTACTAGTACTACTACTACTACTACTGATACTGCTACTACTACCACCACTAGTACTACAACTACTACAACAACTACTATTGCTACTACTAGTACTACTACTATTGCTTATTCTCCTATAACTACAACAATAACAATAACAACTACTACTCCTACAACAACTACTACTCCTTCTGTTACTACAGCTACAGCTATAGCTACTGCTAGTAGTACTACAACAACAATAACTAATACTACTACTGCCACTACTATTACTATTACTGCTACTACTACTACTACCACAAAAACTACTATTGCTACTACTGCTACTACTACTACTACTATTGCTGCTATTGCTACTCTAACTACTTCTCATACGATTATAGTTACTGCAACTTTTACTGCTACAACTACTACAACATCTCCCATAAGTACTACTACTTGTACACTATTTTTGATACTACTACTACTGCTATACTACTTTTATTACTACTACTACTACTATTGCTGCTTCTACTGTAACTACTAATACTATTGCTTCTTCTACAACTACTGCTACTACTACTACTACTACTGTTGCTATGATTGTAACAACAAAAACTACTACTACTGGTACTACTCATGCGACTGCTACTGCTGCTTCTATTACTATAACTACTATTATTGTTGCTTCTACTATTACTGCTACTACAGCTTTGGCTTCTACTACTACTACAACTACTATATCTACTATTCCTACTACTCATACTACAACTCCAAGTAGTAGTAGTACTATTAGTGGTAGTTGTAGCTTTTGTATAGCAATAGTAGCAATAGTAGTAGTTGTAGAAGTAGTAGAAGTAGTAGTAGAAGTAGTAGAAGTAGTAGAAGTAGTAGTAGTAGTAGTGGTGGTGATAGTAGCAATAGTAGTGGTATTAGTAGCAGTCGCAGTGGTAGTAGTAGTAGCAAGACTAGTAGTAAAAGTAGTAGTAGCAGTGGTAGCAGCAGCGACAATGGTAGCTGTAGTAGTAATATTAGTACCAACAATAGCAGTACTAGTAGTAGCAGTAGTAGTATGAGTATTTGGAGTGGTAGTATTAGTACAAGTAGTAATAGTAGTAGTAGGAATGGTAAGAGTAGTAGTAGTAGTAGAAGTAGTCATAATAGTACTAGTAGTAGCAGTAGCAGTAGTAATCATAGTAGCAGCAGCAACAGTAGTAGTGGTAGTAGTAGTAGTAGGAGTTGTAGTCATAGAAGTTGTAGGACTGTTATGAGTAGTAGGTAGCCGGGGAAGTTGTAGGCGGGTTAGGAGTTGAAGTAGTTATAGTAGTAGTAGTAGTTGTTGTTGTTGTTGTAGTAGTAGTGCTAGTGTCATTAATAGCAATAGTAAGAGTCATGGTAGTAGCAATTGCACTAGTTGTAGAAGTTGTAGTAGTAGTTGTTGTTGTTGTTGTTGTAGTAGTAGTAGTAGTAGGAGGAGGAGGAGGAGGAGGAGGAGTTGGAGTAGGAGTAGTACTAGGCATAGTAGTAGTTGGAGTAGGGGTAGTAGTTGTAGTAGGAGTAGTAGTAGCAGTAGGAGTTGGATTAGGAGTAGCAGTAGCAATACTAGTAGGAGTAGTAGTAGTAGCAGTAACAGGAGTCGGAGTAGTAATAGTAGTAGTTGTAATAGTAGTAGTAGTAGTAGTATTAGTAGTACTAGTAGTAGTAGTGGTACTAGTAGTAGTAGTAGTAGTTCTAGTAGTAGCAGTACTAGTAGTAGTTGTTGTAGGTGTAGTAGTAGCAGTAGGAGTTGTAGTAGTAGTAGTAGTAGTAGAAGTAGTAGGTCTAGTAGTAACAAAAGTAGTTAGTAGTAGTAGTAGTGGTAGTAGTAGTATTAGTAGGAGTAGTAGTAAGTGTAGCAGTAGTAGTAGAAGTAGTCATAATAGTAGTATTAGTAGCAATTGTAGTAGTAGTAGTAGTAGTAGTTGTTGTTGTTGTTGTTGCTATTGTTGTTGTAGGTGTAGTAGTACTACTAGTAGTAATAGTAATAGTAGTTGTTGTGGTAGTAGCCGTAGTAGTAGTAGCAATAGTTGTAGCAGGTGTTGGAGTAGGAGTGGAAGTTACAGTAGTAGTAGGAGGAGGAGGAGGAGGAGGAGGAGTAGTGGCAGTAGAAATAGTACTAGTAGTAGCAGCATCAGCTACTACAATAGCAGTAGTACTAGTTGTAGTTGTACTTATAATAATAGTATTACAAATAGCAGCAGGAGTAGTAGTAGTAGTTGTTGTTGTTGTTGTAGTGGTAGTGGTAGTAGCAATAGTAGCAGTAGTTGTAGTAGTAGGAGAAGTAATAGTAGCAGTAGTAGCAGTAGTAGTTGTATATTTGGTAGTAGTAGTAGTTGAAGCAGTAATAGAAGCTATTATTGTTGCAGCAAAAGTAGTAGCAGTAGTTCTAGTAGCAGTTGTATAAGTAATAGTAGTAGCAATTGCAGTAGCAGCAGCAGCAGTAGTTGTTGTTGTAGTTATTACAATAATAGTAGTACCAGTAGCAGTAGAAGTAGAAGTAGCAGCAGTAGTAGTAACATTAGTAGTAGTATTGGCAGTAGTAGTGCTAGTTGTCGCATAGTAGAAGTAGTAGTAGTACTAGAAGCAGCAGCAGCAGTAGTTGTAGTAGTAGCAGAATTAGCAGCAACACTAATAGCCATAGCAGTAAACATAGCAGCAGTCGTAGCAGGAGTACTGCTACTACTACAACTACTATTGCTACTACTTCTGATGCTACTGCTACTAGTGCTACTAGTACAACTACTACTGTTACTATTACTGCTACTAGTTCTGCTGGTACTACTACTTGTAATACACCTACCAAAACTACTACTATTACTAATAGTACTATTATGATTACTACTACTACTATTATTGCAACTACTACTGCAACAACAACAATAACTACTATTACTACTACTACTACTACAACTTCTACTTCTAGTCTACTACTGCTGCAACTGCTATGACTATTACTAATGCTGCTACTATTAATGCTACTGCTACTGCTACAACTGCTGTTGTGACTGCTACCATCGCTACAAGTGCTGCTGCAACTTCTTCTACTACTGCAACTACTATCGCTACTACTACTACGACTGCTACTGCTACTACTATTACTACTACTAGTAGTAGTAGTAGTACTACTACTACTGCGACTACTACTACCACTATTGCTGATACTATTACTATTGTTACCACCACCACTACTACTACTTCTAGTACTACTACTGCGGCTACTTCTACTACTACTACTACTAGCACTACTACTACTAACATTGCTACAACTACAACAATTACTTCTACTATTGCTACTACTACTGCTACTACTGCTACTAGTACTACTGCTACTACTTTTGCTACTCCTACTATTGCTAGCACTACTACTACTACCACTACAACTACTAACTAGTGCTAGTACTACTACTACTACTACTACCACTACCACTACCACTACCACTACTACTACTACTACTACTTCTATTGCTACTACTACTATGACAGCTGCTACCACTATAATTGCGACTATTGCTACTGCTGCCACTACTGTTGTTGCTATTGCAACAACTATGGCTACTGCTACCACTACTGCTGTTACTACTATTACTAATACTACTACTGTGCTGCTACTACTACTTCTTCAGCAGCGGCTACTACTACAACTACTACAATTACTACTACTACCACTGCTACTTCTACTACTACAACAACTACTGCTATTGCTAATGCAACAACTACTACCGCTACTGCTCCAACTACTACTACTACTAATGCCACAGCTCCTACTACTACTTATACTACTTCTGATACTACTACTACTACTAGTACTACTATTACTACTAATAGTACAACTTTTGCAACTACTTCTACTGCAACTACTACTACTACTACTGCTACTTCTCTGACAACTATAACAACAACTACTACTACTACTTCCCCTATAACTACCGCTACTGCTACTAGTACTAGTACTATGACTAGTGCTAATGCTAGTATTAAAATAACTATAAGAGTAGTAATAGTAGGAGTAGTAGTAGCGGTAGTAGAAGTAGTAGTAGTTGTAGATGCAGCAGCTGTTGTGTTCGTAGTAGTAACAATACTAGCAATAATAGTAGTAACTATAGTTATGGTAATAGTAGTATTGGTCAAAGTTGTAGTGGGAGTAATCGTTAGAGTTGTAGTTGTGCTAAAGTAGTGATAATAGTAGTAGCTAGACCAGTAGCAATAGTTGTAGTGGTGGTAGTAGTTGTAGTAGTAGTAGTCGTAGGAGTAGAAGCAGCAGTAGCAGCAATAGTTGTTGTAGTAGTTCTAATATTAGTAGTTACTGTTGTAGTAGGAATAGCTATAGATGTAGGGATAGTAGTTGTAGTAGCAGTAGCTGTAGCAGCAGTAGTAGTAATAGTAGCATTAGTAGTAGTAGTAGCAGTAGCAGTAGAAGGAGGAGGAGGAGTTGTGGTAGTAGTAGCAGCAGTAGTAGCAGCCGGAGTAGTAGTAGTTCTAGTAGTAGGGGTATTAGTAGTAGTAGTAGCAGTAGTAGTTGTAGGTGTAGTAGTAGTAGTAGTAGAAGAAGAAGTAGTAGTAGTAGTAGTAGTAGCGGCAGTAGGTCTAGTAGTAGCTGTAGTAGTTCGGGTAGTAGTAGTAGTATTAGTATGAATAGTAGTAGGTGTAGTAGTAGAAGTAGGAGTTGGAGTAGTAAAAGTAGTAGTTCTAGTAGTAGGAGTAGTCATAATAGTAGTATTAGCAGCAATTGTAGTACTAGTAGTAGTAGTTGTAGGAGTATTGGTAGTAGTAATAGTAGTAGTAGTAGTTGTGATAATAGCAGTAGTAGTAGCAGGAGTTGGAGTAGGAGTGGTACTTGAAGCAGTAGTGGTAGTAGTAATAGTCGTAGCTGCAGCATCAGCTGCGACAGTAGTAGTAGTAGTAGTAGTAGCAGTAGTAGTAGTAGTAGTAGTATTACAAGTAGCAGCAGTAGTAGTACTACTTGTAGTAGTTGTAGTAGTAGTAGCAATAGTAGCGGTAGTTGTAGTAGTAGGATTAGTAATAGGAGCAGTAGTAGTAGTGGCATCTGCTCCAACAATAGTAGTAGTGGTATTAGTGGTAGCAGTAGTAGCAGTACTAGTTGTGGTATTAGTGCAGTAGTTGTCACAGCTGTAGTAGCTATTTTTGTCGCTGTAATCGTAGTAGTAGTGGCAGTAGTAGTAATAGTAGTAATAGCAGTAGTAGTTGTAATAATATTAGTTGTAGAAGCAGCAGTAGTAGTAGTCGAAGTTGAACTAGTAGGCATACTAGTTGGAGTAGGTGTAGGTGTAGGAGTAGGAGTATTAGTAGGAGTAGTAGTATTAGTGGTAGTAGTTGTAGGAGTAGTAGTAGTAGTGGTTGTTGTTGTAGTAGTAATAGTAGTAGTGGTAGTGGTAGTAGTGGTAGTTGTAGTTGTAGTAGTTCTTGTTATTGTTATTGTAGTAGCAGCAGCAGTAGTAGTAGTAGTGGTAGTAGTAGTAGTAGTAGTAGTAGTAGTAGTAGCTCTAGTAGTACTAGTAGCAGCGGCATCAGCTGCTGCAACAACAACTGTAGTAGTAGTAGCAGTAGTAGTAGAAGTAGAAGTAGAAGTAGTTGTAGTAGCAGTAGTAGTAGTAGTAGCAGTAGTAGCAGTTGTTGTTGCAGTAGTAGTAGTAGTAGTAGCCGTAGAAGTAGTAGAACTAGTACTAGTAGCAGCAGCATCAGCTGCTGCAACAACAGTAGTAGTAGTATTACAAGTAGTAGTAGTAATTGTAGTAGTAGAAGAAATAGTAGCAATAGTAGCAGTAGTTGTAGTAGTAGGAGAAGTAGTAGGAGTAGTAGTAGTAGTAGCATCTACTGCAACAGTAGTAGTAGTATTAGTGGTAGTAGTAGTAGTACTTGTTGTAGTATTAGTGCAGTAGTAGTCACAGCCGTGGTTGCAGTTGTTGTCACAGTTATAGTAGTAATAGTTGTCATTGTTGTAGTAGTAGCAGTAGTAGCAGTAGTGGTAATAATAGTAGTAGTAATAGTACTAGTAGTAGTAGTAGTAGTAGTAGTCGAACTAGTACCAGTAGTAGTCGGAGTAGGTGTAGGACTAGAAGTAGCAGTAGGAGTAGTAGTATTAGTGGTAGTAGTTGTAGGAGGAGGAGGAGTAGTGTTAGTATTAGTACTATTTATACCAGTAGTTGCTGTTGTTGTTGTAGTAGCAGTAGTTGTTGTAGTAGTTGTTGTAGTAGTAGTAGCGGTAGTAGTAGTAGTGGTAGTAGTAGTTATTATAGGAGTGTAGTAGTAGTTGTAGGTGTAGGAGTACTAGTAGTTGAAGTTGTAGGTGTGTTAGGAGTAGCAGTAGTAATAGTTGATATAGTAGTATTAGTAGTAGTAGTTGTGGAAGTGGTAGTAGAAGTGTTAGGAGGAGTAGTAGTAGTAGGAGGAGTAGTATAGTATGAGTAGTACTACTACTAGTAGTAGTAATAGTAGGAGTAGGAGTGTGAGTAGGAGTAGTAGTAGGGTTTGTACTAGTAGTAGTAGTAGAAGTAGTCAGAGTAGGGGTAGTAGTAGTAGTAGAAGTAGTAGTGGTTGTAGTCGAAGTACGAGTAATAGTAGTAGTAGTTGTAGTAGTAGTAGTATTAGTAGTAGTAGAAGTAGCAGTTGCAGAAGTGCTAGCAGCTATAGCATTAGTAATAGAACTAGTAATAGTAGTAGTAGTTGCAATAGTAGTAGCAGTAGTATTAGTAGGAGTAGAAGTAGGATTTGGAGTAGGGACAATCATAGTAATAGTAGTTCTAGTAGTTGTAGTATTACTAGTTCGAGCAGTAGGAGTCAGAGTAGTAGTATTTATAGTAGTTGTTGTTGTTGTTGTGGAAGTACTAGTAATAGTAGTAGTAGTAGTAGTAGTAGTAGTAGCAGCAACAGCAGCAGTAGCAGTAGTAGTAGTAGTTGGAGTAGTAGTTGGAGTAGTGGAAGTATCAGTAGCAGCAATAGTAGTAGCAGTAGTTGTAATAGTAGTTGGAGTAGTGTTAGTAGGAATAGTAGTCAAAGTTGGGGTAGGGGTAGTCGAATTAGTAGCAGTTGTAGTAGTGGCAATCGTAGTAGTCGTAGTAGGAGTCGGAGGCGGAGTTGGAGTTGGAGTTATTATAGGAGTTATAGTAGTTGTAGTACTACTAGTCGAAGTAATAGTAGTAGCAGTTGTTGGAGTAGGAATTTTTGTAATAGTAGTAGTAGTTGAAATAGTAGGGGTAGTACTCGTAGTGGTGGTGGTGGTGGTGGTGGTGGTGGTAGTAGTAGTAGTAGTAGTAGTCGTAGTCGTTGTCGTAGTGGTCGTAGTTGTAGTAGTAGTTGTTATTGTTGTTGTAGTGGTAGTTGTGGTAGTAGAGGTAGTAACAGGGTTAGTAGTACTAGTAGTAGTAGCAGTAGTAGTAGTAGCACTAGTGGTAGTAGTAGTTGCAGTAGTAGTAGTAGTCGTAGCTATAGTAATAGTTGTAGTAGTGGTAGAAGTTCTTGTAGTAGTAGTAGCTGCAGCAGCAGTCGGAGTAGTTGTTGAAGCAGTAATAGTAGTAGTAGTTGTTGTCGTAATAGTAATAGTAGTAGTTGTAGTGTTAGTAATAGTGGTAGCAGCAGCAGCAGCAGCAGCAGTAGTAGCAGTAGCAGTAGTATTAGCAGTAGAAGTAGTAGTAGTACTAGTAGTCATACTAGCAGCAGTCGCAGTAGTAGTGGTAATATTAGTATTAGTGGTAGTAGTGGAAGAAGTAGAAGTAGTAGTTTTAGTAGTAGTAGTAGTAGCAACAGCAACAACAATAATAGTAGTAGTAGAAGTAATAGTAGTTGTTGTAGTAGTAGTAATCGGAGTTGTAGTGGGAGTTCTAGTTATTGGAGAAGTGGTAACAGTAGCAGTAGTTATTGTAGCAGTAGTAGGAGTTGGAATTGTAGTAGTCATTGTAGTGGTAGAATAGGAGTAGCACTAGTTGTTGTAGTAGGATTAGGAGTTGGAATAGTAGTAGACATAGTAGTAGTAGTAAAAGTAGTAGTAGTAGTAGTTGGAATAGTATTTGTCATAGCAGTATTTTTTCTTGGAGTAGTAGTAGCAAAAGTAGTAGTAGCAATAGTAGTAGTAATATTAGTAGTAGTAGTAGTAGTAGTTGTTGTTGTAGTAGTAGTAGTAAACCTAATAATAGTCGTAGCTGCAGTAGTTGTTGTAGTAGGAGTTGTAGTAGCAGTAGGAGTTGGGAGTAGGAATAGCAGTAGTCGGAGTAGTAGTAGGAGGTGGAGTAGTAGTAGTTGCAAAAGTAGTAGCAGGAGTTGGAATAGTAGTAGAGGTAGTAGTCGTAGTACTAATAGCAGTAGTAATAGTAGTAGTTGTTCTTGTAGTGGCAGTAGTAGTAGCAGTAGTAGTAGTAATATTAGTAGTAGTTGTCGTAGTAGTAGTAGTAGTAGTAGTTATTGTTGTTGTTGTAGTTGTAGTAGTTGTTGTACTAGGAGTTATATTAGGAGTATAGTAGGAGTTATAGTAGTTGGAGTAGTGGTAGCAACAGTAGGAGTTGTAGTATGAGTAGGAATAGTTGTAGTTGTGGTAGTAGTAGTAGGATTAGTAGTAGTAGCTATAGTTGGAGTAGGGAGTTGAAATAGTAGTAGATGTAGTAGTATTAGTCATAGTAGTGGTAGTAGTAGAAATATTAGCTGTCATAGTTGTAGTTCTTGTAGTTGTAGTAGTAGGAGTAGTAGCAGTACTTGTGGTCTGAATATTTGTAGTAGTAGTTGTTGTTGTAGTAGTAGCAGTAGTAGCAACAGTAGTAGTAGTAGAAGTAGGAGGAGGAGGAGGAGGAGGAGGAGTAGTAGTAGCAGCGATAGAAGCAGTAATAGTAATAGTAGTATTAGATATAGTAGTAGTAGAAGTCTTATTAACAGTAGTAGGAGTAGTAGTAGCAGAGTAGTAGTAGTAGCAGCAGCAGTATAAGTAGTTGTAGTAGTAGTACTAATAATAATAGTTGTAGTAGTAGTAGTAGTAGTAGTAATAGTAGTGGCAGTAGTAGTAGTTGTAGTAGTAGTAGTTGTTGTTGTAGTGGTAGCAGCAATAGTAGTAGCAGCAGCAGAACTAGTAGTAGTAGAAGTAACAGTAGTAATTGTAGTAGTAGTAGTAGTAGTAATAATAATAATAGTGGTACTAGTAGTAGTAGTAGTAGCAGTACTAATAGTAGCGACAATAGTAGTAGCAGTAGTAGTTGGAGTGTTAGGAGTTGTAGTAGTAGGAGTGGTAGTAGTAGTAAAAGTAGTAGTAGTAACAGTAGTACTAGGATTCGTAGGATTTGTAGTAGTGTTAGTAGCTGTAACAGTAACACTAGTAGCAGGAGTAGTAGTGGCAGTCGGTGTAGTAGGAGCTGTAGGAGTAGTAGTTGTTGTTGTAGTAGAGTTAGTGCAAGTGCTATTTCTCTTTCACCAATTACTACTACTACTGCTACTACTACTATTAATACCAATAGTACTACTACTACTAATCCCACTACTACTACTACAATTTCTACTGCTGCTGCTACTACTGCTGCTGCTGCTACTATTACTACTACCACTACGGCGACTGCTACTACTAGTACTCTAACAACTACTACTACTACAACTACTATTAATTTTAGTAATGACACTCGCAACTATGGTAAATACTACTACTTCAACCACCGCTACTGCAACTGCTATTCCTACTACTACTGCTACTGCTCCTTCAACCACAACTACTACTCCTACTACTACTGCTACTACTGCCACTCCTACGACTACGATTGCTGCAACTACTACATCTACTAATATCACACCAACTGCTACTACTACTGGTACTAGTGCTCCCACCGCTGCTGCTACTACTACAACTACTACTCCTGCTCCAACTACGTCTACTACTGCTACCACTACTACTGCAGCTCTTGCTACTGCAACTACTACTACTACTACTACTAAAACCACTCCTGCTACTACTGTTACTCCACCTACTACTGCTACTACTACTACTTCTGCTACTACTACCGCTATTGTAACTCCTACTACTACTACTACTTCTACTATTACTACTACTGTTGCTGCTACTACAGCTTCTACTACTCCTAATTCTACTACCACTGCTGCTACTACTATTCCTACTACTGCTTCTACTACAACTACCGTTGTTGTTACTCCTACTACTACTACTATTGCTCCTACAATTACTAAAACTATTACTATTACTTTTGTAGCAACTGTGGATGTTATTACTACTACTGCTACTGCTATGATGTTTTCTACTACTTCTACTACTACAACGGATGGCACGACAACAACTGGTACTACTACTACCACTTGTGCTACTACTACCACTTCTACTACAGTTACAACAACTACTACTTCTACTTCAACTACGGCTACTTCTTTTACTACTACTACTCCAAGTTATGTTGTTGCTACTACTACTTCTACTTCAACTTCTGCTACTACTTCTACTTTAATAAGTACTACTGCTACTACTACCACTACAACAACTACTACTATTACTGCTGCTGCTGCTACTACTACTACTACTGCAACTACTACTACTACTACTACTACTACTACTACTACTACTACTATTACTATTGCTACTACAACTACTACAACTATTACTCATATTACTACACCTATTACTAATAGTACCACTAGTACTACTACTTCTACTATTGCTTATATTAGTACTACTATTGCTTCAACTGCTTCTGCATCTATTACTACTTCTACTACTACAACAACTACTAGTACTCTTACTAGTACTATTATTGAAGCTACTACTACTACTGCTACTACTACCGCTACTACTACCGCTACTGCAACTACCAATACAGCTACTACTACTACAACTAATACTACACCAACTACTGCTACAACTTCTATTATCACTACAGCTGCTATGACTACCACTGCTACTATCGCTACTGCTACTACCACTACTGCTACTCCTCCTACTACTGCTTTTACTACTACTGCGATGATGACTACTACTACTACTACTACTGGCACATCTATAACTATTGTAACAACTACTGCTACTTCTACAACAAATAGTACCATCACTTCTCCTACTACTATTACTACTACTACTACTATTACTACAACTCGGGCTGCTACTACTTCTACTTCTAGCACTACTACTCCTACTGCTACTATTGCAACTGCTGGTAATAGTAGTAGTAGTACTACTACTACAACTACTATTACTACTACTACTACTACTACTCCTACTACTACTACTTCTGCTACACCTACTACTACTTGTACTACTACTGGAGCTACTACTACTACTGTTGCTGCTGCTATTACTACCACCACGACTACTACTACTACTGCTGCTGCTGCTACTACAACTGCAAGTACTACTACTACTACTACTGGTACTACTACTAATGCCGCAAGTGCTATGACCACTATAAATACTATAATAACTACTGCTACTACTTCTACTTCTAGAACTATTATAACGACTTCTGCTACTTCTACTAGAACTACTACAACTGCTACTATCAAAGCTAATACTGCCACGGCTACTAATACAACTATGACTTCTTCTCCAACTATTACTACTACTACAACAACTACTACTACTTCTACCACTACTGCTGCTGGTACTACTGCTTCTACAACTACCCCTCCTACTACTACTTCGACTACTAGTACTACTACTGCTGCTGCTACGACAACTTCTACAGGTACTGCTACTACTACTATCTCTTCTACTACTACTGCTATTACTACTACTACTACTCCTACTGCTACTACTAATGCAACTGCTACTTCTACTGTTACTATTACCAGTACAACTGTTGTTACTACTACTACTGCTACTGCCACTACTACTACTTCTGCAGCAATTGCTACCACTATTGCTACCGCTACTACTGCTACTACTACTACTGCTACGCCAGCTACAACTACTACTACTAGTACCCTAAATACTGAAACTACTACTACTACTGCTACTACTGCTATTACTACTGCTACTACTGCCACGACAATAACTACTACAACAACACCTACTGCTGCTGCTACTGCTACTACTGCTACTACTGCTCTAACTACTACTACTACTACTACTGCTACTATTACTACAACTATTTCTGCTGCTACTACTTTTACTACTAATACTATTACTACCACTGCGGCTGCTACTGCTGCTCCTACTAAAACTGTTGTTACTGCTGCTAATACTTCCACTTCTACTGCACCTACAACTACTATTACTTCTACTTTTGCTACTGCTACTGCTTCTACTACTACTACTACTCCAACTACTGCTGCTACTGCTATTACTTCTACTTCAACTTCCAATGCTAATTCTACTTGAAGTACTACAAATACTACTACTATGATTACGACAACTATTACTAATACTACTACTACTATTACTGCTGCAGCTACTACTACTATTACAACTTCTCCAACTCCTAATATTACTGCTACTACTATTACTGATACTACTACTGCTACTGCAATGACTAGTAATACTATAACCACTACTACTCAACTATCGCTACCAGTACTACGGCTACAACTACTTCTTCTACTACTGCCACTACAACTACTGCTATTACTACTGCTAGCGATGCAACAATGACTACTACTATTACTACAAATGCTACTACTACTACTACTACTACTACTACAACTGCTACTACTACAACTACTGCTACTACTAGTACTACTACCATTACTACCAATACTGCTACTACTATAGATACTGCTACTACAACTACTACACTTACTGCTACTACTAGTACTACTACCACCACTACTGCAGCTACTAGCACTACTACAACTACTACTAATACTACTATTACAACTACGACTACTACTATGACGACTACTACTACTACTATTACAACTACTTTTATTGTGACCGCTACTACTGTTTCTGTTACTACTACACTAGTGCTATTGCTGCTACAACTGCTACTATTACTACTACAACTAGTACTACTGTTGCTGCAAATACTGCTACTACTACTACTACCATCACTACTACTACAGCGACTGCTACAACTGCTACTATTACTACCATTATTACAACAGCTACTCCCACAACTGCTACTATTACTAAAACTACGACTCCCACTACTACTATTATCACTACTACTTCTACTACTACTGCTACTACTACTACTACCACCCCAGCTACTACTACTACTACTGCTTCTGCTACTCATGCTACTACTACTACTCATGCTACTACTTCTACTACTTCTGCTACTACTACTACTCCTGCCACTACTGCTACTACTACTCTTACTACTACTACTACTACTAGTACTACGACCACTACTATTATTAATACTACTACTGGAACTACGATTTCTAACACTGCTAGCACGACCGATACTACTTCTACTACTATTACAACGACAACAACTACTTCTGCAACTAATACTACCACCACTGCAACAACTACTTCTACTACTAACACAGCAACTACTACTACTACTACTATTAATACTACTATTACTACTTCTACTACTACTACTAGAAGAACAACAATAATAACTACTACTACTACTACAACAACTACAACTACTACAACAACAACTGCTGCAACTACTACTTCTACTGCTACAATGGTTTCTACTACTATTAAAACAACAATAACAACTACTGCTGCTGCTGCCACTACTACTATTACTACTGCCACCACCACCACTACTACTAATACTACTACTACTACTACTATTATTATAACTACTTCTATTGCTACTACTACAGCCACTTACATCTACTACTACTTCTACTACTTCTACTGCTACTACTATTGCTACTATTACTTCTACTACTACTGCTGCTGCTACTACAACTGCTACAACTTCTACAATTGCAACTACTACCACGATTACTTCTACTACTACTACTACTTCTACAGCCACTACTAGTGCTACTATTACTGTTACTACTACTATTGCTACTACTACTGCTACTAGTACTACCACTTTACTACTAATGCTACTCCAGCTACTATTGCTACTGCCGTTACTACTAGTACTACTACTACCATTGCAACTACTATTGCTGCTACTGCGATTACTATTATTACAGGTAGTACTGCTGCTACTACTACTATTATTACCACTACTACTTCTGCCACTACTCCAGCTACTACTGCTACTTCTGCTAGTACTACTACTACTGCTAAGACTACAACTTCTACTACTGCTACTACCACTACTACTACTATAATTGCTACGACAACTATAGCTAGTACTACAACACTACTATTACAACTGCTAATACTATTTCTAAAACTACTACTGTAACTATTACAATTATTACAACTTCTACTACTACTACTGCTACTACTATTACTACTAGTAGTAGGAGTGGTAGCACTACAGCTACAACTTGTATTACTGCTGCTACTACTACTAGTGCTACTACTATGACTACAACAAAAACTACTACTAGTAGTAGTAGTAGTACGCCAACTTCTACAACTACTACCACTACTACTACTAGTGTTGCTACTTCTGCTACTACTACTACTACAACTACTATTGCTACTACTACAACCCCTACTACTACTCCAACTGCAATAGCTACTACCACTGCTACTATTACTACTACTACTACTGCTACTACTCCTACCACTTCTACTACTGCTACTATTACTACTAACAATTCTACTACAACTACTTCTGCTACGACTACTATTGCTACCACTATTATAACTACTATAGCTAATACTACTACTACTACTACTTCTACTGCAATAGCTACCGAACTGCGGCCGCTCTTGCAACTACGATTGCTGCTACTAGTACTACTGCTACTACTATATCTACTATTATTGTTGCTACTACAGCTGCTACTACTATAGCTACTACTACTACCAGTACTGAGATTGCTACTACTACTACTGCTGCTACTAATACTACTATTCCTTCCTCTTCACCAATAAATACAACAACTACAACTTCCATAACTGCTACAACTACTGTGACTACTACTACTACTCCAGCTGCTGCCGCTGCTACTACAACTGCTACTACTACAGCTATAGCTATTACTCATACTACTACTACTGACACTACTACTTAAACTGTTACTACTACAACAACTACTACTTCTACTACCACTAGAACTACTAGTATTACTACTGCTACTACTAGCACTGCTCCTCCTCCTCCTCCTACTCCTACTACTACTACTACTCCGGCTACTACAACTCCAACTAGTACAACTACAACTTCTCCTATTACTGCTACTACTTTTGCTACTGCTACCACAACCACTACTACTACTACTATTGTTACTTCTACAACTGCTACTAATACGACTACAACTGCAACTACTACTATAACTACTTCTACTGCTACTACTTCAAATAATACTACTACTACTGCTGCTATAGCTAATACCTCTCCTACTACTCCAACAACTTCTACAATCACAACTACTAATACTACTACTACTTCTACTACTACTACTACTACAACTTCTACAACACCAGCTCCTACTTCTACTACAGCTACCACTGCTGCTACGACTACTTCTACTACTACTACTGCTGCTGCTGCTGCTACTACTACTCCAACTCCTACTCCTTTTGCTACTCCTACTACTACTTATGCTCCTACTACTAGTTCTACTGCTACTACTTCTACTATTGCTACTACTACATCCACTATTACTACTATTACTACTCTTGAAACAATTGCTATGGCAACCACTACAACTACTCCTACTATTGCTGCAGGTGCTGCTTCTATTACTTCTATTACTACAACTATTACTACTACTACTACTACCCCAACTACTACTACTTCTTCTACTATTACCGTGACTGCTGGTACTACTTCTGTTGCTACTCATACTACTACTACTCCTACACCTACTCCTCCTACTAAAACTTTTACTACTACTACGACTACTGCAACAACTACTATTACTTCCACTTCTGCTGCTACTGCTACTACTTCTGCTACTACTACAACTATTGCTACATCAACTACTACTGCTGTTGCTACTTCTTCTACTACGACTACTACTTCTACTTTTACTACTACTACTGTTGCTATTAGTACAACTACCATTACTACTACTATTACTACTACAACTACTACTCTACTAGTACTACTACTACTATTGCTACTATTGCTACCACCACTACTACTAATAATACTACTGCTAGCACTACTTCTTCTACATCTTCTACTACTACTAATACTACTACTACTAGTACTTTCGATACTACTGCTGCTCCAAACACTACTACTACTTCTAGTCCTACTACTTATACTACAACTTTTACTACCAATACTGCTATTACTATTGCCACTACTACTGCTGCTACTACTACTACTAGCATTACTATGACTATAGCAACTACTACTACGACTCTCGCTGTTGCTACTACGACTATCAGTTCTACAACTACTACAACTACTACTTCTACTATTGCTACTACTGGTAATACTACTCCTGCTACTACAACTTCTACTGCTACAGCTAGTACTACTTCTGCGCCTACTCCTATTGCTATTAATACTACTACTACTACTATTACAACCTCTACTGCTATAGTTACTACTACTACTACTACTAATACTACTGTTACTTCTACTACTATTGCTGCTGCTACTTCTTCTACTACTACTACTCCTACTTCTACTTCTAATACTACTGCTGCTTCTTCCACTTCAACTACTAGAACAACAACAACAACAACAACAACAACTACTACTGCTACTACTACTACTACTGCCAATACTACTACTACTACTACTACTACTACTACTACTACTACTACTACTACCACTGCTATTGCAACTACTACTACTACTACTTCTACAACTACTGTTGTTGCTACATCTACTACTTCTACTACTACTTCTACTACAACTACTGCTACTACCGCTACTACTATTTCTACTAATACTCCTATTACTTATACTACTATAATTGCTGCTTCGACTACAATTTCTATGACTATAGCTACTACTGCTACTATTACTAATAATACTACTACAACTACTAATACTACTACTACCATTACTATTAATATTGCTACTACTGCTGCAACTTATACTACTCCAATTGCCACTACTACTCCTCCTCCTACTACTACTACTACTAATACTACTACTAATATTACTACTACTGCTACTACTACTACTATTATTACTACTTACTCCTACTCCTGCTACTACTGCTACAACAACTCTACTACTACGACTTCTACTACGACTACTACCCCTACTACGACTACTACAACGACAACAACAACAACAACTACTATTGTTGTTGTTGCTGCAGCTACTACTACTACTACTACTATCATTACTGCTACTATTGAAAATACTATTCCTATTACTTCAACTACAGCTCCAATTACTACTACTACTATTATTACTGCTACTATTAGAACTACTACACCTGTGACTACTGCTACTAGTACTACTACTGCTGCTGTTGTTACTACTACTACTTCAACTACTACTCCAACTACTACTACTGTTACTACTACTACTTCAACTACTACTACTACAACAACTACAACTACAACAACTATTGTTACAACATCTGCTTATGCTACTACTACTACTATTGCTATTGCTACTACTGTTGCTGCTGCTACTACTACTACTACTACAACAACAACAACAACAACAACAACAACAACTACTACTACTACTACTACTACTAATGGCACTACCACTACATCGACTGTCATTATTATTACTCCAACTATTGTTGCTACTACTACTACTACAACAACAATAACTACCACTACTAATGCTAATACTACCACTACTACCAAAACAACTACTATTACTACTGTTGCTACTACTACTACTACAATTGATATTACTACTGCTACTACAACGACTACAAATGCTACTACTATAATAACCACCACTACTACTAATACAATTACACTACTACTACTGCTACTGCTTCTGATACTACTGCTTTTATTGCTACACGTACTACTACTCCTACTACAACTACTACTACACAACTCCTATTACTACTGCTACTGCTACTACTGCAACTACTACTACTATGACAACTGCAGCTACTAATCCTACTGTTACTACTACTGTTGGAACTACTACTACAGCAAGAACCGCAAATAATTCTGTTTCTACTACTGCTACTTCTACTCCTATTTTTACTACTACTACTACAACAACAACTGCTACTACGACCACCACCACCATTACTACTAATACTACTACTACTACTGCTACTACGACTACTGCTACTACTACAACTAATACTACTACTACAATAACTACTACTAATACTACTCCGGCTACTACTCCTGCTACTACTAATACTACCCCTGCTACCGCTACTTATACTAGCACTACTACTACCCCTGATACTACTAATACTACCCCTACTACTACTACTTCTACTACCCCTGCTACTACTACTACTACTACCACCTCTATTGCTACTTCTGCTATTGCTACTACTATTATCGCTACTACTTCTACTACTGCTTCTCCTACTACTCCTACTACTACTACTAATGGTACTGTTGCTACTACTGCTACTACTACAACTGCTATTACTTCTACTTCTGCTGCAACTAACACTACTATTGTTACCACAACGGCTGCTACTAATACTATTATTACTACTACTGCTATTGTTATGGCTACAACAACAACAACTACTTCTACTACTATTGCTCCTACTACTATTATGACTACTACTAAAGCGGCTACTAATACTATCACCACTACTACAACGACTATTGCTACTGCTGTTGCTGTTGTTGCCACTACTATAACTACTACTGCTATAGTTACTACTTCTGCTGCTACTTCTGCTACTGCTACTGCTGCGAATACAACTTCTACAACTACTTTTGCTATTACTACTACTGCTACTACAACTACTACTGCTGCTGCTACTACTACTACTTTTACCAATGCGTCTACTACTACTACCACTACTACAACTAGTACTATGACTTCTACTACTGCTACTACTACTACTACTACAGCTACTGCTACTACTGCTAGTACTACAACTACTACTACTACTACTACTACTACTTCTACTACTACTACTACTGTTGTTGCTGCAGCTATTGTTGTTGCTACTACTACCACTACTCCTCCTACTATTATAACAACAACTACTACTGCTGTTGCTGCTACTACTACCATTAAGGCTTTTACGACTACTGAAACTGGCACTACTATTATTACTTCTACTAGTACTAGTACTACTACTACTGCTACTACTTCTGCTTCTACTACAACTACTAATAGTTCTACTATTGCTTCTATTATTACTTTTACTACTCCTACAATTGTGACTTTTGCTACTACTCGTACTATTACTACTGCTACTATAGCTAGCACTACTAATACTTTTACTACTATTATTGTTGCGACTACTACTACTACTGCCACTACTACTACTATTACAACAACTACTGCTTCTACTACTACTACTACTGCCTCTACTACTACTCCTACTATTACAACTATTACTACTACTGTTACTTCTATTACTTCTATGAGAAGTACTACTACTGCTGTTGCTACTACAACTACTCTGGTACTATCATTACTACTGCTACTGCCACTACTACTTCTACAACTACTAGTACTACACCAATTACTACTACTACAGCTACTGTTACAATAGCTACAACAACTACTAATGCTACTACTGCTAATAATGCACTACTACTACTACTACTGCTACTGCAACTATTTCTGCTATTGCTACAACTGCTACAACTGGCACAACTAGTAAAACTATTGCTACTACTGCTGTGTTACTACTACAGAAACTACTGCTACTACTACTGTGACTACTACTACTATTACCACTAGTACTATGACTATTACAACAACATCATCAAAAACAACAACAACTACTACCACTACCACTACAACCACTATTGCTATTTCTACTACCAATTCTCCTATTTCTTCTACTTCTGCTACTACTACTTCTTCTACTCTTGCTGATACTACTATTACTGCTACTTTTACTATGACCACTACTACTGCAACTGCTACTGCTACAACTGCTACTACTACCACACTACTATTACTGTTGTTGTTGCTGCTGCTACTGCTACTACTACACTAGTACTACTAATAATACTACTATTTCTACTACTGCTATAGCTACAGTTACTACTACTAGTACTTTTATTACTACTGCTGCTATTCCTACTGTAGCTACTACCACTACTTTAACTACAACTACTACCACTAGTACAACGACTACTACTCTAACTTCTGCTACTACTACTAATGTTATTGCTACTACTACTATTGCTACTACTACCACTGCTGCTACTACCGCCTCTATGGAAACTACTACTACTACTATGCTACTGCTACTACTACAGCTGCAATTGCAATTGTTGCTACTACTATCACTATGAACACAACATCTCACCCGACTACCATTAGTCCTACTATCCTATTGCTACTACTACTACTACAACTGCTAGTACCACTACTTCCGCAACTACAACTTTTGCTAGTACTATTGCTACTGCTACTACTACCATTACTACTACAGCAACTACTACTATTGCTGCTATCGTTGCAATGTCTATTTCTACTGGTACTACAACTACTTCTACTATGGCTACTACTACTACTGCTACTTCTTCTACTTCCCTTACTACCACTACTATTGCTACTACTACCACTACTACTATCACTACTACTACAGCTACCACCACTACAACTAGTACTACTATTACAACTACTTTTGCTACTACTACTCCTACTACTACTGCTGCTGCTGCTGCCACTACTATTACTACCATTGCTACTGCTACTGCTACTACTACTTCTACTACTATTGCTACTACTACTACTACTACTAATGCTACTACTACCACTCGACTTCTCCGACTACTACTACTACTGCTATTATTACTGCTACTAGTACTATTACCACTATGGCTACTACTACTACAACTACTACTCCTCCTCCTCCTCCTACTATTACCACTACTACTATTACTACTACTACTATTAATACTACTACTACTTCTACTATGACAAATACTACTACTACTACTGTTGCCATTACTACTACTACTCTAATATTAATGCTACTACTACTTCTACTACAGATGTGTTTGATACTACTACTATTACTGCAACAATGACTAGCACTTTTGCTACTGCTACAACTACTACCTCTACCACTACAGTTACAACTACTTTTGCTACTGTTACTGCTACTAGAACTGTTACTCCTATTAATACCACTACGACTACTACTGCTACTACTACTATTACTACATTGCAAATGTTGTCGTTGCCGCTGATACTTCCACTACTACTACAATTGCAGCCGCTACTGCTGCTACTTTTGCTACTACAACTACTATCGTTACCACTTCAACTACTGCTGCTGCTACTACTATGACTACTACTACTACTTCCACAACTACTTCTGCTACTACTTTACTACAACTACTCCCACTACTACTACAACTGCTACTACTGCTACTACTACTACTGCTATTACTGCAACCACTACTACTATTGTTACTACTGCTACTACTACTGCTACTATTGATACCACTATAACTATTGCTAATACTACTACTACTAATACTACTCTTGCTACTTAAAATACTTTCACTTCTACTACTACTACCACTACTGTTAATATTGCTGCTACTGTTACTACTACTATTGTTGTTGCCACTAGTACTATTGCGACTACTGCTACTACTACTATTGCTACTGCTATTACTACTGCTACTACTACTCTTCTACTCCTACTACTACTACTTCTATTTCAACTACTACTACAACTATTTCAACTGCCACTTCCACTACAACTACTGCTATTGCTACTACTGTCACTACTACTACTACTACTTCTTCTGCTACTACTATTACTACAACTACAACAACTATAGTTATTGCTGCTTGTAATGCTATTACTACTACTACTACAACTTCTCCACCTACTACTACAAGTACTACTGCACTACTACTTTGCCAACTAATACTGCTACTGCAATTACAACTATTACTACTACTACTTCTTCTGCTTTTACTAAAGAACTACTATTGTAATTACTTCCACTACTACTACTACTGCCATTACTATTACTACTACTACTACTACTATTGCTATTATTGCACCAACAGCTAGTACTACTATGATTACTACTATTTCTACTACAACTACTACTACTACTACTGCCACTTCTTCTACTTCTCCTACTACTAGTAATACTACTACTACTACTACTACTACTACTTTTACTATTACTAATATTGTGATTGCTACTACTACTGCTACTAGTCCTACTACTAGTACTACTGCTATTACAACTGCTACTTCTACTACTAAAACTACTACTACTACTGTTGTTGCTACTACAGCTACCATTACTGCTACTACTACTGCTACTATTACTACTACTACCACTACTGCTACTGCTACTACTACTGCTACAAATGCTGCTACTTTAACTCTCCTCCTCCTACTACTACTGCTAATATGACTGCTACTTCAACTCTTACTCTTACTAGTACTACTACTACTACCACTTCTATTACGACTAGTACTACTACTTCTAGTACTACTACTACAACTGCTGCTACTGCTACTACCACTACTACAACTATTATGACTGCCGACACTACTACTATTGCTGCTTCTAATACTACAACTCCTTTTGCTAGTTCTACTACTACTACCTCTACTATAGCTATTTCTTATACTACTACTATTACTACAACAATGGCTACTACAACAACTACTACTACTACAAATGCTTCTGCTGCTATTGTTGCTACTTCTGCTACTACTACAATTACTACTACTACTACCACTGCTACTGTTACAGCTACTACTTTTGCCACTGCTGCTACTGCTACTACTACTTCTTCTACTTCTACTACTGCAACTACTACTAGTACTCCTACTCCTACTACTTTTACTACTTCTACTACTACAACTACTATTGCTACTATTTCTATTACTGCTTTTGCTACTACTAGACTGCTTCCGGTACTACTGCTATAGTGCTAATACTACCACAACTACTATGACAAATACAATAACTACTGTAACTACTACTACTACAACTACAATAAGTACTACTGCTACTCATACTACTTCTGCTACAACTACTACTACAACTATTACTTCAACTACTGTTACTGCGACTACAACTGCTGCTGCAACTTATGCTTCCGCTTTTGCCACTTTTGCAACATCTACTACTGTTGTTGCCACTGCTACTACTACTGCTACTACTACTACTAAAAATAATGCTACTACTATTGCTACTACTACAACTACTATAACTACTTCTACTACTACTACTACTATTACTGGTACTTCAACTACTACTACTATTCTAATGGCTATTACTGCTACTAATACTAATGCCTCTACTACTCCTACAACTTTCACTATTGCTACATCTCCAACTGATGCAACTGTTGCTGGTACTACTACAACAACAGCTACTACTATTTCTTCTATTGTAGCTCCTACTAGTACTACTGTTGCTACTAATGCTACTTCTATAACAACAACAACAATAACTACTACTACTACTACTACGGCTACTGCTATTGCTGCTATTAACTCCTACTTCTACTACTACTACTACCATTACTACTACTACTCCAACTGCTACTACTTTTGCAGCTACAACTACTACTATAGGAATGACTATGGCTAAACTACAGCTTCTACTTCTTCTACTACTACTGCTGCTGCCACTACTACTATAACTACTGCTACTACTACTACTACTACTACTTCTACTACGAATACTTCAACTGCTACTATTACTACTACTGCTACTGCTACTACTACAACTACAACTCTTGCTACTACTAATGCTAATACTCCTTCAACTACTGTTGCAATTGCTACTCTACTACTGCTGCTACAAATACTGCCCCAACAACAACTACTACTACTACTGCTCCTACTACTACAACTGTTGCCACCAATACTATTGCAGCTTTTGCTATAACTACTAATACTCCTACTGCTACTTCTACTACAACCTCTACTGCTACTATGATACTCCTACTACTACAGATATTGCTACTACTTCTACGACTACTAATACTACTAGTGCTCCTACTACTACCACCACCATGACTACTACTACTACTACCACCACTACTACAGCTACTATTCTTGCTATTGCTACTACTACAACTATTACTTATATTACTACTACTTCTGCTATTGCTACTACTCTTCATCTCCTCCTCCTCCTCCTCCTCCTACTACAACTACTACTACAACAACAATAACAACAATAATAAGAACAACAACAACAACAACTACTACTACTACTACTACTCTAGTTCTCCTCAAACTGCTACTGCTGCAACTACTACTGCTCTTGCTACTACGGCTGCGACTCCTACCATTACTACAACAATAATAACTACTACTGCTACTGGCACTACTACTACTACTACTACTACTTCTAATGCTACCACTACTACTGCTACAACTATTGCGTCGACGGTTGTTTTTACCTCTACTATTGCTACCCCAACTAATACTACAGTTGTTACTACTATTACTGCTACTATTAGTATAAATACTACCAATACTTCTACTACTACTACTTTTAGGACTACTACTGCTACTACTATTACTACTACAAATACAACTACTACTACAACTGCTACTACTCCTACTACTCCTACTACTACACATACCACTACAATGGCTACTACTGCTATTGCTGCAACACTACAACTTTTACTACTACTACAACTACAATTACAGCCTCTATTGCTACTTCTGTTGCTGCACCACTACAACTATTACTACTAATACTACTACTACTATTACAGCCTCTACTGCTACTACTGCTACTTCTGCTACAACTGGTACTACTGCTACTGCTACTACTACCACTACTACTTCTGCTACTACTACTATTGCTTCTATTGTTATTATTGCTATTGCTACTACTACTACTGCTACTGCTACTCTTACTACTAGCGCTACTATTACTGCTACAACAACTACTACTACTACTTCTACTACAACAGCTACTACTTCTACAACTGCTACTACTGCAACTACTGCTACTACTACTGCTACGGCTACTACTGTTGCTAGTGCTACTATTACTACTATTACTACCACAACAATTTCCACAACTATGACAACAAATAATACTACTACTACTCCTACTTATACTACTTTCACTCCAACAACTACTGCTAGAACTACTTCTACAACTGCTATTATGACTACTGCTATAACTACTACTAATACTTCTACTACTATAGCTACTACTACTACCGTTGCTACAACTATCGCTACTATTGCTACAACTACCGCTACTATTACGACTACTACAGCTACTACTACTACTACATTTTCCACAACTACTACTACAAATACTATTACTACTACTCCAAGTGGTAGTACTATGACTCAAAATACTTTTGCTACAACTACTTCTACAATTGCTATTACGACTACAGCTGCTGCTCCAACTAGTCCTACTACTACTACGATAACTCATGCTAATGGTACTACTACTACTGCTGCCACAACTACTACTCCTGCTACTACTACTATTGCTATCAATAAATCTACTACTACTACTACTACTACAACTATTACAACTACTTCTACTACTAATGCTACTGTTATTGCTACTTCATCTACTACTGCTGCTACAATGCCAATCGCAACTACTAGTAATAATATTGCTACTACAGCTACCACTACCACTACCACTAATGCTACTACTGCTACTACTGCTACAACTACTACTACTACAATGACTACCACCACTGCTACTATTACTTTTTCTGCTACTAGTGCAACTCTTACTACTAGTACTACTACTAGCACTACTATTACTACTGCTACTACTACTACAGCAACCACAGCTACTACCACAAATTCTACTACTACTACAACAACTACTACTAATACTCCTATTGGTACTACTACTACAACTACTTCTACAACTACTACTACAACTATTGCTACTACTACTACTGGGGCTACTACAGCTACTGCAACTCATGCTAATTCTACAACTACTAATGCTACCTCTACTATCGGTACAGCCACTACTGCTATCGCTGCTACTACTACTACTGCTATTAATAATGCAACTACAAATACTACACTACAACTATTATAGCTACTTCGACTGCTAATGCTAATTCAGCTACTACTGCTGGTACAATGGCAACTGCTACTATTAGTACTAATACTGCAACTACTGCTACAACTACTACTACTACAACTCTTTGTAGTGATGCAACTACTGTTGCTACTACAACTACAAACGCTACTACTGTTTCATCTACTATAGCTCCAACTACTACCACTATTGTACTATTAATACTTCTACTACTTCTACTACTACTACAACTGCTGCTGCTGCTTCTGCGACTACTTCAACTACTACTACAACCACTACTACCACTTCTCCTACTACTACTACTTCTGCTACTACAGCTACTGCTACGGGAATGACTATGGTTATAACTACTACTACTACAACTAATATTGTTGTCACTACTACTACTACGATAACTACTTCTATTTTTGCTACTACAGCTACTTCTTCTCCCACAACGACTACAACTACATCGACTTAAACTACTACTTCTGCTTCTACTACTACTCCGACTACTACTACTGCTACTACTACTGCTACTAGTATGACAACGACTACTACTACTACCACTGCAGCTACTAATATTACTATTAATACAATTACTACTCCTACTACTACAGTTACATCTACTTCTCCTACACCTATTGCCATAACTACTATTGCTACTACTACTGCTATTGCTGCTGCTACTCCTATAACTAATGATACTATTGCTCCTGCTACTACTACTACTACTGTTACTGCTACTTCTACTGTAACTGTTATACTGCTACTACTACAACAACAGCAACAACTACTACACTACTACTACTCTTGCAGTTTTCTGTACAACTCCTACCACTATAATAATTGCTACTACTTTCGCTACTAGTTTAACTACAATTCCACTTCTACTACTACAGAACCTACTAGTAGTACTACCCCTAGTACTACTAATACTACTACTGTTACTGCTACAACTACTACTGCCACTACTAATACTTCTACTACTACTATTACGACCAATACTACTGTAACTTCTACTTCTACTGCTGCTAACACTGCTACTTCTGCTACTGCTACTACAACAACTACTACAGCTAGTACTATTATGACTACTGTTGCTACTCCTACTTACAGCACTACAACTGCTACTTCAACTACTACAACTACCTCTTCAACATCAACTACTACTCCTACTACTGCTACAACAACTATTGCTGCTGCTACTACTATTATTGCTATGACTACCACTAGTGCTACTATTGTCACTACTGCTACTGCTGCTGCTGCTGTTGCTAATACTACTACTATTGTTGCTACTGCTGCTTCTACTACTACTGCTAATACAACATCTCATCCTACTACTACTAGTACTACTACCCTACTACTACTACAGCTACTACTACTATTGCTAGTACTATTGCTATTGCTATTACTACCATTACTACTACTGCTATGTCTAGTTCAACTGGTACTACAACTACTCCTACTACTACTACTACGGCTACTGCTATGTCTACTTCTCCTACTACTGCTATTGCTACTACTACCACCACTACTCTAACTACAACTACTGCTACAACTACTACGACTAATACTACTACCATAACTTCTTCTGCTATTGCTACTTCTCTTCATCTCCTCCTCCTCCTCCTACTACTACTTCTACTCCTACTACTACTATTATGATCACTGCTACTACTAGTACTATTCTACCACAACAGCAACTACTGCTACTACTGCTACTGCTACCACTCGACTTCTACGACTACTGCTACTACTACTATTACTACTTCTACATCAACTGCTACTGTTACTAATACCATTACTACTACTATTACTACTACTACTACTACTACTACTACTATTAATACTACTACTAATTCTACTATGATTATTACTACTACTAGTTCTATTACCACCACTACTACAACTAATATTAACATTACTACTACTTCTACTACCATTGCATTTTATACCACTACTATTCCTGCAACAACAACAACAACTACTGCTACTACTACAACAACTACTACTTCTACTACTACAACTACTTTTCCTATTGTTACTACTACTAGCACTACTACTCCTATTACTACTACTACTACTACCACTACCCTACTAATATTGTTGTTGCTGCTTCTACTTCCACTACTACTACAACTGCTGCATCTACTGCTACTACTTCTACTACTACAACTACTATTACCACTTCCATTGCTGCTGCTACTACAACTACTATTACTAATACTACCACTTCCATGACTACTACTGCTACTACTTTTACTACTAATACTACCACTACTACTACAACCGCTATTACTGCTGCTACTACTACTACTGCCACAACGGCTACTACTACAGCTACTGCTATCGCTACTACTATTGCTACTACTACTACTACGACTCCTACTACTAATGCCACTACCACCATTGCTACTACTACTACTACTAATACTACTTTCACTACTTCAAATACCTTCGCTGCTATTGCTACTACTGCTACTACTATTACTACAGCTACTACTGCTACTGTTGCTGCTTACGAGTACTACTGCTACTACTGCTACTACTACTACTATGCCACTATTCGATGCTATTACTACTGGCTACTACTACACTGTTCCGCCTTTAGGACTACAGCTACGACTTCACTTTTCTACTCTTCTACTACTCCTGCTACTCTACTACTCCCAATACTACTAGACTTGCACGACTAACGACTACTGCCGCTACGACTGCTACTGCTATAATTCCACTACTACTTCTACTGCTACTATTACTACCATTACTACAACTTCTACTACTACTACTCCTACTGCTATTACTAGTACTACTCCTATTACTGCTATAACTACAACTACAACTTCACCTCCTACAACTACTAGTACTACTACACTACAACTTCGCCTACTACTACTACTACTACAGTGACAACTATTGCTACTGCAACTTCTTCGGCTGCTACTACGACAAATACTACTATTATTATTGCCACCACTACTACTATTATCATTTTTACAATAACTACTACTACAATTATTGTGAATATTGTAGCTATTGCTAGTACTACTGTGACTACTACTACTACTACTACTACTACTATTACTACTGCTAATACTAATACTACTACTGCTGCTACTA
>RXID01003666.1:543-19745 GCA_005019695.1 Trichopus zeylanicus subsp. travancoricus
AGGAGGAGGAGGAGGAGGAGGAGGAGGAGTAGTAGTAGTAGTCATAGTAGGAGTAGGAGTAGTAGTAGTAGGAGTAGGAGTAGTAGTAGCAGTAGAAGGAATAGGAGTAGTAGTAGTTGTGGTGGTAGTAGGAGTAGGAGTAGTAGTAACAGTGGTAGGAGTCGGTATTGTAGTAGTAGAAATAGGAGTAGGACGAGGTGTAGTTGTCATAGCAGCAGTTGCAGTAGTAGTACAAGTAGTAGGAGGAGGAGGAGGAGGAGATCTAGTAGTAGTTGTGGGAGTAGGAGTTGGAGTTGCGGTAGGATAGTAAGAGTTGGCATAGTGGTAGCAGTAGTTGCAACTGGATTAGTAGTAGTTGCAGGAGTAGTAGTAAGAGTAGTAGTAGTTGTTGTTGTTGTAAAAGTAGGAGTTGGAGTAGTAATAATAGTAGTAGTAGTAGTAGTAAAAATAGTAGTAGTAGTAGAAGTAGTAGTAATGATAGTAGTAGTAGTAGTAATAATAATGGTAGTAGTAGTAGTTTTAGTAGTAGTAGCAGTAGTAATAGCAATGATAGTAGAAGTAGCTGCAACAATAGTAGCAACAGCAATTATTGTTATAGTAGCAGTAGTAGTACTAGAAGTAGTTGATATTGAATATCAAAAGTCATAGTTGTAGAAGTAAGAGTAGTTGGAGTTCCTATATCAACAGTAGTAGTAGCAGTAGAAGTAATAGTAGTTTTAGTAGTTGTTATAATAGTAGTAGAAGTTAGAGTAGGAGTAAGAGGAGTAGTAGAAGTAATAGTATAGATTGTAGTGGTAGTAGTAGTAGTAGTAGTAGTAGGAGTAGTAGTAGGAGTATGAGTAGCAGTATTAGTTGTAGAAGTAGGCATAGTAGGAGTAGGAGTTGTAGTAGGAGCAGTAGTAGGAGTAGTAGTAGGAGTAGTAGGAGTAGGAGTAGTAGTAGCAATAGAACGAGTAGGAGTAGTAGTAACAGTGGTAGTAGTAGTAGTAGGACATGGCGTAGTTGTCGTAGAAGCAGTTGTAGTAGTAGTAGCAGTAGGAGTTGTAGTAGGAGTAGTAATAGTTGGCATAGTGGTAGTAGTAGTTGTAGCAGGATTAGTAGTAGTTGCAGTGTTAGTAGTAAGAGTAGTAGTAGTTGTAGCAGTAGTTGTTGTTGTTGTTGTACTAGTAGTAGAGCTAGTAACTGTAGTTGTAGTCAGAGTAGAAGTAGGAGTAGCAATAGTAGTTGACATTGGAGTAGAAGTAGTATTAGTCGTAGTAGCAGCAGTAGTAGAAGTAAGAGCAGTAGCAATTGTACTAGTAGCAAAATTAGTAGTAGTTGTTTTAGCAATTATAGTATTAATAGTAGTAGTAGTTGTTGTTGTTGTTGTTGTGGTAGTAGTAATATTACTCGTAATATTAGTATTAGCAGTTGTAGTAGTATTAGTAGTAGTATTAGTATTAGTAGCGACAATAGTAGTTGCAGCTATCGTAGTAGGTGTAGCAGTTGTAGTAGTAATGGGGGTAGTAGTAGTTGGAGTAGCACTAGTAATGGGAATAGTAGTAGTAGCAGTTCTGGTTGTAGCAGTGGTAGTCGCAGCAGCTGTAGCAGTAGCTCTAGATGTAGTAGTAGTAGTAGTATTTGTTATTGTAGTAGTACTTGTAGTAGCAGTAGGAGTAGCAGTAGCAATAGTTCTTATTGTTCTAGAAGTAGTAGTGGTAGTGTTTGTACTTGTACTAGTAGTGGTAGTAGATGTAGTGGCTGAAGTAGTAGTAGCAACAGCAACAGTAGTAGTAGTAGTAGTAGTAGTAGAAGTAGTAGCAATAGTAGAAGCAGTAGCAGTAGTAGTAGAAGTAGCAGTGTTGTAGATAGCAATAGTAGCAGCAGTAGTAGTAGTGTAGTAGTAGCAGTAGCAGAAGTAGTAATAGTAGTAATAGTTGATATAGTACAAGCAGTCGTAGAAGTAATAGTATAGTAGTAGTAGTAGTAGTAGTAGTAGTAATAGTAGTAGTAGTAGTAGTAGTAGTAGTAGCAATGGTTGTAGTAGTCGTTTTAGCAGAAGTAGTAGTAGTAATAGCATAGATAGGAGCAGCAACAACAATAATAGTAATTGTAGCAATTGTAGTAGTAGTAGTTGCTGTTGTAGTACTAGAAGTAGTTGATATTGAATAGGAGTAGTAGAAGTCATAGAAGTAGTTGGAATAGTCGGATTTCTTATAGCAGTAATATTATTAGTAGCAGTAGTTGTAATAGTAGTTGTAGTAGTTGTAGTATTAATAGAAGTTAAGAGTAGGAGTAGGAGTAGTAGTAGTAGTAGTAGTTGGAGTAGGAGTAGGAGTAGTAGTACGAGTAGTAGTAAGAGTAGTAGTATTAGTAGTAAGAGTAGTAGTAGCAGTAGCAGTAGAAGTAGTAGTAGTAGTAGGAGTAGGAGTAGTAGTAGTAGTAGTGGTAGTAGGTGTAGGACGTGGTGTAGTTGTCGTAGTAGCAGTTGCAGTAGTAGTAGAAGTAGGAGTTGTAGTACGAGTAGTAACAGTTGGCATAGTGGTAGCAATAGTTACAGCAGGATTAGTAGTAGTTGCAGTAGTAGTAGTTGTTATTATTATAGTAGTTGTAGTACTAGTAGGCGTAATTGCAGTCAGAGTAGGAGTAGGAGTAGCAATAGCAATTGAGGTTGGAGTAGAAGTAGTAGTAGTAGTAGTAGCAGCAGTTGTAGGAGTAGTAGTTGTAGCAGTTGTAGTAGTAGTAGTATTAGTAGTAGTAGCAGTAGTAGAAGTAATAGCAGTAGCAGTTGTACTAGTAGCAGAATTAGTAGTAGTTGTTTTAGCATGTGTAATATTATTAATATTGGTAGTTGTTGTTGTTGTTGTCGTGGTAGTAGTAATATTTCTCATAGTATTAGTATTAGCAGTTGTAGTACTATTGGTAGTAGTATTAGTATTAGTAGCAACAATAGTAGTAGTAGCTGTCGTAGTAGGTGTAGCAGTTGTAGTAGTGATAGGAGTAGTAGTAGTTGGAGTAGCACTAGTGATGGGAGTAGTAGTAGCAGCAGTTCTGGTTGTAGCAGTAGTAGCCGCAGCAGCTATAGCATTAGTTATTGTTGTTGTTGTTATTGTAGTAGTTGTAGTAATAGTAGTTTTTGTAGCAGTAGCAGTAGTACTACTTGCTTTAGTTGTAGGCGTAGTAGTTGCAGCAGTAATAGGAATTGTAGCAGTAGTAGTAGTAGAAGAAGTAGTAGTTGTTGTAGTAGTAATAATAGTAGTATTAATAGTAGTAACAGCAGAAGTAATAGTAGTAGGAGCAGTAGCAGCTGTAGTAGTAATAGTAGTTTTAGTAGAAGTAGTAGTAGTTTTGGTAGTAGTAGTTGTTGTTGTTATTATTGTTGTACTCCAACTACTGCTACTACAACTGCGACCATAGCAACAACGACAACTACTACTACTGCTACTAGAACTACTACTCCTACAACTAAAAGTACATCTACTTCTACAAAAACTACTATTACTACTATTACAACTACTACTACTGCTCTTACAACTACCACTACTGCTACTAGTAGTAGTCGTAGTAGTAATAGTAGTTTTAGTAGTTGCAGTAGTAGTAGTAGTTTTACTCCTACTACTAATGCTATAATTGCGACTACTACTACTGCTACCTCTAGTTCTATTACTACTACAACTACTACTACGGCTACCGCTACTACTACTACTTCTTCTCCTACTACCACTACTACTTCGACTACTACTGCTATTGTTAATACAACTACTACGACTACCTCTTCTACTACTGCTATTGCTACTACTCCTACTGCACCTGCTATTATTGTGACTATTACCACTAATTCTACTACTATTGCTGCTACTATGACTACTACAACGGCTACCGCTATTGCTACTACTCCTACTACAACTGCTAGTACTATGACAATTACAACGGCTACTGCTACTGTTGCTACTACAACTATTGCTGCTATTGCTTCTACTCCTACTACTACTTCTACTACTTTTACTAATACAACTACTACTACTCCTCCTCCTCCTCCTACCATTTCTACTGGTACAACTACTACTGCATCTACTACTGCTACTACAACAACAACTACTACTACAAGTAGTACTACTACTTCTACTACAACAATAACTACTACTGCAACTACTTCTCGTAGCACTTCCACAGGTACAACTACTACTACATCTACTACTGTTACTGCAACTACCACTATTACCACTACTACTACTACTGCTACTGCTACTCTACTACTATTACTACCACTACCACTACAACTACTATTGCTACTACTACTCCTCCTCCTAAAATTATTAATACTACTGCTACAAATACTACGACTACATCTACTGCTACTAAAATTGCTATTGTTGCTACTACAGCTCTTACTATTTTTATTGCTACTATTGCCACAACTGCTATTCCTACTACTGCTATTACTCCTAATACTACTACTACTACTACTGTTTCTTCTACTACGACTATTATTATTACTACTACTACTACTACTACTACTACTACTATTACATCTGCTGTTGCAACTACTTCTTCTACTACTATTGTTACTACTAACAATACTACTACTACAACAATAACTACTTCTACTACTCCTACTACTGCTACCACTGCTACTAGGACAACTACTACTTCTGCTACTACTACTACTATTGCTGCTACCACCACTACTACTACCACTACTCCAACTACTACTACTATTACTACTACTACTATAATTACTATCGCTACCACAGCAACTACTACTGCTACTACTCCTAAAACTATTACTACTACTAATATAACTACTATAGCTACATCTGTTGCTACTAATATTGTTATTGCTGTTTCTACAGCTCTTACTATTTCTACTACTACTATTGCTACTACTGTTACTTCCACTACTACTGCAATTACTCCTAATACTACTACTGCTACTGCTACAACTACGACTACTAATTTTACTATTAATACTACTACTACTACTACTACTACTACTACTATTATGGCTACTTCTATTACATTTGCTGCTACTGCTGCTACTTCTACTACTACTATTGCTACTTCTATTACATTTGCTGCTGCTATGGCTGCTTCTAGTACAACTACTACTTTTGTGACTACTAATACTATTGCTATCACCACTGCTACTACTACTACTCCTCCTACTGCTACTACTACCACCACTACTACTATTACTACTACTAGTATTGCTTCTACTACAACTTTAACTACTGCTACTACTTATGCTACTACTACTACTACTTCTACAACAACTATTACTATTACTTTTGCAAATACTACTACTACTACTACTACTACTCTTACTACTACTACTACCACTACTACTACAACAACAACAACAACAACAACAACAACAACAACAACTACTACTACTACTACTACTACTACTACTACTACTACTACTACTACTACTACTATTACTACTACTATTACTACTACTATTACTACTGCTCCTGCTAATACTACTACTTCGGCTACTAATACTACTACTACTACCACCATTACTACTATTACTCTGACTACTACTCCTCCTACTACTACTACTACTGCTGCTGCTACTCCTACTGCAACTACTACTACTTCTACTACTGCTATTGCTATTGCTACTCCTACTATAACTACTACTACTCCTACTACTCCTACTACTACTACTACTACTATGACAAGTGCTATTACTACTGCTACTGCTACTAGCACTACTACCACTGCTACTACTTCTACTACTACTGCTTCTACTCTGACTGCTACTACTTCTGTTATTTCTACTACTACTAGTGTCGCTGCCGCTGCTAGTGCTGCTACTACCACTACTACTACTACTACAATAACAACAACAACTACTATTGCTGCTATTGCTACTATGACTACTACTTTATTTCTCCTATTGCTACTACAGCTGCTACTATTATGATAATTACCACTTCCACTATTGCTACTACTACTACAATCACTACTACTACTACTACTCTACTTCTCCTACTACTACTATTACTTCTACTACTACGAGTACATCTACTACTACTGCAACTAATACTACAACTATTGTTACTACTACAATCACTGCTACTATCGCTACTATTGCTACTACTGCTACTACTACTACTATTATTACTATTATTGCGACTGCTACTGCTGTTACTACCAACACAACTAGTACAACAATGACTACTACTACTACTGCTACCACTACCACTACTATTACCACTGCTACTACACCTACTATTACAACTATTGTTACTATTGCTTCTACTTCTACTTCTGCTACTACTACTACTATTGCAACTATTGCTACTACTATATCTACTACTACAACTACAACTACTACAACCACCACCACTACTACTACTATAATAAGTACAACAACTATTACTACTACTATTACTTCTCTTACGACTACTACTACTGGAACTGCTACTATCCCTAGTACTAATGCTGCTACTACATCTACTACTACTGCTACTACAACTGCTCCTACTGCGACTACCAATACTACTACCATTACTCGATAGCTACTAGTACTACTTCTACTTCTACTACAACTACTACTGCTTCAACTACTGCTCTACTACTACTGCTATTGTGGCTACTACTTGCTACTAGTACAACAACAACTACTACTAGTACAACAACAACAACTACTACTACTCCTACTACAGCTACTAATACTATCACTCATCCTACTACTACTACTAATGCTACTAATGGTATACTTACTACTATTGCTATTGCTACTGCTGCTACTATTGCTAGTATGGTTACTACTACTACTGGTACTGCTGCTACGTTTACTACTACTATTACTACTTGTATTGCTACTACTATTATTACTACTGCTGCTACTACTACTGCTATTGCTACTGCTACTACTGCTACTACTACTACTACTGCTTCTACTACTACTTCTAATTCTACTACTACTATACCTACTAATATTGCTACTAGTACTGCTAGTGCTACTACCACTACTACTACTACTACTATTGATACTGCTGCTACTCCAACTACTATTACTACTACTACTACTACTACTACTGCAGCTACTAATACTATTGCTACTACTACTGCTACTAGTAATACTACCACTACTATTACTACTACTGCTACTCCTACTACTACTATTACTACTACTGCGACCACTGCTATTGCTACTATTGCTACTACTACTGCTATTACTACTACTACTACTACTACTACCACTACTCCTACTACAGTTACTACTTTTGCCACAACAACTACTGCAACTACTGCTACTACAACTATAACTACAACTACAACCACTACTACAACTTTCACTTCAACAACTGTAGCTATTACTACTACAACTACCTATACTGTCACTATTGTTACTACTACTGCTACTTCTACTACGACTACTATAGCTATGACAGCGACTACTGCTACTACTACTATTATTACCACCACAACTACTGCTACTGCTACTATTGCTTCTACTACTACTTCTACTACTTCGCTTACTACTGCTGCTGCTGCTGCTACTACTACCACAACTGCTACTACTAGTGTTTTTGCTACTACTACTACTATTACTGCAACTACTGCTACTATTACCACTAATACTGCAACTACTATTACTACTTCTACAGCTACTACAGCTACTGCTACTACTACTATTACATTTACTACGACTACTACTACCACTTTTATTACTACTACTTGTATTACTTCTACTACAACTACGGCTATTACTAGCACTACCACTGCTGCTGCTGCTATTGCTGCTACTGCTTACACCACTACCACTATTGATTCTACCATTGTTATTGCAACTATCACTATAGCTACTACTCTATTTCTCCTATTACTACTAATACATCTATTATTACGACTACTACTACTACTACTACTACAATACTTCTCATGCTACTACAACTACGACTACAACGACTACTACTACCACTGCAACTGCTATGATTACCGCCACTATACTACCACCACTACTACATCTACTACTATTGCTGCAACTGCTACTAATGCTACAACCAACACAACTAGTACAACAACAACTATTACTACTACTACTACTATGATTACAGCCACTATACTACCACCACTACTGCATCTACTACTATTGCTGCAATTGCTACTACTGCTACAACCAACACAACTAGTACAACAATGACTACTACTACTACTACTACTACTACTACTACTACTACTACTACTATAACTACTACTAATACTACCACAAGTACAACAATTACTTCTACTACTACAGCAACAACAATAAAAAGTGCCACTTCTAGAAGTACTATTACTACTACCACTACTCATAGTACTACTACTACAATTACTACTGCTACCATAACTACTATAGCTACTTCTACATCTTCTACTACTACTACTACAACTGCTTCTACTGCGACTACCACTACTACTACTGCCACTCTACTGCTACTAGTACAACTTCTGCTACTACTACAACTACTACGACTTCTACTACTGCTCTACTACTACAACAACAAGTACTACAACTATGCCTGCTACTATTACAACTGCTACTGCTGCTCCTACTAGTACTCCTCTAGCTCCTACTACTACTACTACTACTACTACTAGAATAGCTACTGCTACCACTACTATACCTACCACTATTACCACTACAATTGGTACTACGGCTACTACTATAGCTGCTACTGCCACTACTGCTACTACTACTAGTACTTTTGCTACTGCTAATGCTGCTATTGCTACTGCTACAACTCTTACTACTACTACTACAATAACAACAACAACTACTACTACAACTACTACTATTACGACTACTACTATTACTATTACTACTACTTCTATTGCTACTGCTACTACTGCTATGACTGCTGCAACTACTACTACTTTTGTTACAACGGCTACTACTGCTACCACTACTACCATTGCTGCTGCTACTACTACTGCTACTAAAATTACAATAACAAAAAAAACAACAACAACTACTACTACTACTACAACTACTAATGCTTCTACTACTACTGCTACTGCTACTAATACTACAACTGCTCCTCCCCTACTGCTACTACTGATACTACAACTACTACAAATAGTACTGCTTCTACAATTGCTTTTACTCCTACTACTACTACAACTACTACTACTTCTCTTACAACTACAACAACAACTACTACTATTACTACTTCTCCTAAAACTACTACTACTGCGACAACTACTGCTACTACTAGTACTACTACAACAACAACTACTAGTACTATAGTTGCTGCTACTACTATTACTACTACAACTGCTACCACTACCACAACAACTACAAGAGCTACTACTGCTGCTACTACTACTACTGCTGCTGCTACTACTACTCTAACTACTTCTCTTACAACTATAGCTACTGCTACTTCTATTGCAACTACTACTACTACTCATCCAACTACTTCTACTTGTGCTACTACTACTTGTATTACTACTACTACTAGTAGTGCTGTTACTGCTTCTTCTACGACTACTGCTGTACCACTGCTACATCTACTATTACTACTACAACAACTACTGCAACTACAACTACTACAACTATGATTGCCACCACTACTACTACTCCTACTAGGACTGCTACTGCGGCTATTACTACCATTACTACGACTACTACTGCTGCGACTAGTGCTACTACTACTGTTGCTGCTGCTGCTGCTGCTCCTGCTGCTGCTCCTGCTGATGCTTCTACCTCAGCTACTACTGCTACAACTTCTACTATGACTACTACTGCTTCTACTTCACCCACTAACACTAATATTGCTACTACTACTACTACTAGAACTACTGCAAGTACTGCTACTTCTATGAAAACTACTACTACTTCTACTATTACTACTGCTACTTCTGATACTGATGGCACTACTGCTATTGTTTCTACTACTACTACAGCTTCTACTACAACAGCTACTACTTCAATTGTTGCTACTACTGCTGCTACTACCATTGTTGTTACTTCTACTACTAATAGTACCAATACAACTACAACTAATATGGTTGCTGCTACTGTGACTACTACTACAAATAGTAGTACTGATGCTACTGCTAGTACTAGTAATACTACGGCTGCTACTACAGCTACTACTAGTACTACTAATGCTATTGCAACTACAACTTTTGTTACTACTAATACTGCTAGTACTACTAATACTACAACCCCTTCCACTGCTACTATCATTGCTACTACTACTACTGCTGAAACAACTATTACTACTACTTCCCCTATTTCTACTACTTTTGCGAATTATACTACTACGGCTACTATTGCTTCTACAACAACAACTACTACTACTACTACCATGACTACTACTACTACTACTAATACTACTATTAGTACTACTAGTTCTACTTTTCCTACAACTACTACTACTACTGCTTCAACAACTACTACAACTGCTATGGCTACTACTACTACTACTACCACTACTGCCACTACTCTACTACCACGATAACTACTACAACTACTACTATAACCACTACTTGTACCCCAACCACTTCTCATACTACTACAGCTACAGCTAGTACTACTGCTTACTACTACTAATGCTAATGCTTCTTCTACTACTACTCCTACTACTACTGTTGTTTCAATATTGCTGCTACTACTGCTACTACTACTACTACTACCACAGCTATGACTGCTACTATTGCTACTACATATGAGACTACTTATACTACTACCACTGCTACGACTGCTACTACAGGTAGTACTACTACAACTGTTACTGCTACAACTACTACTACTACTACCGCTACTACTATCTCTACTACTGCTCCTACAACTTCTACTTTGACTAATAACAATACTACTACTACTACTACTACTACTACTACTACTACTACTACTACTACTACTACTACTACTACTACTACTACTACTACTACGTCTATTACAACAACAACAACTTCTGCTAATACTACTGCTGCTGCTACTACTACGACTACTACTACCGCTTATACTTCTGTTGCTACTACTACTACTACTTCTACTATCACTACTACTACTGCTTCTACTACTACCACTTCTCCTACTACTATTGCTACAGCTACCACTACTACTAGTACTATTACTGCTACTACTATTGTTGTTACTACTACTACCAGTAGTAGTACTACTACTACAACTACTACGATCGCTCCAACTGCTACTACTACTACAACTAGCACTAGTACTAGTACTACTTCTATTTCTATTGCTACAACTACTAGTACTATTGCTGCAGCTACTACTACGGATACTACTACTACTACTACTACTCCTACTGCTTCTAATGTTGCTGCTGCTCCTACATCTGCTACTGCTACTATAACTGCTACCACTACTAGTACAACGACTACTACTACTGCCACTACTATTACTACTAGTAGTAGTACCACTATTACTGCTACTACTACTGCTACTGCTACTCCAGCTCCAACTACTACTTCTGCTACAACTACTTCTATTGCTACTACAGCGACTAATACTGCTACTATGGCTATTACTACTGTTGCTACTATGACTGCTATAATTACTATCGCTACAAATACTGCTATTACAACTACTTCTAAAACTACTACTTCTATTACTACCAATACTATGACTACTTGTACTACCACTACTGCTGCTATAGCTATTACTACAACTTCCCCTAGTTCTACTACTTTTGCAAATACTACTGCTATGGCTACTACCGCTTCTAGAATAACTACTACTACAATTGCTACCAAGACTAAAACTACTACTACTCCTCCTCCTACTACTATTACTACTACAACAAGGGCAACTACTACTACTACTACTATTACTACTACTACTACTACTACTACTACTACTACTACTACTACTACTACTACTACTATTACTACTACTTCTACTGCTCCAACTGCTACTACTACTAGTACTACAACTACTCCTCCTCCTCCTCCTCCTACTTTACTACTACTGCTACTACTATTGCAACTACTTCTACTATGGCTACTACCATGACTCCTACAACTTCTACTACTACTACTACTATTACTACTACTATAACTACTACTACTTCTACTATTGCAAGTGCCACTATTGCTACTGCTACTACTGCTGCTGCTGCTGCTACTGTTGTTGTAGCCACTATTGCTACTGCTGCTATAATTACTACTGCTGCTACTACTACTTCTACTACTACAACTATTACTACTGCTACTACTACTACAACCATAGCTACTGCTACTTTTACTACTATTATTAGTACAACTGCTACTACTAGTACTACTGCTATTATTACTGCTACTGCTACTACTACTACTCCTACTAATACTATTATTACTACTATTACTACTACTACTATTTTTATTATTACTATTACTACAACTATTACTTCTACTTCTACTACTACTATTACTACTACTATTACTACTACTACTACTACTACTACAACTACTATTACTACTACTACTTCTACTACTACCACTACTACTATTAATACTCCAACTACTACTATTCCTTCTACTGCTACTACTACGACTGCTACTACTGCAACTTCTCCTACAATAACAACTAGTGCTACTTCTCCTACTACTACTACTTCTCCTAATACCACTAGTGGTACTACTACTTCTGCTACTACTACTACTATTGCTAATCCAACTACCTATCATGCTACTAAGCTACTGCTACTACTACCACTACTACTACAACTACTTCTCCTACTACTACTGCTGTTGCTATTACTACTTTGATTACTATTGTTACTAATATTACTGCTACTATTGCTTGTACTTCTACTATTACTACTGCTACTACTTCTTCTAATTCTGTTACCACTACCGCTACAACTATTGCTACTGTAACAGCAACTGCAACTACTACTATTATTGCTACTTTGGCTGCGACTGCTGCTACTATGACCACAACTATGACTGCTATTTCTACTTCCACTGATAGAACTATTACTATAAGAACAACTACTACTACTACTACTACTCCTACTACATCTACTACTGCTACTACAACCTCTATAATGACTACTGTCAATACTAATGCTACTACTACTATTACTATAACTACTACTACAACTACAACTTTCGCTAATACTACTACCACAACAACAACTGCTACTGCTACAACTACAACTCCTACTGCTATTGCTATAGCTGCTACTACTACTACTATTCCTGCTACTGCTACTACTACCGCTACTACTACTACTACTGCTATTATTATTATTACTAATACTACTGCTTGTATTACTACTATAACTATTGAAGCTGCTGCTACTACTACTACAACCACTACTAGTACTACAACCGCTGCTGCTACCACTACTACTAGTGCTATTGATACGGCTATGGCTACTGCTACTACTGCTATAGCTACTACTACTACTACTCATACTACTCCTACTACTACTAATTCTACTACTGCTCCCGAAACTACTACTGCTAGTGCTACTACTGCTGCTACTAATACTACTACTATTTCTACAACTACTACTACTAGTATGATAACTACTACTATTGCTATTGATATTGCTACTACTATTACTACCAGTATTAGTACAATTGCTATTGCTACTATAGCTACTATTACTACTGCTAATGCAACTATTACTTCTATTTCTACTGCTACTACTATTACCACTACTACTTCTGCTATTACTACTACTACTACTACAACTACGACTGCTGCTATGACTACTACTATGGCTATGAGTGCTGCTGCTACTTCTACTACTACTACAACAACTACTACAACTACTACTTCTTCTACTGCTACTACAACTACTGCTTCTACTACTACTACTACGATAACTACTACTACTACGGCTACTAATACTACTACTTCTCTTATTACTACGACTACCACTACTACTACTACTAACGCTACTACTGCTGCTATTACTACTATCGCTGTTGCTGTTGCTACTCTGCAACTGCCACTACTATTATTACTACTAATGCTACGACTGCTACTATTACTACTGCTACTACTTCTATTGCTACTAGTTTTGTTACTACTACTACTGGTACTACTGCAATGACTACTACTACTACTAATAACTACTACTACTACAACTATAACTACTGCTACTGCTACTATGACTATTACTACTACTGCTGCTGCTACTAATATTTCTTCCACTATTCCTACTGTTGCTACTGCTACTACTTCTTCCATAACTACTACCTCAATAACTACTACTAGTGTGACTACTACTATTACTGCTTCTACAACTACCACTACTAGTATGATTACTACAACAACTACTACTACTTCTGCTACTACTATTACTACTGCTACTGGTACCACTACTACTGCTATTGCTACTACATTTACTACTAGTACTGCTACTTCTACTACTGCTACTATGTCTACTTCTACTACTACTACTATCACTGTTACTACTGCTGCTACCACTACTACTATAATTACTACCGCTACTACTATTGCTTCTACTACTGCTACTACAACTACTACTACAGTTACTACTAATACTACTACTACCATTGCTGCTACTACTAGTAGAGGTAGTAGTTGCGATAATAGTAGTAGTAGTAGTTGCACCAGCAGTAGTAGTAATAGTAGTGGTAGTAACAAAAGTAGATGTAGTAGTAGCAGTAGTGGTAGCAATAGTAGTTTTAGCAAAAGTAGTCCTAGTAGTACTAGTAACGATAGTTGTAGAAGTAGTAGCGATAGTCACGATAGCAAAAGTAGTAGCAGTAGTAGTAGTGGTAGGTGAAGTATTAGTAGTTGTAGTTGTTGTAGTAGCAACAGCAACAACAACAATAGTAGTTATAGTAGTAGTAGTAGTAGCGACAGTAGCAGGAGAAGTAGTAATAGTTGTATTATTATTATTAGTAGTAGTAGTTGTAGTAGTAGTAGTATTAGTAATATTATTAGTAATAGTAGTTCAAGTTGTAGTAGTAGTAGTAGTGGTAGTAGTTGTTGTAGCAGCAATAGTAGCTGCAGCAGCAGCAGTAGTAGTTGTAGGAGGAGGAGGCGAAGGAGAAGTAGTAGGAATAGCAGCAACAATAGCAGTAGTAGTAATAATAGCAGCAGTTGTACTAGTAGTAGCGATAGTAGTAGTAGTAGCTATAGTATTAATAGCAGTAGTACTAGTAGCATTTGTGTTAGTAGCAGTAGCAGCAGCAGCAGCAGTAATAGTAGCAGGAGTCCTAGCAGTTGTAGTAGTAGCAGTAGCAGTAGCAGCAGCAGTAGTACTTGTAGTATTAGTAGTGCTAGTAGTAGTAGAAGTAGCTAAAGTAGTAGTAGTTGTTGTAGTTGTAGTAGCAATAGTAGTTGTGGTAGTTGCAGTAGCAGTAGTAGAAGCAAAAGTAGTAGGCATAGTAGTTGTAGTAGTAGTTGTTGTTGTAGTGGTAGTTTTAACAAAATTGTAGTTTGAATGGTAGTAGTAGTAGGAGTTGGAGTAGGTTTAGTATCAATAGTAGTAGTAATAATCGTAGTTGTTGTAGTAGTAGTAGTAGTAGTGATAGTAGCTCTTGTCGAAGTAGCTGTAGTTGTTGTTGTATTAAGAGTAGCAGAAGTAGTATTAGAAGTAGTAGTCGTAGTACTAGTAAAAGTAATAGTAGGAGCAGCAGTAGTAATAGTAGGACTAGTAGGTGTAGTTGTAGTAGTAGCAGTATGAGTAATAGTAGTAGTAGGAGACATTGTAGTAGTAGAAGTAGTCATGGTAGGAGTACTAGTCGCAGTAGGAATAGTAGTAGTAGAAGTAGTAGAAGTTATAGTAGTCATAGTAGTCACAGTAGTCGCAGAAGTAGTAGTAGTAGTAACAGTGGTAGCAGTAGCAGTACCAGTAGAAGCTGCAGCAAAAGAAGTAGTTCAATTAGTAGCAGGAATAGCAGCAGTAGTATGAGTATTAGTAGCAGTAATATCGGTAGGAGTAGCAGCAATAGTAGTAGTAGCAGTAATAGTTGAAGTAGTAGTACTGATAATGGTAGCAATAGCTATAGTAGTAGGAGTAGTAGTTGTAGTAGAAGTAGTAGTAGTAGCAGCAACTGTAGTTGTAGTAGCAGTAGCAGCATTGATAATAGTTGCAGCAGCAGTAGTAGCAATGTTGTACTAGTAGTAGAAGTAGTAGAAATTATAGTAGCAATCGTAGCAGCAGTAGTAGAAGCAGAAGCAATGGTAGTAGCAGCAGTAATTATCGTAGTAGCAACAGTATTAGTAGCAGTAGCAGTAGAGGCAGTAGTTGCAGTAGCAGAATTAGTAGCTGTAGTTCTAGTAATAGTCATAGTATATGAAGTAGTAGTAGTTGTAGTAGTAGTAGTAGTTGTTGTTGTTGCTGCTGTAGTAATAGTAGTAGCAGGAGTAGTAACATGAGTAGTAGTAGTAGTAGTAGTAGTAGTAGTGTTGGTGGTGGTGGTAGTAGTAGCAGTACTTTTAGTAGTGGTAGTAGTTGTAGCCATTGCAGTAGCAATTATGGCAGTAATTGTAGCAATAGGGGTAGTTGTAGCAGCAGCAGCAGCAGTAGTAGTGGTAGCAGTAGTAATAGTAGTAGCAGTTGTAGCAGTCACACTAGTAGCTGTAGTAGTAGAAGTAGTAGTGGTAGAAGCAGCAGTATCATTCTTAGCAATAGCAGTGGTAGCGTTAGTGGTAGTAGCAGCTGTAGTAGTTGGGGTAGTATTAGTAGCAACAGCAGTTGCAGTACTTTTAGCACTATTAGTAGGAATAGATGTAATAGTAGTAATAGTACTAGTACTAGCAATAGAAGTAGTAGTAGTAGTCGTAGTGGTAACAGTTGTAGTAGTAGTAGTAGTATTAGTAGTAGTAGTAGTAGCTGCAGTATTAGTAGCAAAAGTAGCTGTGGTAGCAGTAGTAGTAGCAGTACTAATATCAGCAGTAGCGGGAGTAGGTGTTGGAGTAGGAGTGGGAATACGAATTGTAGTGGTAGTAGTAGTACTGGTCAGAATAGTAGTAATAGTAGTAGTTGGAGTAGGAGTTGTAGTAGTCGTAGGAGTAGGGGTACGAGTGGTAGTAGGAGTAGTAGTAGTAGCAATAGTAGTAGTAGTAGGAGTGGCCGTAATAGCTGTTGTTGGAGTAGCTAGGGTAGTAGGCAGAGTAGTAGCAGTAGTGATAGTAGTTGTAATCGAAGTACTAGTACTAGTAGTGGTGGTGGTGGTGGTAGTAGTAGTAGTAGTAGTAATAGTAGTAATAGAAGTAGAAGTAGGACTATTAGGAAGTAGGAGTAGGAGTTACAGTTGGAGTAGTAGTTGCAAAACTAGTAGTAGTACTAGTAGTATTGGTCGTCGTAGTAGTACGAGCAACAGAAGTTGTAGTAATCATTGTGATAGGAATAGTAGTAGTAGCGGCAACTGTAGTAGTTGTAGTCGTAGTAATAGTAGCAGTCGTAGTGTTTGTAGTAGTAGTAGCAGTAGTACTTGTAATAGTAGTAGTAGCAGCAGTAGTAGTAATAGTAGTATTAGTAGTAATAGTAGTAGTGGTAGGAATAGTAGTAGTAGGAGTAGTAGTAGTAGTAGCAGTAGTAATGGTTATAGGAGTTGTAGTATTAGTAGTGGTAATAGTTGTAGTTGTAGTTGAAGTAGTAGTAGTAGTAGAAGTAGTAGTAGTAGTAATAGAAGTAGTAGTAGTAGTAATAGTCATATTAGTAGTAGTAGTAGCAATAATAGGAGTTGTAGTAATTCATGTAGCAGAAGTAATAGTAGGCATATTTTTGGGTGTACGAGTTTGTGTATGAGTAGTAGTTATAGCAGATGTACAAGTAGTAGTTGTAGCAGTAGCAGTAGTAGTTATAGTAGTAGTAGTAATAGTAGTAGTAGTAGTAGGAGGAGCAGTAGTAGTCGTAGTTGTTATTGTTGTTGTATTAGTAGTAGTAGTAGTTGTGAGAGTGGTAGTTGTAGTAGTAGTTATAGTAGTAGTAGTAATAGTAGTAGTAGGAACAACAGCAGTAGTAGTAGCAGTAGTATTAACAGAAGTCACAGCAACTATTGTTGTAGTAGCACAGGTAATAGCGGCAACAACAGCAAAAGTAGTAGTAGTCGCTATAGTAGTAGAAGTAGTAGCAGCAATAGTAGCAGTGATAGTAGTTGTTGTAGCTGTAGTTTTAATAGTAGTATAAGTAGTAGTATATGTAGTAGCAGTAGTAGCAGGAGTTGTTGTAGTAGAAGTCGTAAAAGTGGTAGCATTAGCAGTAGTAGTTGTTGTTGTTGCAGTTGTTGAAGTAGTAGCATTGGTAGTACTAATAGTACTAGTAGTAGTAGCAATACTAGTAGCAAAAGTAATTGTCATAACAAACAAAGTAGTAGTAGCGGTAGTAGTAGTAGTAGCAATAGAAGTAGTAGTATTTGCTGTAGTAGTAGTAGTGGTAGTAGTTGTACTTGTAGTAGTAGTTGCAGTAGTAGTAGTAGTACTAGCTATACTAGTAGTAGTAGAAGTTGTAGTAGTAGTAGTAGGTGTAGTAGTAGTAGCAGCTGTAACAGTTCGAGTAGAAGTAGTAGTAGTTAAAGTAGTATTAGTTATTGCAGTAGTATAAGTAGTAGTCATATTAGCAGTAGTAGTCGCCATAATAGCAATTGTAGTATACTAGTGGTAGTAGCAGTAGTCGCTGTAGCAACAACAGCAGTAGTAGTAGCGATCGCTGTAGCAGTAGTAGCAGTAGTAGTGGTAGTAGCAGTAGCAGTAGTAGCAGTAGTAGCAGTAGTAGAGGTAGTAGTAGTAGCAGTTATAGTAGCAATAGGAGTTGTTGTAGAAGAAGTAGTAGTAGCAGCAGTCGTAGTAGTCGGAGAAGGAATAGTAGTTCTTATTGTGGGAGAAATAGTAGTAGTAGTAGTAGTAGTATTGGTAGTAATAATATTACTAGCATTAGTAGTAGTAGTACAAGTAGTTGTAGTAGCAGTAGTAGTAGGAGTAATAATATGAGTAGGAGTAGTAGTAGAGTAGTAGTAGTTGTAGTTGTAGTAGTAATAGTAGTAGTAGTAATGGTAATAGCAATAGTAGTAGTATTATTAGGGGCAGTAGTAGCAGCAGCAGTAGTAGTATTAGGAGGAGTAGTAGTAGTAGTAGTAGGAATGGCAATAGAAGTAGCGGTACAAGTAGTAGTAGTAGTAGTAGTAGTAGTAGTAGCAGCAGCGGCAGCAGCGGCAGCACTAGTCATAGTAGTAATTGTAGTTGTAGTGGGCATGATAGAAGAAGTTGTAGTAATAATAGTAGCAGTATTTGTAGTAGTAGTAGTAGTAGTTGTTGTTGTTGTTATAGTAGTTGTTGTAGT
>RXID01003693.1:0-26003 GCA_005019695.1 Trichopus zeylanicus subsp. travancoricus
TTCTATTTACTTATAAATAAAGTATTACTTTTTAAATATATATATATATATATATATTGTGTTTATAAATTATATTTATATTTTTTTTATTTTGTATAAAATTTAATATATTTTAAAATTGAGAGAATAAATCAATTTCTGATTTCATCTAAAAAATACTCATCCAAACACCGTAATTAGACAATTCCAATAATTTCCTTAATTTTTCAGAATTGACAGAATTGACCAATTCCTCAATTTCAAATTTAGAATTGATTCAAACGGTCCCTTAGTGAAGAAGAAGGAGGAGTGAACGGGAGAAAGAGGAATTAAGAGAAATAAAAAAATAAGAAAAATGATGAAAGATGTGAGGCAAGTTGTAAAAAGTAAAGAAAAAAATTGAAAGTTGCTGGAAAAAAAATGAAGGGAAAAAACTTCTTTTTTTATTTTTCACCTTGATTTTTGTATCATATACATCAATCACTAAAACAGACTTAAAATATTTTTTTTAAAAAGCTCAAAATGCCTTATTTTCAGGTTTAAGAAATTTTTTTAAAAATTTAATTCACTTACTCTGGTTTAAGGGATTTTTTTTCGAAAATTGACCATCTTACTTTGATTTAGTAAATTTCTTTAAAAATTCGATCGTTGTATTTTGCCTTAAGAAACTTTTTCAAAAATCCAACCATTGTACTTTCTGACCTAATAGATTTTTTCAAAAATTTGAACGTTGTATTTTATCTTAAGAAATTTCTTTGAAAATCTAAATACTATATTTTGGACTAAAAGATTCTTTTGGAGACTTGATCGCCATATTTTGGCTTAAGAGATTGTTTCAAAAATTCAACTGCCATACTCTTGGCATAAGTGATATTTTCAAAAATTCGACTGTCGTATTTCTATCCTAAGCAATTCTTTTGAAATTTTGATTGTCGTATTTTTAGCCTAAAAAATACTTTTGAGAATTTGACTATAAATTAAATAAATTAAATAAAATTGATTAAAACTAAATCAGGTCTAATCATGAACCAAAAAATCTAAAATCAAGTACAAATTTGAACCTGAAATCAAATTAGGTCTAAACCTAAACTAAAAATTAAAATCAAGTCTAAACTTGTACCAAAATCAAAATTAGTTTAAAATCTAAACAAAAACCAAACTTAGGTCTAAGCTTAAACTAAAATCAAATTAGCTCAGACCTAAACTAGGTTGAACCAAAATCAAAACAGAACCAAGTTGAACCTAAACCTGAACCACATTGAGTTTGAACTAGAACCCAACAAAAATCCGACATGGGTTGAACCCGAACCTACTAAGGGATTGAATCCAAAACCCAATAAGAGTTGAACCAAGATTCATTAAGGATCCAATACAAATCCAATAAAGGTTAAATCCAAGATTCATTAAGGATTCAAAAAAAAATCTAATAAGGGTTGAATCACATATCAATTAAGGATTCAATAAGAAGTTAATAAGAGTTGGATTATATGTCAACTAATGATCCAATAAGAACATAACAAGAGTTGGATCATATATCTATTAATGATCCAACAAGAAACCAATAAGTATTAGATTCAAATTTTATTAAAGATCCAATAATGACCCAATAAAGGTTGAACTAAGATCCATTAAGGATTCAATAAAAACCCAATAAGGGTTGGATCTAAGATTCGTTATGAATCCAATAAGGATCCAATAAGGGTTGGATTTGAGATCTATTAACGATCTAATAAGGACCTAATAAGCGTTAAAACTTTGATCCGACCAATAAGGGTGAGATCCAAGATCCATTAAGAATTTAATAAGAATTCAATAAGGGTTGGATTCAAGATCCATTAAGAATCCAATAAGGACCCAATAAGAGTTGGAACTAAGATCTATTAAGGATCTAATAAAAAACTAATAAAAATTTGATCCAAAATTCATTAATGATCCAATAAGAGCTCAATAAGGATTGAATCTAAGATTTATAGGGATCCAATAGGAACCCACCCAATAAGGGTTAAAATCAACATCCATTAAGTACCCAATAAGAACCCAATAATGATTGGATCCAAGATCTATTAAAGATTTGATAAGAACCTAACGATAGTTGAATCAAGATCCATTAAAGATTCAATAAGAATCAAATCTAAAATCTATCAAAGATCAAATAACAATTAAATTTAGATCCAATAAGGATCAAATCCAAGACTATCAAAGACTTAATCCAAGATTCATCAAGGACCTAATCCAAGATCTAATAAGGATCAAGTCAAAGATCCAATAAATATTAAATCTAAAATCTAATAAGGATTGAAATCAATGTCTAATAAAGGTCAAGTCCAAGATTCAGTAAGGATCAAAATCAAGATCTAGCAAGGATTAAGTCCAAGATCCAATAAGGATCGAAACATAAGGTTGAACTTGATCAGAATTAAATTAAACTAGACTTGAACTGAAATCAAGTCTAAAATCAAATTGAATCAAACTAGACTTGAACCAAAATCGAGTTTGAACATCAAATTGAATTAGTCTTGACCCAAATCCAAGTTTGAATCAAACCTAGCTCAATTCAAGTAGAGTTAGTTGATAACTAGTATAAAGCCATTGATAGCACCTCAAACTTAATTGCAACAAACCATAAAGGTCATTGATTATTATATTAGAGATGGTTAGCATAGGCTAAGACTGCTAACTGTTGCAAACCAAAGTAAAATAGACTTACACTCGGTCAGTTAGCTAGCCAAATATTATGTTCAAAGGAAGTTAATTGAGAACAAGCATAAAACCATGGTAACACCTCAAACTCAATTAATAATAAGCCAAAAAAACTGTTGATTATCACATAAAAAATGATTGGCATTAGCAAAGGTTGCTAATCATTCTCAAGTTAAAATTGAACTCAAGCAAGCTTGAACTCGCTCAATCAGTCAACTAAGTGACATATTAAAAAAAATTAATTGATAACAAGTGGAAAACCATCAGCAATATTTCAAAATTATCAACAACAAGCCAAAAAGATCGTCAATTGTCAATTCAAGAATGATTACTATAAGTTAAGGCTGCTTACATTTTTTCAAATCAAAATAAACTAAGGTAAGCTTATATTCGGTTAGTTAATTAGCCAAACATCACACTCAAAGAAAGTTAACCAATACAAATATAAAGCCATTAGTCATGTTTCAAACCTAATCAACAATATGCCAAAAATTATTAATTATTAAATCAAAAGTGATTAGTATACTGCTAATTATTCTCTCAAATCAAAGATCAAAATAAATTAATTGACAATAAATAGAAAGTCATCGGTGATATTTCAAATCCTAATAGGTTCAATTGACATAAGCTAAAGTAGCTAGTTAGACTCTAAAATTAAGCAAAGTTATCAGTATCTGTTAAGGTTCAAACCAAGCATTTGTCTAATTCAAATTCCATTGAGTTTGTCTATCATGTCATTCTCAATCAAGTGCATGAGACTGGGGTAGTGATAAGCAACAAGCCTTTTCGAATCCCTTCCATATCTCCTCATTTAATGTCATGAATTTGAATTCTTTAAATTATAAAGTGAGGATATATCCTGTCTTAATCATGTACCCTTTTTTAAATTAATTAAATCATTTTTTTTTCTTTCTTTGTGTCTTGATTTTGTTAACTAGGATTTCGTACTCTAGGAGATTTCTAATAATTATCAGAGTAATTAATAAATAAGGGCTTATGCCTATTAAAAATTATGTTCTCATAATATCTGATTGCACACTTAAACTCACCCAAATTTTATTTGTTATTTTGAGATTGTTCCTCGATGTCTTTAACTATCCTAAGTGATCGATTGCAGCTCCACAAGGGGCAGACAACCTCAGCCCTGGTAGAGTCACACAATTCCTCACGAGTGTTGGATGAGCCAAATTAACAAGTCAATTCGATGGCTCGACCATCGATGCAACTATAGCCTTGAGGTGCTTCCTGGGCAGCTATTTTAGAGGCTCTAATTGAGCCCTCTTAGGCAATTAGCCAATAAAAGTTTCAAACCCTAGCTACTGTAGTCCAACAAATAACCCAATTGTTAGAGGCCCAAGTCCAAGCCTATCTAAAATTTGCAAACCCAACAATTGCAAAATGAGACCCAAATGATGTAAAGTCTTCAGGCTCAATATGCCTAGTAACAAGTTCAAGTCCAGGCTCAAGCTCATGCTTAATAGCAATATGATCCGCAATCGGGTGTAGTGAGCTAAGCATGCTCTAGCGAACCATATCACCCGAGCAACCAAAGTCCAGCATTTGGTCATCATCACCATCATCATTAAGGTCACTTGGTTGGTGACTCACTTAAATATCAAGCCTCAAGGGTGTTTGAGGAATATGACCCTATGTAAGGGTGAGCAAAAAAATTGAAAAATCGGTATACCGAATCATACCGGTTGAGGACTATATCAAAAAATTAGTTCTCAAAGCAAACTAATATGATTTCGGTTCTTAATTTTGATAGAACCAAAAATTTGGTTCCGATTCTCATTTTATATTTTGCGAAAAATAAATATATCGGAACCATACTGGTTATTAAAAAAATATAATTATATATAATATAAAATTTTAAAAATATAGTTGTTTATGTTATATGTATATTAATATATTTAAAATTATATCTTTATAGGATTATAATGAATAAATAAAATTTTTGGGTAATTTGTGTAGTAGTGTATTTAAAATTAATTTTTATAGGATTTTAATGTAAAATAAAATATTTTAAAATGAATAATTAAAAATGGGTATATCGATTTTAGAATTTGTTCAGAATCGGAATTGAAAAATCGGTTTTTAACTCAAATCGGTACGGTTCTAGTTCTCGATTTTTTAAGAATTGGAATCTAATTTGGTTCTAAAATAAATCGGTTTTGCTCATCCCTAACCCTACATCTAATCTGGCCAATAAGCCCACAAAGCTCACCTATGAAACCCAAGCTTCAATTGGAGCCTTACTAGGAAGTTACAGGGGCTGACGCCACAAACAACTCAAGCAAGAACTGAGGTAGGAGTTCAACCAAATCAGGTAATATACAACACCTCCTTGATTCTTGAAATCGCACTCCCCTAAACAGATGAAGTTGACACAACTTCTTTGCGATGTATATGATGGCTCAAAATATTTGTGGGCTATGTTAGCACTTTTTTGGAATACTATGATGTTGTAAGGAGCATGAGATCTATCATGTACAAGGCTTTCCCAATGATACTCCAAGATCTGACTCGAGCTTGGTATCCTAGTCTGTCGAGGTACTCCATGGCTTGTTTTGACGAACTAGCAAACAAGTTTGTAGAATAGTTCATCTGACTTGTACATTGATGATCCACACTTTTGATGTTAAAACTAAAAGATAGAGAGAGCCTTAGAGAATATCTAGCCCAATTTAATAAAGCCATATTAGAAGTAATTAAGCTAGATAGCTCAATAGTCCTTGCCACAATTGTTAATGGAAAATGCCAATTCTAAGTGGCCTATGAGTCCCCTTGAAGCTTGCTTAAATTCATTCAGCAAGTTAGGAGAATGCATAGAGGCCAAGGAAATGATGCTAACTAAAAGGGAGTCCAAAGGAGTAGTAAGTCAAAGAAAGACTTTTGAGGGGTAAAACTTCCCTAGCATAAGAGACAAAGAACTAAATGACTAGAGCACCGTGGTGACTTTTAGGTGTATGTGCCCTTAAATAACTCGAGCAGAAGTTCTGGCCTAAATAGAGCACCAAAAATACCTAAAGTGACCCTCATCTTTTTGCTTCAATAAGCAAAGGCAAGACAAGTTCAAGTCTTGCCAGTTCCATGGGGACTACTATGACATTGAGAAATATTGGCACCTCAATGATGAGATTAAAAGATTCATCAAAGAATGTCATCTTGAACAATTCATAAGAGGGGGACTCTGAACTAAAGAAACCCGAACATAGGAAGAGGATTGATGAAGATTGCCTCACTAAAACCCTGCTCTTAAACTCCTTAACCCTCCGGTTAAGGGATTTTTCAGCACGATCCTTACACGTCCCTTGAGTCCACATGAAGCTTCTGCATCCATCGATAAGCGCCAATCATTTTTGAGGGCTAGGAAGGCAAGGAAAAGTAGCACCTTGTGTCAAACCATGGAGGTATGGTCTTCTCGACAAAAGACTTGAAGGGAGTCTTTGTTCCCAATAATGACTTGTTGGTGATCTCGACAATCCTGGATGGGTATACCACATGATGCATCATGAAAGATATGAAAATATCAACAAATATCCTATTCATCTAGACATATGATCAAATGAAGATGGTGAAAAAGCTAGAGCTATGTATTAGGGTGCTTATCATGTTTATAGGTGACTCGATTACCCTAGTTGATGTGATTGGCTTGCTCTTAATAGTAGGATAAAGCCCAAAAGTTGTCACTATTAGGTCTGAGTTCAGAGTGGTTCAGACTCGATCTACCTAGAATATCGTCTAGAGTTGTTCAGCTGTTAATTAGATTTAAATGTTGATCTTAATTTTTCATTTAGTTATGAGATTTTTGACTAAAAGTGGCATAGGAGAAGCATAAAAAGACAAAAATCTCATGAGAAGATGTGAAGCTATTTATTGGAAAAATAATCCAAGTCAAAGGGGTAAGGATTCAATGGATGTAGAAGCCAACAAAGCTTCCACTGAACCAACATTGTGTGCTTCAAACTAAGGGGATAGCTTATTGGCATGATCCAATAACATGGGTCAGAAAAGGTGCTTGGATCATCACATGTGAGACATCTAATCCCAGACATTTAGGTGGCACCCTGCTACCAAGAATTAGGAATGTTGATGGCCTAAGGTTTTTCTCTAAATATAATCATCACTTTTTTATCTCCATTAAGTTTATTATGGGCACTATCAAAAGACTTGTCCAGAGAAAAATCACAAGATCTTAAATCAAAGTCAAGAGTTTACCTAATGCATAAGATCTTGGCTCTGGGTCACATACCAATACATAGCTCCAAGATAGTAATAATAATGACAACCAAAAGTATCTGTGTTTTGTCTCTGATGAAACGTCTAACTTTCTTAAAAAGGAACACTAGCTTAAACATATACTCCATGTTTCTCGAAGCAAAACATGGACAAAAAACATTATCCATCTTGCGTAACTACTAAGTCCTCATTTACATAACACATTAAGTCCACTTTCACGTAACAAATTAAGTCTATTTTTACGTGGCAAACCAAGTTTACTTTTATGTAGAAAATCAAGTCCACTTTCATGTGATTACTTCAGTCCACTTCCAAGTGGCAACTTAAATCCACTTTTATGTGATAACCTAAGTTCACTTCTTGTAATGAATTAAGTCTATTTCTAAATAACAAACTAAATCCACTTTCACATGCCAATTTAAGTCCACTCTCACATGGCAATTCAAACTCATGTAGTCAACTCCGGAGGCATTGATATAGGGACATGTGTTTGAAAATTTTTTGCACCCTCTCATCTCATTAGAACTAAAGAAGAGGTTGCAAAAGGGCAGTTTATTTGAAGTGATTTTTGTCATAATCAAATTTGATTGAAATATGATTAAAATTGAGACTTGTATGTCACTAAATTATGGCTCAGATGTAGCTCTCAATTAGGCTTAAATTACATCCGAGTTTAACTAAAAATTAAATTTAATTTGGACTTGAATCATTGGGAAATACAGATTTAAGCTAGGCATAATCTAAATGGGCTAATTGGCCTAGATTTTTGAACTTGAACTAGGCCCAAAATTTATCTAAAACTTGAGTCAAAATGATAAATACAAAAATTTTACAAATAGACCCATGGATTAAATAAAGATTGATAAATGGGTTCTTGGCCAGATTTTTTTTACAAATAGGTCTTTGAAACAAGAATTTTACAGAAAAGTCTAATAAATCCTAAAATTACAAATCAGTCCTGTAAAATTTAGGATTTACAAATAAACCCCTCAAAAGATTAGTACTTATATTTTGATCCTTATAAAATCCAGGATTTAGGAATAAACCCCTCCAAGATTTTGTATTTACAAATAAACCTTTAGAATTTTAATTTTTTATAAATAAATTTCTCAAAAAAAATTTTATGAATAAGTCCAAATTTTATTCAAAAAAGACCCTGAAAGTTTTAAAACTTTATAAACAAGTTTTTTTACAAAAAACCCCTAAAAATTCATAAAATTATAATTGAGTCTAATTTTTCAAAAAAAATTGCAAATAACTCCTCTACAATTTTAGTATGTAGGATGAATACAACTTTCAAATTTTATTATCTATAATAGATAAACTTATCCACATCTCTTCACAAGTTCATCTAAATTTTAGATAAATCCAATCCATATTTATTTACATCCATATCCATTATTCAAAATTTAAAACAAAAGAGATCGTTTTCAACCTATTTTATCTCTTTGAGTCCTATATAAACTTACTGACTTGAAAAAAAAATTAGAGATTAGAAAAAATTGAAAAATAAGAGAAATATTATCACCATCAAAAGAAATAAATCAACTAGAAGAATCGAAGAAAAGGGTAAGTTCCTCGTCACTTAGCTTTCTTTCCTTCTTTCTTTCCTGAATTCTTGCAGTCCTCTATTTTTCTCGAGCCCTTGCTATCCTAAAGGCCAGGTCTGGTCAGACATGACCGAGCCTAGCCAATGTCTCCCACGAGTCGTCGCTCAAGACCACCAAAGGAGACAACCGCTACTTTGCCTTCCCTAAGCGTGCCCATAGGCCTTCATCTCCACGAGCTCCACCCAAGCTCACCTCTACGAACCATCCGTTGGTTGAGCCACCACTGCCCGTCCGCAAGCTGCCTTCAACGCCTGAACCTGCAAACCACCTCAACCACTTGGTCGCTTCGTCGTCGAACCTTACCTCCTCTTCAAGTCCTAAATCACCCTATTGTCATCATTGCTTCCTCCATGCTTTTTGTCGACACCTGCATGTTGCCGCATTGTGCTAGATCGACATTGATCTCATCCCAACCTTGCCCCCCCGCCTTGCCGCCGGAAAAGCTAGGCCAAATCTGGCCAAGATCGGGCCCAAATTCAGAGGAGAAGGACTAAGCCCTTCTCTATTGAAGAAAGAGGAAGAATAGGGTGTAGGGCACGACTTGGTGAAGAGAAAGAAGAGTTAGGGAAAAAAATAAAAAATATATAAAAAAACTTGTTGGCCAAAAAAAATCAAGCCAAAAATAGGAGAGAAGAGTTTCAACATTGAAGAAGAAGGAAATAAGGAGAAAAAAATAAAAAAGGTTGTTATATAAGGAAAAAAAAAGAAAAAATTTTAGCAAAAAAATAACAGAAAAAAGAAGAGTTTTCAACATCGCAGCTACCCACAGTCTTTGGCATGATGATGGAATTTCAACACCATGGCCACTCGCAACCCCATTCGAAGATGACAGACTCCAAATATCACTGCTGCCACCCGTTGCCCCATTCTAAGATTGTGGACTCTTGACACTACCTGCAGCCACCCATGACCCCTCAAAGACAACAAATCTCCATTGAATCTAAACTAACGTTCGAGCTCACACTCAATCAGTCTTCAAACTCGCACCCATCTTGCCTTTAAGTTCGCACTTAGCCAGCCTTCGGGCTCACACTCAGTCAACCTTAGGGCTCTCGTCCAAGCCAGCCTTCGGTCTTGCACTCAGCCAACCTTCGAATTTGCACTCAGCCAATCTTCAGGCTCAAATTTAGCCAAGCTTTGGGCTCATGTCCAAATCAGCCTTCGGCTCGCACTCAGCTAACCTTCGGATTTGCACCTCAACCAACCTTCGGGTTCACACTCAGCCAGCCTTTAACCTCGGATCTCCAAGCTAGCCTTTAGGCTTGCATCTATGCCAGCCTTCGGGCTTGCATCTTAGCCAACCTTATGGCTTATGCTCCGCCAACCTTCAGATTCGCATGTAAGTCAATATTCAGACTCATACCCAAACAGCCCTAGGGTTTACACTCCTAAGTCAGCTTTTGAGCTCACAAACTAAGCCAATCCTCGGGTTTGCACATTTAATGTCGGTCTCTAAACAACCAAGAACCCTCAAATCAAATTAATTAATATGAAGTAACTCAATTACAATAAATAGATAAAGGTTAAGTTAACTCAAATAGACTTAAATTGGTCAAATAAATGGACTAAGACCCGAATTAAGCTGGGCTCCAACAAAAATCCAAATTGAGTAAGCTTAAATCAAATAAACTCAGGCTCAACTCTAATCAGGCTCAAGTTGGGTAAATTCAAAATCAAGTTAAATTAAGAGTGAACTAAGCTCAAAGTCAAACTAGAACCAAGCAAGACTGAGCCTGAATTAAAACCAAGTTGAACTAAATTGACTTGAATTTGAACTGAAGTCTTTCAAGATGCAGACCTAGACTCAACAAAGGTTCAATATAGGACCGAACTAGACTCAAGTTAAATGAAATCGAACTCGGACTTGAACTATATTAATCCCAACAAAACTAAATAGGATCAAACAAAGTCCTACTAGGTGTGTTGAACTTTCGGCAATACTCTGAGTTTATGAACAAAGGGTGATATTACCATCCTAACCTGAACCAAAATTAGTTCGAATAGAAGTAAATGAAATCAAACTGAGTCTCACTAGGTATACTATAAAAGCCTCTAGTAATACTTCAAAGTTATATCCATCTTCATAAATCATTGGTGATGCTATCAAACCAAAGAAGTTAATTACCAATACACTCAAAGTTATTGGTCACGCTTTGAATCTAATCAACTACAAAAGCCATTGATGATGCATCTTCCAAGCTAAGCCAACCCAAAAAAATTGACAATGTCTCAAATCAAACTGAACTAAGGTAGGCTTGAACTTACTTAGTCAGTTAGCCACAATGTCTTATTCAAACAAAATCAACTGACAACATGCTCCAAGCTGTCGACCACACTTTAAAACTATATCCAATCCCATAAGTCATTAGTGATGCTACCAAACCAAAGAAGTTAATCTTTAACATACTTCAAGCTATCAGGCACACTTCAAAGCTATACCTAACTCTAAAAGTCATTAGTGATGCTGCTAAATCAAAAAAATTAATCGCCAATGTGCTACAAGTTGTTTGTCACATTTCAAAGCTATACCCAATTTTATAAGTCGTTGGGAACACTATCAAATCAAAGAAGTTAATTGTCAACATGCTTAAAGCTATCGACCACACTTTAAAACTATAGCCAACCTCTTAAATTATTAGTAGCACTACCAAATTAATGAAGTTAACTAATAATATGCTCAAAGCTGTTGGTCACACTTCAAACTAGTCAACCCTAAAAGTCATTAACGATGCGCCCCTTCAAGCTAGCCAATGTCAAAAGCAGTTGGTGGTGTATTCTTCAAGCTAGTCAACCCCAAAAGCTATTGATGACGCACCCTTTCAAACTAATCAACATTAAAAGTAGTTGACAATACGATTTTCAAAGCTATACCCAACTCCATAAGCTATTGGCGATACTACCAAACCAAAAGCAGTTATTATCTACGCCTTATTGCTTATGAAAATACTTCAAATGAAGTTATTATCTATATCTTATTAGTTATGAAAATACTTTAAGATCAATAAAGTTATTGCCGACATCTTATTGGCTAATAAAAAATACTTCAAATCATGAAGTTATTACAAGTAAAGTCATCTACAACGTACCTAAATTTCCCTTCAAAGAGCTCCCAGAAAGTAGAAAACACAAAATCAAACTTCTCTTAAGTTCTTTGCTCTCATCCTCTGACCCCAAAGATCCACTCTAGTGTCGTCCAGAAACCCGAACACTTGGATCAAGTACTAGATTGATTTTTCCCTAAGCATGGATTTAGTGATCCAAAGTTGAACTAGATCGGATCTCTCTCTAGGTTCCAAAGATATCTATCAATAATGCAAAAACTAAGTTAGGGTCAGTTCATGCATTCTCGAATGAGATTATGCAAGAAAAGACTAAAAGCTCTCAAATCCTAACCCAAGTTCCATATGACGATTTGTTACTGAACTAAAAGGACGAGTTGAGCTAAAACTTTGTGAACACAAAGAAAAGCGAACTTACTTGAATCCCAAGGTGGGGCAGGCATTTCTAGGGGTGCAACCATGGGGGCAAAAGCCAGGATGGGTGGCAAGGCGGTGCTTGTGGAGACGACATCTGCAATGGCAATGGTGACGGACTTCTTCAACACACGAGGGACCACTCCCGTAGGGGAAGAACCAAAGGAAGCCAATCACTAGGGGAGAATGAAGACCAAAATAGAAAGGTCACCAGAGAGAACACCGGGGATTAGAGAGCCAACAAGTGAGGATTGGAGATGAAGAAGCCTACTATATGTATGTCCTATTGAATTGATGGATGGCTTGCACATGCATCAAATCTGAGCCATCAAATTTCAAGAGGCAAAAGTTTGAATTCTCCACTCGAAATGGCAGGAAACACATGTCACACATCCAGCCTTGATAGAGTCATTTTCTTGAAAAAAATGAATCTTAATTAATGGTTTAGTAGCTTAAATCAAGTTTCAAGGACATGTAGCAATGGATGACTTATATTGAGTTGGTGGTAACTGAATTAATTCTGGTAACTCCGCACACCAAATCATAGAATCGAACACTAATGATACACCGAATCAAATTGGTTATGTCAAAAAATTGAAACACTAACCTAAAGGAGCTCATTCTCTGAAATATTTGCCGCTTGGCATATTCAACGATGAGGATATTAATAGTTTACTTCTGTTAAAAGCATCTTTCTTTATAAATGGTTAATCATTTTTGTATATATATTCATCAAATGAGAAATTATCGAGTTCTCTCAGCTCATGATGACATTGTGTTCCTAATCTATTGTGGCTTGTCATGTAAGAGCTATTAATCAGAAGAAGAGAGATAAAAATTTGAGTAAACTTTTATTTTTAATCCATCATCTTAACAATTATGTCAAACTATATCTACTTGCATGACATTTTGCAATTGACTTGGATGGCCGTGATTAGCCAAGAGCACCTGGGAGAACGGAAGAATTTCTTATTATTACAAAGATCGGTACCAAGCTTGTGCTTACCTAACCAGGCATTTAATCCTTCTAGGGCGAATATCTGACGAGTTCCAAAATAGAATTTATCTTTAAGAAATTTGAAATCTTTGAAATAGTTGAGAGGTGTAACCTTTAGTTTAGAGGGTTATGTATGTGATTTTCCATTTGATATTTGGACAAAATATCCCTTGATTTGTACTGCATCATATTTGAGAAGTTTCAATATAATTTAGGGATTATTTGATTAGCAAAAAATAGAAAAAATGGTTGAAAGTGAAAATATTTTCATTCACTTCTAATTTTTAATTGTCTAGAAGTATTTTTTAAAAGTCAGTCCATTTTCCATTACATCTAATCCATAAGCATAAAACGAACTATATTTTACTTTTGTAATTTTTACTCTGAACTAACTTCTAAAAGTAAATATAATAATATTTTAAATTATAATAATATTAATAATTTTACATATAATAATCATATAATTTTTTAAAAAACTTTTATTTGTGAACTATTTTATTAATAATATTTTGTATTTTTAAATTATATTTTTGTCTAGTCAAAAATAGACGTAAGCGACTTCTAACCAGCCAAGGTTTTAAGTTTCCATTAAAATGTTTCAATTTTGGATTAATTCGAAAAGTTTCAATCTAAAATTTAGTTCAAAATTTAAAAAAATATTATTTAATTTTATATATTATTCTTATGTCGCAAAAGTTGATTATTAGTGTAGATGGTTAAGAATTTATTTTAGATTGTCTTTGACTTGAGTGTCTTGGGTGTTGCAATTTTTTATTTCAAAATTTAAGTAATTTTTTAATCAAAAATTTTTTATTAATATTTTTAAAATAATATAAGTATATACTTTTTTTATAATTTTAAAATTTTTAAATATTTTTAAATTTAAAATAAAATTTTTTTTAAAAAAATAATTGAAATCAAAATATTTAAATTTCAATCCAACCTTATCCTGAAATCAAAACTTAAAATTTTCCTTCTAACCACGCCACTTATTACAGTAGATGTACGATATTCATGTCAACTAAACCATATATTTGCACTAGAGATACTGCTGCCTTGGCTGCCTTGGACACAAGCATCACGGACCCCCATGACTGATAATGAACTAAGTAATGATTGACGTGATTTATATTACATTTGAATGGTACCTTCATCAGGTGCCGACACTCTCAATTAATACTACAATGTCCAAAAGATTAGTGAAAAGATGTAGAATCCTGGTTAAGACAACAATTTCCAATAAATGTTTGGACCAAAATTATCGCATACAAATAACAAGGAACATGGTATCCCGCATCAAAGTGTCAATCAAGATAAACTTTGATATCAATGCCATTATCTATGAGTGATTGAACAACTGCTCTTATTTTCCCTTCAAACTTGTCACGCTCCCTGGGTGTGTAGCTAGCAGTGTAAACATCAGCTTCCCTCGCCCTGTCTGCCAAGATACGCCCAACGGCCAAACATGCAGGGATGTCTGACCTGGACTGTAGAATTGCCTTGATGTCTTTAGAATTTGTACCGGCTACTGCAACTTGCTTACATGTTACTCTGTGAGTGAGCGATGCTGAAACAAAGCGCTTGGAGATGAAGACATCGAGTGTAAATGGCTCAATGTACGCTATTGTCCGCTGCTTGAAAGAGATATGTTTGTGTGGGTTTTTAGATTTTTTCTCTTTCTTGTATGTGTATGGACGGCTGTTGTCATCATCCACAAAATCTTCCACTCCAAAGAAGCTTCTTGGAGAAGATAGAACCTAAGATATATACACAAGTCATTGTTAAATTGACTGCACATAATTTCACTGCAAACAAGCAAAAACATCTTACCTCTGAAAGGATTTTCATGTGTATATGCTCTTCAAAAATAGGAATTGAATTCAGTAATTTCAGAAGACATGAGACGGATAGAGGCCCCGATGGTGACCACAGTACAAAAAAACAAACTAAAACTATTAAAAAGCCAACTTGGTCATGATGTCTATGATGGACAAATTACTTAAATTTAAGACTACCTAGATTAATCCTGATAAAAAAAACCATCTAGATGACTTTTAGACTAAAAGATGGATAAAGATGACAGCTACATAGGACATACAGTGAAATCAAGCATTGAAATAAAATGAATACACTTTTTTGCATTTACAAAGAAATAATAGCATTGATCACACAAGAGCTCAAATAATGGTTATTGTTTTACTGGGTTCCATCCTAAGACTTCTTTTTCGTCTTTTAGCGCTAGTCTTTCCCTACACTTTCAAGCACCATAATCGGATTTAAATTTCCTAGCAGTTACTACCCATGGTGATGTATACATATATAGTATCAGGTGTTCAACAGCTTCAGAAAAATAGTTGATATTTGTAACATAGTGAGTAGTGACAGAACAAAATCTCTTCAATAACAAGTTTGACCATGCTCCTAATTGTTTGAAATAAAGCATTTATACATTTTTCCATGTCCTAAGGTTAAGCACTACTCATCTCGACAAAACCTTTAGTATGAATAAACAATAGATTGCTTTTTTTACAGGACCAATAAACAGGTGGACATTTTGTGTTTCAGTGTAATTCATACTAAGAGACAAAGCCAAGAAAAAAAATGACCGAATGATAAGATTCCAAATAGCATAAGAGGGTCCAATAAACAATTGAGCATTTCCGATGACAAACCAATAATCTCTATGACTGCTACTGGTTTAAACTCAACATCCTTCTAGAGTTAATCTAGGCTATGGAAAACTTAAAACCACATTCCCATGAGAAAAACACCGTGCAAAAAATTCAAAAATCAAAATGGCCCATGTGACAGCAAACATTATGGACATTTACAGATCGTATGGAAGACCATGACAGGACATACCAACAATTAGGTGTAAGTGCAGATCAATCAAACTCAACCGAGATCTACAAAAGCATTCTGATCCTCTAGACAACATCAAATTACAAGAAACAGGATCTTGTTCCCACCACAGAATTCCTTATTTATCTCAAATCTCTTTTGGTCACCAAAACTGAAGTATTGCTTAGGTTGGCATTTTGAATTAGAATGCAATTCCATTCTTGATTCTCAGCAGGTTTTGCACTTAATAAGCATATCAAAATTGCATCATTTCAGTTCGCATAAATATAAACAAAAACAAGCTTTAACATAAATTACCTGCCCTTCATGGAAATGGAATCTAGAAACAAGCAAAAAAGCTCCACTTTTGCATTCCGGCGAAAAAGGCACGGTCTTCCAGTTATTTCTGAGAAAATTCCTCAACATTCCCGAAATCAACTAGCTCTATTCAGAAGAATCACCAGACACCAGTTGCAAACACCTGAAACAGATATACATGGGACATCTAAGCGCACAAACATCGAGAGAAATTCATATAAGAAAAGAAATTAATTCTGTCGCAGCAACTGCTCTTGATCAAGTTCCACACTCGCTTTAACATAGATTAAAGAGTAGGGGTATAAATGAGTCGAGCCAAGCCCTCAAGCTGAGCTCGAGCTCGGCTCAATGTTGAATTTCAGAAAAGAATATTTAGGACATGTTTATTTTGTAAAACTTCAAAATTCTAAGAATTTCAATATTTTAAAACTTTAAAATTCTGGATTTGAAAGTTCTAATAGTATGTTTGTTTTGTAAGACATGTAACTTCAGAATTTTAACATTTTTGTATTTGTTTATTGAACTTGTAAATTTCAAAGTTATAAAATTTGTATTTTATCTAATTATAAAGTTCAACACGTTACTCCACACGTTGAATTCTAAAATCCAAAATTTTGAAGTCTAATCAATTTTGGGGAACTATTAAATCCTACAGTTATTAAAATTTAAAAGTTTAAAATTTTCAAATTTTTATATAACAGACACCGGATTTTATAATTCTAAGAATTTGAAAATTCAAAAACTTTGAAATTTTACAAAACAAACATGCCCATACATGACACCTAACAAATCAGAGCAAGTAAACAGAAGCAACAGCATTACTATGCAGAGAAACTAAACACTAATATCAGCAGCAGCAGCAATCGATCCTTGAAAAGGTCATCCTAGCCTGTAACTGTAGGTGGATTGAGGCTTATAACTCAATTTGAGGTTCCACATTTCTCTTGATCGTGTATAAACCATGAAATAAACTCAAGTTGGGGCAAAAAGGCTTTCAGTTGCTAATTGACAGGCTGAGCCGCAGAAACAAAGCGAGAAACCATATTGAACTTACTCACAGGCTGACGCACAAGATCGGGGTCCTCACTCCTCAGGATGGACGACTGCACTGATGATGCGCGAGGCTCGGGGTCGGAGCGGCGGGGCCGATGGGTGACGCGCAAGATCGGGGCCGGGGTCTGAGCGGAGGGGCAGACGGGTGACGCGCGAGCCGACCAGGCCGACGGGCGACGAGGCTGGAGATCGGGGTCGTCTGCGTGCGGAAGAGCGGCGGAGACCTGGAATCGGATTCCTTGCTTAACCTTTCTCCTCTAACAGCGCTGTGTCTCCATCCTTCTCGAGGCCACCAGCATCAGCAGCCAAAACTCTTGGCAGGATTCGCAAACCGCTTAAAGTTTCCGGATTCCGATAAGGCGTCGGGAGAAGACTGATCGTAGGGATGAAGTGGAGGAACGGAGCTCGTCGGCTGTGAGTGGCTGCGTGGCGGATCTAAGCTACAGTGAGGAAGGATGAGGGAGAAGATTAAATGTAAGGGTGAAGAGGAGGACTAGAGCTCGTTGGTGGTGAGCAGCAGACCCGGGCAGCGGTGAGGAAGGAGACAGGAGAAGAATGGGGAGAGAAATTGAGGGTAGGGTGCGGCGGACGGGGACGAGAACTGAAAATCCTAAAATGGACACTAGGTTTAGGTCCATATATGTTCGGTTTTTCGATCGGTTCGGTTGGAAGAAAAACCGAGCAAAAACTGAAAACAAAAGCTTTTAATTTAAAACTGAACCGATCTTGAATTTTCGGTTCGATCGGTTATTTCGGTCTAACCCTCCTTTCTCGTTACCGTGCGTTGCTTTCAGTGAAAAACACTTACGCGGAGGTCTGACATTTGTTGTGCGTGTTTCTATGATGATATGTTAGGTTGGAGGCATTGCCCTATGTTGTATGGTTTGGACTCGATAGGCATATGCGTTGATTTCAACTTGCTAATTTGCCGTCAGGAGGTTGTAAAGCTACCAATGTAATTAATGATGAAGGCTGGGCGGGAGGGACATCCTGACCTTGATTGAAAGTCCCAGGTTTGTGTTGAGTTTCAGGTTTCAAACCAAGTTTAGGCATTTAAGATCTTGGAAAATGGTTAGCCTGGAGCCTAAAGAGTACGATACCATATTTTGGGCTTGTATCCAGCCTCAGCCTATGTATAATTCTGGCTTAGGTTTGGGCGGGGATCTGCCGTATGTGGCACTGCCTGGCCATTTACACCTGTGTCTGGCCCTCAGATGTTTGAAACAGAACATTCTTTGTTTTCTGCATTGCTCCAGGAAGTTGTAGCTGCTATAGCGCTTAGATGTTTTGCAAGCTTTCTGTTACTTACACCAACCGCTGTGTGTTTTGAGTTGATATGAAAGCACTACTAACTTTAGAAAATCTATTTTGGTAGCTCATTACATACTTACATTCCCATATAATCATGCAAAACTTCTATGTTAATCTTTGTGAGTATAGTTGTCGGAGCATGTGCTTACATGGTCACCTTGGTTGATTATTTCAGTGGACATGAATTAGAGGGGTCAGTAGGTGGATCAAGTCAAGTTTGGGTTGCAATCCTTGTGCCTTTTACAATCCCATGCTAAATAAAGTTCTTTGTGCAGGTCCCAGCAGAAAACAATCATCAATTCGATGGCTGTGAACGATGATGGGCCCTGGAAACTGCAGGTGTCCTTCATCCTGTGATCTGTTTACTTCTTGTTGATCAAGTTATTTTTCAGTTGGTAGAAAGTGGTCATCTTTCTGCTCTGACGTCTGACGTGCATTTTAAAATTTGATTGACTTGTTGCTACAAACCACCTTCCAATTTACATGATTGTTTCTAATTAGCACATGTAAGTTATGGTCTAAGGGATCCTTTATGTTCACGAAGGTGACAATTTCCAGCAAGCCCAGGCTATCGTCCAGCCTGGTTAGTTCGCATCAATTGTCATGTAAACCTGTCTCTTGATTTTCTTTCACTTGGGAGGATTGTGAAACATGTGTTTACGCTCTTTCATATGACATAAGTCGTTCTAGACTTGTCACTTGTGAAGCTGACAAGACAATTAAGATGTGGAAAGAAGATTTGAGTGCCACACCGCAGACTCATCCGCCGAACTTCAAACCTCCGAAAGAATTCCGGAGATACTGAGAGATAGTCTATTTTTTCAGTAATTTTTCCATGGACAAGTAATGCTGTCTCCCATTCTGTGGAGTAAACATGTCAGTCAAATTATGTAATCTGGTGATGATGCAATTTCTTAAGCTTAAAAGAAAATTTTCTTTCTTATTGTTTTACGTTTCACGGATTGTGGCTTTACTCTGTTATTTTCTGCTATTTATGGAAGAAGGCCTCCGCAAACAGTGTTGAGGCTGAAGCTCACCGTGTTTAGTGAGAGTTATGAAGATCAGATTAAAAATACATATTTTTTTGTGATAAAACAGAAGTTGCTGTGGAGTAGGTTCAGATTTTGCAGTAAGGTTGAGCTTCCAGTGTGTATCTACTATTCTGCATCAGAAATAAATAATTCCATGGGATATTTCCTGCTGCAAGTTATGTCTGGGAAAATGGATGATTCCAGAAAGCATTTCTAGGAAGGTTTGCCTCTGTAATTCATTCTTATTGTGCTAATTATCTTCATGTACTTCTCTGAAACAGCTGAAAGGTGAAAAATAGGAGATTTTTATGCTACTGTGGTTCTTCTTGCACAGATATCTTTTGCCTGTAGCTTTCATATATTGCAAAAGGTAGTTCGAAACAATCTTTGAAATATCTTGGTTGCGCTTCAAATGATACCTCTTGAATAAGAATGATGTCCTCTTAGACTGCCATGTGGTTTCAGATTAGTATCCAGTCCATTCCTCAGTGCGTGGCGAAAAAGTTGTCGTTGAAAAATATACAGAATTCAACAGGTATATGGATCAACGTGTACTTCTTCTCACTAGATACGAGTAAAACTGATAAATTATATTGATTTTATAATTTTTAAAATCCAAACCGAATTTAACTTTTTGAAAATTTAAAAATCAAAACTGTACTCGTTTGGATTGAAAATTGGATTTTTTATTTTGATTCTAAACAGATTTTAGAGTGGTTCTAAAATCAGTATATCTATTTCTCAAATTATAAATTTTAAAATCTAAATCTACATTATAATAATTTAAAAATAAATATAATTTATAAATAATATTTTAAGATATTTTTTAAAACTATAATTTTAGTGGAGATTAAGAAAGATATTAATATATTTAATATATACATTATAAACACATATATATAATATATCTATACATTTATTTAAAATTGGTACAATTCTAGTTTACCCATTTTTTGCAAAGCGTAAAATCAGAATTGAAACCAATTTTATGATTTTATAAAAAATTGAAAATCAGAACCGTACCAATTTATTTTGAGAATTGATTTTTCAATATAGTTCTAGCCGGTATGATATACTATACCAATTTTTAAATTTTTGTGCTCACCCATACTCATGATAGCTTGTATGAAGGGGCAGTTTATTTTGTTAGATTTTTAAATTTAAAAATTTCAAAGTTTCAAAATTTTAAAGTATATAAATTTTCAAATTTAAATAATATATTTGTTTTGAATAACTTTTAAATTCTAAATTTTAAAATTCAATATTTGTTTGAGAGGACTTTAAATTTAAATTTCAGAAAAAATAGAATTTTTTTAAAAATATTTTTTAAAAAATTTATAAAATTTTAAAGATTTATTTGTAATTTAATATAAAAAATAAAAAAAATTAGACATGAAGTGCTAGATTCTACCTAGATTTCACAGTCCGCCCCAATTGGTTGGACTTCTTTTGGAACTACTGAGTTAGATTTTCATGTTATCAAATACTGGATTTTTATGTTTCATGAATTTCAAGTTACTTGGAACCTAAGGCACTATTTGTCCTGGAATTAGAATTAAGATTAAGATCAAAACTAATGAATTATTTTTGTAAATTAATATTTTTTTTAAAAAAAATCTTACAATAATTTAAAATTTGAAAAACTATTTAAATTTTTATAATAATTTAATTTAATAACGATGTAAAATAAGTAATATTAATTTTGTAAGAAAATAAATAATTTTAAAAAATGTTGATCATAATCCTAATCTCAAACCAAACAGTGCCTAAAAATCCGTTTGATAACGGATCGAAGTCAGGACTAGTCTTGATTTTAATTTTTTTTAAAAATGAAAATAATTATTTTAGATAATTATTAAATTAAATTATTATAAAATTAATTTTGATAAAAAATATTAATTTATAAAGATAGTTTATTAATCTTAATCTTAATTTTAATTTTGATTTTGATTTTATTCTATTATCAAACGTACTTAAAGTATCATTTGGTTCAATATCAAGATTAAGATTAAGACTAGCGAATCATTTTCATAAATTAATAATTTTTTATTAAAATTAATTCTATAATAATTTAAAGTTTAAAAATTTAATTATTTTTTAATAATAATTTAATTTAATAATAATATAAAATAAAAAATATTATTTTTGTAAGAAATTTTTTTTAAAAAAAAAGTCAAAAAAAGACGTTGAACGTGCATAAAAATTTTAAAGATTCATGTGCAGCTTACGATGGTTCAATTTGTCTATTCAATTATTGTTTAGATTGAATTCTCTGGCTTGTGGCTCTATTTACTTTCAACTTTCTAACTTTCAACATGCTTCTTTCTATATTTCTTGATGACTCTAGTCTCTATTTAATTTCCGCAGTTGTTCAACACAAAAGTGGTATAGAAATCCTTGTATGATCAGTGACTTTCAATTTTCAAACTCATTTTATATTTTGTTCTTCTGTATCATTAGGAACACTAAGTCTAATGTTTGGTGAGAGCCAACAGCTTTGAGTACAAAGCCACCTCACCTCATCAAATTCCAAGGGCCTTGGTTGTTCTGGAGAGCAGTTTATGCTGCTGGTTTCTCCAAAAACATGAGTGGAAGTCGCATGCCATGTTGGTCGAGGATCCCCCAGTGCAACAGGTTGCGTGAAGATTGAGACTAAGGATTGTCTCGAGTGTTACAGGATAATTAGATGGGGGTACAGGACGCTACAGGCTAATCTATCTTCATGCTTTTAGTGCACTGTGAACTAACAGTTAGAGACATAATTTGCTGTTTGTCACTTTCTCGATCACGATCACAAACCAATAAAACTTTTAAGAGCTTTTATGAACATTATTGAGGCATAGTTCTATATAACACCCTGAAAGTTCTGGTGATGCCATCTATCTCCTGTTCAAGGGTGTTTCGTATGTGCTCTACCAGCTTATTTAGGACTCTCAAATGGTTAAACATTTGATGAGAATTTGATTTGAGATAATATCATTTTTTCAGCCGAACTACTTAATTTTAATTTGGATTTAAATTAACTTATACATACTATTTCACTCGTTTTTTTAATTTCAAATCAAACGGAAACATTGCTGATGAACAAAGCATTTTAGGTCTATTATTCCACCTTATAGTCCGCACGAACAGCAGTGAGAGGAGAGCCAACTAAAAGAAACAATTATCACATGAAAAATGAAATCGTAATAGAAGGACCCTCCTTCCCATGATACAATTTAGCTCGGAGGGCTGAATCCCCAACAAGCGTGATTTGAACATCCGTAGGGAAAGGAACTCTCGGTGGTCACTGCCTCGACAACCCTTCTAGTTCTTTCGGACCTCTTTTTAGGGCTTGTGTGCCTTTACATTACGAGGTGACGATGGTGGTGAAGATTCACAACAGAAATAAATAACCGAAATGAGACAACCCTAATTCCTTGGATTTGACTCTAATCAAGATTCCCCGGCCCTTGGCAGTTCCCTCTCAAACAGATTTTTTGCTGTTTAACAGAAATTATTGAATGTTGAACGAAGTGATTAAAACTATAATTAATTTAGTTAGGGGCTGAAACCATCTAAAATAAGATTTTTGATGACATAAGCGTTAATCTTTCGATGATTAGATTACATTTGGAGCGGGTGATTATGTGCATTGTGCAGGGTTAAATGCTACCTACATTTAGAAGGTACCTCGAGATAAAGCTTGGCAAGAGTGCAAGCTCCTTAATTTGCGCATTATGTTTGTATTACAATCAAATCTTATGCAAAGAAAGAGTTAATTAATAAATTGAGATCAGCTCTTCCCTTCTACCTAAGCTAATTATATATGAAAAATAAAATGTATAACCTGTTGGGGGAGGAGCCTAGGGAGTTGGCTTTACTTAACCTTAAAGCCAAATGCTATTTGATTCCGTATTTCACAGTGATATATATTAACTAACAAACCAACTTTTAATTATTACTCTTATATGATTTAGTAAAGGAGTTTTTAACATAATTTGGGTGATTTTAGGGATATGTACATAGTTAGTAAAGAATTCGGAATGTGTTTAATTCATAATCAGAATCATACTATCCTGACTAGTCTATTATTTAAATATCAAAAAAATAGTCTGTTTATTTTTAGATTATTTTAAAAAATAAATTATCATACTACGCTTATATTTATTTATTCAAAATCTCAATAAATAATATACTCAAGAATATAAAGATTTAAAAAAAAAATTAAATTATTTATCAATCAAACTAATATTTAAGTACGAAAGATTTGACCATATTAATTTTTTTTTATTTTAGTATTAATCTTAATCCTAATCTAAACTGTGCCTCAAGAATTTATACATAATTTTGAAAAATTTAGATATTTGTAGATAATTATCCATAAAAAATTTAAGTACTTGTTAAGGACAGATATACAATGATGTCTTTTTTTGAATATTTCTTGGCGTGCCAGAAGCCATTCTCTCTTGAATCCTCAATCTTATTTATTAAATAATTGTACAATAAAACAAAATTTTGTTAAAAAAATTCAACATGACTAATCAGCTACCAAACACATGGGCAAAGCACACATCAGTTCATGGCCCACAGGCTCTTTTTGATTCCACGAGTCAAATGCATATTTATCCCGCTTCTCAAGCTCTACTCCCCAAAATAAAGCATTTTTTTATTTGTTTTTTAAAATAATTCCAGATGGTATTCTAGAAAAAAAAATGAGATCCCAGTGCTTATTCTTTATTTTAATTTCCATGACTAATTCTATTTTATAATAGTTCGAATACAGAAGTACGGTGTGGACATAACAACTCATCGCAGCCGTCCACCTTTTACGCGCGGGAGTACTTTCGGAAATAAAAATGTCTCGCGCGTTGATAGAGTCCGCTGAACCGCCATTTTTTATGAACTGAAATACCGTAAATGCCCTTTTGTCTCTTTGGAAACCCTGGCCTGATGAAACCCAGTATGCAGCCAACTGATCAAGGCTATTTTTGTGATTTCGTGCATTGCTGTCTTTCACATACACCCCTATAAATTAGAAAAATATGATCTGCTGAAAATCAACATTTTTGCTTTATACACCCGAAAAACCATGATTTTCGCATACAATACACTATGTCAATGGGTTTGCACGTGATTAAATTAATTTATAATTAAGAAACACAATAAGGTGTGGACTTGTAATTTTGCATTTTTCCAATGCTATAAGCAAAAAAAACAACAAAATATTTATTTAAATATACGAGAAGGGATTGCTCGATCTTACATCATTATAAACACTCTAAAAATAAAGATTTTAAGTTTCAGTTTTAGTTTTAATTTTAACATCGAGCGAAATCGATATGTTTCAGGCATTTCGGTCATTTCGACCGAAACCATTCTTATTTTAGTTTTGCCCGAAAGATTTTTTTTATTATTAATTATGTGTTAAACAAAGTTTGATTATATTTTGACTATATTTTGACTTCAAATTAAAAATATGATAAAATTTCAAAAAAATTTAAAAATTATAAAAGAATTTATAATTAATTTTACCATAAGATTAAATATTATTTTAATTAATTTGAATTAATTTTGATAGTTAATCACTGATATAATCTATTTTTTATATATTACTATATAAAAAATAAAAAATATATAAGAAATAATATAAATATGATTAAAAGTTAAAAATTTATATAAGCAAATTAAACTTATTATTAAAATGTACTTGACACATACATAATTTATTAATTATAATATAAATAACTAATCATCATCATTATCATCATCATCATCATCATAATCATCATCATAATATGAGGAAGAACAAATAGTTCTGCATGATCTCGTGACAGCGGTTCTAAAGTATAACCATATATCAAAAGTTCAAAATAAAAATGATAATCATATTCATTGACAACACATAGTAAAAGTGGTCTAATAATCAATGAAAAATAAATATCACACTGTGCCAAGTATTCAAGGAAAATTACAGCAAGACGCTGATTGAGAGCGTTAAGTGAATCTTATTAAGAGACACGATAAATTTAATTATTTACTCTTCCACGTTCTCTTAATGCCTACTTAATTAAAGCTTATCCAAGTGTGTCATAAGTCGAAGACTGAATCATTCTACAATAGAATATAAGTTTTTGATGAAGAATGGGCATAATTATTCCTTTTACTTCAAGTGTAATTTGGTCTGAAACTGTAATATAATCATCCAAATTTATCATTATCTATTTTAAAAGAAATATCATATAATTATCAGGATTCATGAATATAAAGTAGATAATGGAAAATACATCAGAAGAAAAATACCATGGTTCGCGGTTTCGGCCGGTACCGAACCGAAACCCAATTTTTCATTTCGGTTAGGGTTTACTGTTCATAGTTACGGTTCATTTTCACCGAGCGCGGGCAGGAACGCGTGCTGACGAGCGCGCGGGAGTGGGAGCTCGCCGGGCTGGAGTCCGGGCGGGCGGGC
>RXID01003693.1:26651-237138 GCA_005019695.1 Trichopus zeylanicus subsp. travancoricus
TGGTAATATTAAGTATAAATTCATTCCTAATTTTTCAAATTTTTCCAAATTTTTTTTTAATATTTTATCATATTTTTAATTTGAAGTCAAAGTATAGTCAAAATATAGTCAAACTCTGGTCAACACCCAATTAATAATTTTAAAAAATCTTTCGGCTAAAATCGAAACGGCCGAAACTGAAACCGAAACGGCCGAAACGGCCGAAACGTATCGGTTTCGCTGGGTCCCGAAACCGAAACCGAAACCGAAACGGTAAACCTTGAAAAATACTACAACAAAATATGATAATGAAGTAAATAAATTATCATAGTTCAAAATAAACCATACAAACATTAAATTTGAATATCATAAAATTATAATAATATTATATACACACTGACTACATGTATAACACAAAATATATCAATTTAAGATAATAATAAAAATATCATTTTATAGGTAGCATAAAATCACGTCTTATAATCACATACTATTTCGAGGTGAGTCTTGAAGAGATTAGTATTCTTCATCACCATACTCATCAGTACGATAGAGTTGTGATCGATAGTATTATTCAATATATGGATAGTATGAAGTTGCATGATCCTGCATTGACTGATGATATTCTTGATTGAAAGAAGACATCTGGCTATGATATTTGTCATAGTAGCTAGAGTTTGCACTGGTATTTGAGAATAATTTAAGACAGGTTCTTCTCTTTCTCGAATCCACTCTATTAAAGGATCATCATTTTCAAATATAACAGACAAGTTGATTATCTTATCCTCTGATGATGTTTTCCTCTGTAAGTTTTGGGCTTTTAAACGCATATTATAATGACAGAAAATAAGTTTCTCCAATTTTTTCATTTTAAGTCTGTTTCTCATCTTCGTATGAATTAATCCAAAAGTTGTTCAATTCTTCTCATATTGTGAACTTGAAACAGTTTGATTTAAAATTCTAATTGCTATTTTTGAAGAATTAGGTGCTACATGCTGAGCATAAATATTCTACCATTTAGCTGTAATTTAACAAAAAATTTATTTAAAAATTGATATAATTTAAATTAAAATATATATAATTATTAACTATACCAGAGTATCACCCCTAATAGCTACAATTACTTGTTGTGTACCGAAGTCCTTGACTTTATTTTTGAAGTCGTTTGCCTGTTTAATGGACGTACTCAAGTTAAAAACTTTCTTAATTATCAAAAAAAAATTTCCAATTTAGAATGTATTTCGCATAATGCCAAGATTTTTATTCTCATATCTAGCTCTATCCTCTCGATTATCTTACATAACGCTTCAAGAATTGTATTATTGTTGTTGACATTATCGGCATATTGAAATATTGGATGTAGAAAGTATCCTATAACATGACTAAATATTAATCAGTAATATTATCATTATAACTTAATAAAGTGCTATAGAATGACACTTTATTCAATTACCTGCAACATAAATATCTCTAGATAATGTTTTGTCCCAACGACAATAAATAATCTTCTCTCATTTATGAAATTTAATTATTCCTATATATCGTCTTATTTGCAATTTTGCTCATTTTATTACTTTATATAAGAACGTCATCTGCAAATAAATATTTGAGCCAATAATTCGAAGCACCTTAACTAATGGACTAAATATTCCGATGATATTTTCAACTGATTCCCAAAACTTCTCGTTCAAGACTTGATTGTAGAATTATTCAGAAAGAATTTTTTCTGACCATTTCAACTTCAAATAATACTTATCATATTCTTCACTGGTAAATAATCTCTTTAGTGCCTATCGATGAATATATAGAAAATCCAAGGAGATAAATTATATAGCAAACCGAGTAATACTTGGCCTGATAATCTCTCATCTCCGTATTTTCTCTCTCATCAATTCAAGACACCAAGCATGGTTATAACTGAATGACGTCAACTTCTGATCTTCCTCAACCACTTTTTTTAATATCAAGATTCTTACCCATATCTTTCAATATTAAGTTAATAGAGTGTGTTGTACAATGTGTCTATAAAACATATTTTCTTTTTTGTATTGACTTCTTTCCAGCATATACCAGTGGAGCTGCATTATCAATTATGATCTATACCACATTTGGTTCTTTAATTTTCTCAATAACACTGTTAATCAAATAATATAAGAAATTACTAGTCTTCGACTCCTCTGATATATCGACTGACTTTAGAAAAACGGTTCCTTCATAATAATATACTAAACAATTTATCAAATCTTTACTATTTTATGTCTTCCATCCATCACACATCAAGGTACACCCAAATTCATCCCAATATTTGTGAAAGATCTGTATAAAATCAGACATCTCTTCAACTTCAAGATCCAAGTATCTTTCAGAAATTTCATAGGCACTTGGTGAAGGAACTCTTGGGCTAATCTTTTGAGTGGCACATATCATTTCATGATAGCAACCGTCATCTGCTAAATGAAATGGAATATGATTATAGAAAAAAAAATTGGATACTGCCCAACCCAAATCACTTGATGTTGTTCTCAAATTTAGTTGAGTATCATCTCTTGGTTTCAATAGAAATGGGTCAATTAAAGAAATATTCATAGACTCGATGTCAAGAAAATAAAAATTCCCTCTAACTCCTGAAGGGGCAGTTGTGTGTTGCTGTGTACGTCATTCTCTGAAACTAGTAGTTCGGTGATCACAAACTATCTCGGAAGGTCCAGCACCACATTGAGTTTTCTCGTACAATCTTCAACTTTCGCAAATTACTTCCTGAACCTCATTATCATCATCTTCATCATTAGAAACTTGTTGGGGATCTGGATTATGGCGCTTGATAAGTCCCTATTCGAAACATGATTTTTTGGCCTTATCCTTTCTTCTATATTCTCTGTCACTTTGTACTATTCCCCAAAATGTTTGCCTCATTTCATTCGGAACCTTCTCACAGGTTCGAACTGAGCCAGTTATTCCTCCAAAATGCTCTTTTAATCTTATAATTTCAAAACAAAGCACATGACCACACCATTTGCAACAAACTTTCCAAAAACCTGCATACACTAATTCACAGTGTTGTCATGCGATATTGTCATCGTGAGTCGATCGTTGTGTGTTTTGTTTGGGAGCTATGTGCAATACAACAAGAGTAGTAATAAAACAAATGATGACAAAAGAAAATTTACCTATGATTAAGGAAAAAATTTTCCACATAAAGTTTTTGATTTACTGACTAATTTTTTCACAAACTCAAAATTTTTCGATTTATTAGCTAATTTTTAATACATAATTTTTGCATAAAATATTAATTTCTAAAAAATATAAAAACTCTATTTTTGTATAAATTTATTAATAAATACTAACTAATTTTTATGTAATTTCAGTAATTTTCGATTTAGAGTTTAGGGTTTAGGATTTACTAACAAAATTTTTAATTTATTAGCTAATTTTTATATTAATTTTAACATTCTCAATTTAATACATAATTTTTGCATAAAATGTTATTTTCTAAAAAATATAAAAAACTCTATTTTCGCATAAATTTATTAATAAATACTAACTAATTTTTACATAATTTCAATAATTTCTGATTTAAGATTTAGAGTTTAGGATTTGCTAAAACAAAAAGAAGACAACATACTCACAAAACTTTGCAAATGAAACACTAGTATTACAACACCTGATAAATTCTAAGTATATTGCTTGCAGAATGCTTACTCTAATTGTATATAATGGATACTAACATATCTCACAATTACTTCGGTATTGAAAAAGAGATAACAGACACATACACATACAAATGTAGCTCTATCTCTAGCCTATAGCTAATATAATATACTACGTAGTTTCTAACAAACAAGTCATAATTTGCATCCATTTGCAAACAAACAAATCACAACTTGAATCCACGTACATTCACTTGCATCCAGTGGACTCCACAACCTGCACATCATGAACAGAACCATCAACTTGCATCTAATGCACTCCACATCCTCCACAGTTTGCGCATTATGAATAGAACTGTGAACAGCATGCACAGAACAATGAACAACCATGAACAGTAACATGAACATGCAGTTTATAATTTGTATTGGAGGAGTTTGGAGCAGTCTTGTCTACACATGAACAACACCATTCGACATCTGGAGAAATGAGTTGTCTCGCCGGCAACGAGGTGGTCACCAGCTTGAGTTGGCACTCATTGATGACAAGGGCATCAATGGAGTCGAGACATCTCAGAGCTGGACTCGATGGTCGAGATGTTGCTGGAGTAGACCTCGTCGCTGCTAGACCTCCTCCATGCTCGGGACGACGAGCACGTTAATGGAGGAGACCTAAGAGCTTTTTATGGTTGAGAGTGCCACTACTTGCGCTAACTTTAGGTGGCTGTGCTCGCTTTGCCTCTGGGAGGATATACACGCTCCACTGCCACTCGCTGCTTTGCTGCTACTCAAAAACACAAAAACAGAGAAATTCTTCGTACTTGTAATGATAGGAAAAGGATGACAGTACCGAACTAGAATAGAGGCTTGCTATGTGTTTGTCGTTACTTCTATTCCGCTGGTGCTTGCTACTCCGTCGCCGCTTGCTACTTCTGCTATGTCGCTACTCACTGCTTTGTCGTTGCTCGCTGCTCATTACTGCTATTCCGTTGCTAAAAACATATAAAATGTGCCTTAATATATAATTAAATTTAAAAACATATAAAAATTCTCACACAACCTTGGACTTTCCACATTCCTTTTTTTTTAGGCCGTGTTTATTTTTTTAAAAAATTTAATCCTAAAAATTGAAATTATGAAAAATTAGGAGCTCCCGTATTTGCCTTTTTAGGATATTTGGATTCTTGAAAAAAAATGAAAATTTTGATTTCAAAAATTTTCATTTTCGATCAAATCAGTAGAAAGTCAAAGTTCAAAATTATTTTTCGGATTACATGAGCTATACGTGATCTCAATTAATATTTAAATATTTTAATCATTAAATATATTTTCTAAACATATTTTAAAATTCTAAATATTTAATAATCATGATATTTTAGATATTGAGAATATTTTTTATAATTAATATTTTAATAATTAAAACCTTCCAGATATTTAAAGCATTTTTAAATTATAAAATTAATGTAAATATTTAAACATTTAAAGTATCTATATATTTAAAAATTTAAAATTGAAATCCTAGAATCAAATAATAATTTAAAATTTTAGAATTTTCAAAATCTTAAAATAAAAATGCTGAATATTTTAAAATTTTAAAATTCTCAAATCTTAAAAACATAAATCTAATTTTTCTAAACGCCAATTTTTATCGAAACAAATAAATCCTTAAACAATTAATTCCCTGACCTCACCAACTTTTTCCAAGATTCTAAAATGCAAATCAAACGATCAACTCACGAATAAAAACACTCCCTCAATTAATTTTAAAAGTTTTATCTTATTCCCATGCTGCCAGATTTTCATATTTAACAGGGTCTCAAATGAAAACGTAACACGCTTTGGTTGTCTCCCGACTCTCCCCCGCTTCTTTATTGTTCATTGCTTCTTAAACAATAATGATAGAAGATTTACTTTATCTCCCAAGATGCTCTGGCCCTAATTTTATTCAAAATAGGGGGGTTTTTTTGCATTTAATAGCCTATTAAATCATGAATTTTCATTTACCCCGTTATTAAATTGTTATTTGAATTGATGCATACCTGCAAATTTGGTATCTTTTCAGGGATATATATACAAAAATCCCTAATATCGGAATCCCATAAACCGACACCCGAACCCGACAACCCGCCGGTTCTGGTTATCGGGTTTCACGCAAACCCGAACTCCCACGCCACGAACGTGATTCTGAACGTTACCGTTAACCCGCACTAGGCCGGCAAAAAACCTGCTATCTATTAACCTGCTCCGGCGGCACATTATATCGCTTCCACCCCTCTCCCTATATAAACTGACCGGCAGCCCACCCTCTCGCCCTTGGGCCACTTGCTTTTCCATTCTTATTGAAAACCCCTTGCAAAATCTTCACAAACCCCCTCTCGAAAACCACATTTTCGTATCGCCCCTTCGTCTTTCTCCGGCATGGGGTCGTCGGAGCTGACCTTCCGCGGCGGCGGCCACGAGCCCGAGTCTCCGTCCTCCGGTGAGTACTCCCCAAAGTCGTCCAAGCCCTGGCCTGGGCCCGTACGCTACCTCCTTCGCGAGCAGCGTCTCCTCTTCGTCCTCCTCGGCATGGCCCTCGCCTCTCTATTCTTCTCCTTCTCCTCCTCCAATTCAGCCTCCTCCGCCGCCCAGATCGCCAGCAGCCTGGCCACGACCGCGGCCGTGGTGCCGTACCGGAGATCGATCACCGGCCAGGAGAGGCGGATCGCGGTGGGGGCGAAGATCCCGCTGGGACTGAAGCGGCGGGGGCTGCGGATCGTGGTGACCGGCGGCGCGGGGTTCGTGGGGAGCCACCTGGTGGATCGGCTGATCTCGAGGGGGGACAGCGTCATCGTGGTGGACAATTTCTTCACGGGGAGGAAGGAGAACGTGATGCACCACTTTGGTAACCCTAATTTCGAGCTGATCCGCCATGATGTCGTCGAGCCCCTGCTCCTCGAGGTTGATCAGATCTACCATCTCGCTTGCCCAGCTTCTCCCGTTCACTACAAGTTCAATCCCGTCAAGACGATCATATCCTTTTTTCGCTGATTTTTTTCTTATTGATTTCTCTTGATTCATTTTTATTTTGATTTCAGCGAGGATTAATGTCTTTTTTTATTGATTTTTGCTGAATATTTGAGGTTCTCATCATCTCAACATTTTTCTCTGATTTCTATGAGTTCAGGAAATTTAGAAGGGGTATTTTTACTGTTTTTTGGTTAAACTTTTGATGTTTTAATCTTATCTCAATTTTTTTTTACCGATTTTGATTTTATTGGGGGTGTTTTTTTTTTTGTTTTTTTACTAATTTTTGTACGAAATGAATCTCGGAAATTGTTTTTGTAGTGGATTTTTGGAAGGATCGGCGAAGAGAGTTTCTGTGAAAAAAATAAAAAACATAGTTTGTATCTTTTATCGGAATTTTTATGTTAAAAAGATAATAATTTGTTTTTGCGTGTCCTTATTACTTATTTTTAATAAATTTAAAAGTTGGATTGTCGGAGTTTACATTTTCCTTGATGAACGAGTCTGGTCTTCGGTTTGGTAGGAAGTGGTGTCGTGATTGGTGGAAAAAAAGGAGATTAAAAAAAAATATATCAGATTTTCTTTTTTTTATTTTCTCTCGAAAAATAATAGGAGCAAAAAGGGGGAAACCCTAGTTTTTCTTTAACGAAAGAGAGGCACAAGACGAACGTGGTGGGAACGCTGAACATGCTAGGGCTGGCGAAGCGGGTGGGAGCCCGGTTCTTGCTGACGAGCACCAGCGAGGTCTACGGCGACCCTCTTCAGCACCCCCAAGTCGAGACCTACTGGGGCAACGTCAACCCCATCGGTACTCTTCTTTCCCTCTATACAGATTAATAGAATAATTTATGATATTCCGTATTCAACGAACCTCAGCAGCTAATTTTACAAACTAACAATTTACACGCACAATGCACGTGTTAAAGGCAGATAGAAATTAGCTTAATTTTTAATTTAATTTAAAACTTGTACGTAGAAGAGTAGTCAGTCTGTAGGTTTACATGAAGATACGATGAAATAATAATATATTTTCTACAAATGAGACAAATTTTAAGGGGCATATATAAAAAGAATTAATTTTTCTCTGGAAATATTTTGTGATGACAACTACCAGTCTATGATCTCACTGCAGTAGTTGTAACGTGGAATTACTTTTTTGTTATTTTTTTGAGAAAGAGAAGAGCTTAAAGAAATACATGCAAAATTTTTCTATTTCCAGGGTTATATAATTATTCTTCATGGTTTTACATGCATGCTAACAAACCGATAGAACCCGTTTGTTTGAGGGCCTTGTGTTATATGTTTAAGAGGATTATTTATTATCAAGAGAAAAAAATTTGACGGTAATCCTGATTTATTTCTGCTAAGTGAAATTGTTGTCCCTTATTATTTTTACCCCCAATCAAACAAACCATAGAAATTGTGTACAAACCTCGGTTTTTAGGTTTGTGTTTTATGTTGCTATTTTTTTGCATTGCATACTTTTGTTGAGGGCGAATTCAACTTTTGCAGAGCCCAATCAAATAAATAATTTTTTACGGAATAAAAAACATCAAAATAAAATTGATTTGCGCATGCTTGTCTCCATCTGCGGAGGTTTTCTAGTCTAAGTCGCTCATCTAGAAAGCGAGGTCAAATGATTCCCCCCGTCAAATATTTGGCTTTTATTGGAGAGGGTGAGGATTGCCCAAAATGTAGGGGGTGAGGATATCAGATCTCCTGGGTATGGTGCTCCTGCAGAGTAACTGCAGTTCCCGCATCCTAGGGCGCCTGGGATGTCTATTTGTCCCTTTTGTTACGAGGTCCCGCTGGACATCTGACTTTTTTGTTGGTGGGGCCCGCGCAGGCGTTAGGAGCTGCTACGACGAGGGGAAGCGGACGGCCGAGACTTTGACCATGGATTACCACCGTGGCGCTCACGTGGAGGTGGGTTACTTTTCGCAGTTTCCTTTTCCTGTCACGGTTTTATACTGGATACTTTGGGGTTTTGTTTTGAGATTTTCTTTTTTGGGTTAAAATAGGTGAGAATTGCTCGGATCTTCAACACATATGGCCCTCGCATGTGCATTGATGACGGCCGGGTCGTCAGCAACTTCGTCGCTCAGGTTCCACATCTTTTTATCCCTCACAGTTGTTTTTTGTTTTGCTCATTTCTATTTTTTTTCTTCAGTTACAACTGCTGTACAAGCAACTAAATATAAATATGGCACTTTCGTTAAGCAGTTAAGAATTTTATATGACCTTTTGAACATTGATGTAATTCCCAAGTACAGACTGCTGGTTAGATTTCGAATAAATTATTATCTAATTACCAAGAACTGAGCTCCTTGGGAATGTCAGTAGGCCTCGTCCAAATCTTCAGTTGTTAGTCTATAGTTAACGGATCAAGTTGGCATCGTCTAAAAACGAGACGAGCTGTTACAGTTTGTTTGCATTGTATATACTGCTGCTGGGTCAAGAATCTAGTGGGGTTGAGTTACATTGGATTCAGACGTGGGACATCATACAGAAACTGATTCTGGACCACCTTTTTGTTGTATCCCTCCAGCGGCTCTGAAGCATTGATTTGACAGATGTCAATTCTCAAATTTTACACAGGTTCTTTTAGAATATAGATATTAGATCACTTCTGTTTCATCCTTCACGTGCCTGCTTACATTGGTATTTGAATTCTGGTATCTCCAATGGTAGACAAGGTAACTGTTTGACTTTCCATATCACTGTTTCTATAATTAACATGGTTTGTCTAATCTGTAGTTTGTAGATTGATATTGGGTGGTTAACTGTCGAGCTGTCCTTTTATCTACACGTTCCGTAACCAAATCTTGCATAATCTGCAGGCTCTAAGGAAGGAGCCGATGACGGTGTACGGGGACGGCAAGCAAACCCGGAGTTTCCAGTACGTCTCTGACCTTGTGGAGGGCCTCATCCGCCTAATGGAGGGGGATCACGTAGGCCCCTTCAACCTGGGCAACCCTGGAGAGTTCACCATGCTGGAGCTGGCCCAGGTGGTGCAGGAGACGATCGACCCAAACGCCAAGATTGAGTTCCGGCCCAACACCGAGGATGACCCCCACAAGCGCAAGCCCGATATTACGAGAGCCAAGGAGTTGCTTGGTTGGGAGCCCAAGATTCCCCTCCGCAAGGGCCTTCCCCTCATGGTCTCGGACTTCCGCAAGCGCATTTTTGGTGACCAGTCGACCAATTCTGCCGTCAACAATGCCGCTGCAACCGCCTAGGATACCAAGTTTTGGTTCGAGTTGCCATGTGAAGATTCATTTATATCTTAGTTACATCTTGGCTTGCCATATTTAGCTGCTGCTGCTGCGGATGAGGGAGAGGAGAGGAGGATGGCATGGTTACGTTGTTGCTAAAATTGAGTAATAGTTGTCCTTTTACTATCTATTTCTTGTTAAAATTTTTCTTTTTATGTTCATGAATTCCATGATTAGAATGCAGAGAAAGAATAGTTCTACCGTTTTGTTGAATTAAATGCCTAGTAATGGCCATGGATGGAGTGTATTACTGTGACGTGCCCACTTTAGCTGTGTTGAAATCCGAGGAAGTACTATGAAGTATGAATTACAAGTGGCAAATATTTTTCGTTGGTGGGTCGTCTGATTTTGTTTTCTAAACATTCAGTCAGCCCAAAATCAAGTCTGATCTGTTGTGGGCCCAGTGCCTTTTTAAATTGATTGAAGGGGATTATGCGGATAAAATGTTCATGACTCCCCATTCTGCAGCGGCAGTTCAAATCTCCTCCACACTCCACGTCCGTTGGGCCTCATCCTTGGAGTCAAACCTGCTGAGGTTGACGATAGGTATCTGGGGTCTTCATCGGCTTTCTTCACCTGGTCCCAGAATTATTGCTTATACGTCCCAGAATTATTGCTTTCTTTATAGGGCCAGTTTGTTTTGATTTTCAGAACTCGGAATCGGGGAAATGGAGGGAATTGAGTCCGTGTTTGTTTCATGATTTTAAGTTTCGCCCGAAACGGCTCGGTGGGCCGGTCCCAAATCGAAACCCTATTTTGGATTTCGGTTAGGGTTTACTATTTATTACTGTTCATCTTCACCAATGAGCGCGGGTGGGAGAGCGCGGGAGTGGGAGCTCGCCGGGCTTGCGCCCGGGGGCCGGGGGGGGGGGGGGGGGGGGGGGGGGGGGGGGGGGGGTTTGGGGGGACCTCGAGCCGGGTTCGTGTCTGAACCCAAGGACCCTGTGCACTCGTTAGTTAGTCTGCCGCCGCTCTCCTACCTATCTCGCGCCCTCACCGACCTGACCCATATTCCCGCAAGCTGAGACTGGCCTTACACTGGGGGTCAGCGCTATCGTCAATTTGATTTCAACGTTCTTATCGGTTTCTGTCGGATACTGTTTACATACATAATATTATTCACGTAATTATTCATTATTTTTTTAAATTTTTAAACATATTATAATTTTTTAATTTGAAGTTAAAAAATAATTGAAATAAAATTAATTTTTAGTCAAAATATAATTAATAAAAAAATATTTTGGTTAAAACTGAAATGAAAATGATTTTGATTGAAACACGTTGATTTTTTTTGTTCACGTGCATGCGTGCATGATCGTTCCACCGAAAGTAAAGGCAAAAAAAATTTGTATCGGTCTTACCCCCATGTGAATCGCTGTCACGAAATTACGCAGAATTAGTTGTTCTCGTATGTTTATAAATGTTCATCTAGATCGTTCAGGTACTGAATTAATAATTTCACATCCAGATGTTTTAAACTCAACTGATGATGATGATGATTAGTTGTACTACATTATATTTAATAAATTATGTATATATCAATTATATTTTAATAATAAGTTAAATTTACTTATGTTAATTTTTATTTTCTTAATCATATTCATATTATTTCTTATATATTTTTTTATATAGTAATATATAAAAACAGTGGTTAACTATCAAAATTAATTTTAATTAATTAAAATAATATTTAATATTGTGGTATATAAGTATAAATTTTTTCATAATTTTTAAATTTTTATAAAAAAAATTTTCAAAAATTTATCGTATTTTCAATTTAAAATCAAAGTAAAGTTAAGATATAGTCAAACTGTGGTCAACACACAATTAATAACTAAAAAAAATCAGCGTGTCCCTCAACAAAGTTCACTTAATGCTATCAATGAGCGTCTTGCCGTAATTTCTTCTGAACACTTTGCACAGTGTGATATTTATTTCTCATGGGTTATTAGACCACTTTTACTATGTGTTGTCAATTAATATGGTTATCATTTTCATTTTGGACCTTCGATGTATGGTTATATTTCAGAACTGCTGCCACGAGATCGCGCAGAGCTAGTTGTTCTGGCTCATATGCCTACAAATGCTCGTCCAAATCATCCAAGTACTGAATTTGTAATTCTACACCCAGATGTTCCAAACTCAATTGATGATGATTATGATGATAAGTTGTATTATCTTAGAATTTATAAATTATGTATGTGTGAAGTACATTTTAATGAAAAGTTAAATGTGCTTATGTTAATTTTTAACTTTTAATAATATTTATATTATTTCTTGTTTGTTTTTTTAATACACTAATATATATTAAAAGTAGACTATATCAGTGACTAACTATCAAAATTAATATTAATTAACTAAAATAATATGTAATATTATGGTAAAATTAAGTATAAAATTATTTCTAATTTTTCAAATTTTCCTAAATTTTTTTCAATATTTTATCGTATTTTTAATTTGAAGTCAAAGTATAGTAAAAAAAAGTCAAACTCTGGTTAACACCCAATTAATAATTTTAAAAAATCTTTCAGCCGAAACTGAAATGGCCGAAACTAAAACCGAAACGACCGAAAAGTATTGGTTTCGCTGGATCCCAAAACCGAAACCGAAACCGCACCATAAAACCTTGGTTTGTTTCGATTTTCAGAAACCGGAATCAAGGGAATCTCCAATTCTAATTTCTCTCAATTCCCCTTTTTTTTCCCGGCAAAAATAGAGGAAAACGCATTTCCCCCCCGGAATCGGCTGTGTTTTTCTCTATTTTCCCCGTAATTTCCCTGCCTTTTCCCACGATTCCAGCCGGCCGAGTTCTCAATTGAGCTCATGAGCTGCTCCAGCACCCCGACCGCTGCCCCGACTGCGCCTCGACCACACCGGTCGTTTGTTATCTATTGTTTGTTTGCTCTTCTCGTTTGAATTTCTCCGTTTGATTGAAAAGTTGGTTCTTTTTTCAAGTTCAGTGTAGTTGCTCTTCTAATTTTATGGTGCTCTGTGGAGGCATGGATTTAATTCTAGCTTCTGTGTTCTTGTGGGGTTTCATGATCGAGGTTTCAATATTTTTGTGGATCTTCCATTTTGTGAAGAAACAATTTTGATTTGATGTTATAAGGGTTTCTTTGGGTTGAACATCAGTGTCCTTTGGGGAAGACAATCAGATCCAGTTTTTTATTTTGTCTTTTTTTGTTTTTTTATCAAAATTTATCATCAAATTTTGCTTTTTATAGTATTTTCATATAGTTTTAGGTTTAGGAATACGCGCTATAAAAAATTTCTCGGAGATTTGTCGTTCAAGTTGCTTGGATTCCCATCGATTGTTGCAGGATTTTACTGCTTTTTACTGGAATGGGGAAATTTTTGTTGATGTGCTAACTTCAAAGTTGTGATGTTTGTGCCTTCCAAGTCCTAGTATTTGTTCTTTTTGTTCTGATATAGATCATAGTCCAACAATGGGCATTTGTTGTAATTCGACCACTATCAAGGATGAGTCACTGAGTTCTAGTCGGAAGATCATCATGCACCCTTTATACTTTCCAAAGTCCTCACCTTTGTTTGATCTGAGGGTCTTTTATGTGAGATTGAGCAACTGTGAGGTTGATGATTCTACTCCTCAGCATCTCACTCTTAACCACATCCCACTTACTCCTGATACCATTCTTGAAGTGAATGGAAGAAGAAGTAGCATATCTTCAGATCTTGTCTCTTCCTCACTTAGAAGGGATAGAGTGGACAAGAAGTTAGAGGAGGCCACATTTGTGAGCACAGATACCATTAGGATGAAGGGAAGTGTGAGATTTGAGGTCTATCACAAAGATGACCTGCTGTTATCTGGGGTCATGGAGTTATGCTCTGCTAATGGTTATGGGGAATCTAAAACTCCTGGCAAGAATTGGAGCATGAGATGCCAGCCTGAGACCTATGCTGGTTCAGGCTTCTTGAGAGGGAAGCAACATACAAATCTTGAGATTTCGTTGCCTACCCTTGAGGTGTATGTTGCTGGCTGTTTTGGGGGCACACCCATCATCTTGACCAAGACTCTTCAGCTCGCTTTCCGGAAGAAGCACCAGATGAAGGTAGTACTGAACTCAATTCCAGAACACGAGACTTTGTATTAACCTACTAAACTGTCTTTTCTAATATATTAAGTTATCTTTGTATTAGATACAAATCATTGTAATATTTATTATGATATTTGTACATATAGTGAAACTGAAGTCCCTTAATATTTGAGTTTTTTGTAAAATCTTATTAATTTTTAAAATTATTTCAATAATTTTAAAATTAAAATTATTTTATTTCTCAAATTAAATAATAATAATTAGTTAACATATATTTCTATAATTATAAAATTTTAAATTAAGTTTATTATATTTCTGTATTAATTTATATATAAATTAATATTTTGTGTAATATGCTAATTCTCAATTCCCACGTCAACCAAATACAAGAATTTAACAATTTATGGAATTGATCAATTCCATTTGTCAACCGAATAACGGAATTTAGAATTTAGGAATTAGCCAATTCCCAATTCCCTACAGTAAATACTCATTCAAACACTAAAATTATATAATTCCTTCAGTTCCCCGGAATTACTTAATTTTTACGATTTCATGATTCCTAAATTCGAAATCGAACCAAACGGGCCCATAATTCGTATGTTGTTGTCGGGCTCGCCCCAGATACCTATCGCCTCAATGTTGCACGGCGACCCGGAGGTGAGTCAGGCATTGTACGTGTGCGCTGGGAGCAAATACAAGAACATGAAGCTATATCCGGGGATGTGGCATGGGCTGACTTTGGGTGAGCCCAACGACAACATTGAGGCTGCGTTCGCCGATATCATTGGGTGGTTGGACCAGCGGAGCGGCTGTCGAGAGAGCAAACTGCAACCAAGATACGTTAGTGCCGAGCTTGACCAATGAGGGCGCGTTTGGAACGGGGTCAGGGTTAGGGTCACCTCACCTTGACCAGACTATCTTCCAAACACCAAAAATTTGACCGCACTAACATTATTTAATTCATTTAAATTATAATAAGGATTTGACTAAAATGCCCTCAGTTCATCTGAATCATCGGATCTCGATCCAACGGCTCAGATCGCCATGAAACCCTAACTATATACTCTTCTTCCCACCCCCCCACCGCCCGACCCCCGACGCCGCCGCCCCCACCCAGAAGAGCACAAGTTTTAGAAAATTCGCCGCCGACAACGTAGCATACGTTGCATGAGTCTCCTTCTTCCCCGCCGACGACGCAGCAAACGCCGAGTCTTCCCCGCCGACGACGCAACAGATGCTGCACGAGTCTCCTCTTTCCCCACCGATGCCGCAGCAGACATCACACGAGTCCCTTCCTTCCCCGCCGACAACGCAGCAGACACCGCACGAGTCCCCTCCTTCCTCGCCGACGACGCAGCAGATGTTGCACGAGTCTCTTCCTTCCCCGCCGACGACGCAGCAGACGCCGCATGAGTCTCCTCCTTCCCCGTAGATGACACAAAAAATGATGCACGAGTCTCCTCCTTCCCTGCCGACGACACAGCAGACGCCGCACGAGTCTCCTCCTTTCCCGCCGACGCCGCAGCAGACGCCGCACGAGTCTCCTCCTTCCCCACCGACGCCGCAGTAGACGTCGCACGAGTCCCTTCCTTCACCACCGACGACGCAGCAGACGCCGCACGAGTCTCCTCCTTCCCCACCGATGACACAGCAGACGCCGCATGAGTCTCCTCCTTTCCCGCCGACAACACAGCAGACGCCGCACGAGTCCCCTCCTTCCCCGCCGACGATGCAGCATATGCTGCACGAGTCTCTTCCTTCCCCGCCGATGATGCAGCAGTCGCCACACGAGTCTCCTCCTTCCCCACCGACGACACAGCAGACGCCGGCGCCGACGCAGTAGAGCACTCCTCTCCTCGTGTTTGAAGGTAAAAGATTGTTTATGCTGATGATAGTATCAACATAGATTATGGTCGAACAATACCCATCAGCTACAACATTTTTCAAATGTGGTTCTAGCCAGTCTACAATTTTCAAGAAACTTTGGAAACTTTGCCTCAAAGATCAAATTATTCCACCTTACCTGAGATAGTGAAACGTTCACACTTGCTGCTTCTACAACTGCAAAATTGCAGAGTCACCTCTTTAAAATTAGTATTGCTTAGTACAAAACTTAGTGTCTTGCATATATACCTAAGTGTCGCTGTTGACAATATCTGTTGTTAAGGAAGGTAATCCTAAGATAAGGTTATCTTTCCCAAAAGCCTGATCACTATCTTTTGAAATAATATCATTTCTGCATATTGCCTTGAGTTAGGGATGGAGCCAGAAATTACATCTTGGGTGTGCGTGTGTTTGTTGGTGGGCATTGCGGTGGGGTTTTGAGGAGGGTGGTTATGCAAATATATATACTACTGTGAAATGATTAGAGGCCAACTTATGATAGACATATAATTAATTAAGTGGTTCTTCTCAATCTTTTTGTCTTTCATATAGATCATGCTTATTCCAATAATTTCGTCATGTATCTAGGAGCCTAAAATCTGCAGCATTAGGAGAAAAAAACATTTCAAATTTATAGTTGCTTATTAACATGCATTCGATCAAGTGATTTTCATAACAATAGCAACATTCTGGTACAGATTGAAATCACTTGTCAAGAGTCTCAGAAATGACAATGTTCACATCACTCATATTGTCTCATACTTTTGCATGTATACACCTCAGCTTATGCAACCTGACAGTTTTTCTCATTTCAATGTTAACATAAACGCTCATATATAACCATGCTGTTATTGTGATGAATATAGAGGGTAAGGTTAAAGGTGCATTTTTCTGACTATTCTGGAATAATGTCAAAAATCATACTCCGCATATTTACTTGGGTTGAATTATTTACTTATTCTGATTTTACTACAGGAATGGATGCTCACAATCCACCAGTTCGGCGAAGTCCTCGAACATAAGGAAAGGGAAAATCAACTCAGCAAGCTGGACAGTCTTCTAACAAGGTTGGACGCACCCCAAATTGGACCACTGATGAGGACGCTTTACTTATTCGGTTGCTACTAGAGGAACATGTTGATGGAAGGAACAAGGGTGGTAATTTCAGAAAGCAATCTTAGAATAAAGTTGTGCAGAAATTAAATGAATTATCTGTCGTGGTACGAGATGCAGAACAATTGAGGTATAGATGGAAGAGACTGAAAGAAAGGTATAATGAATTTCAGTTTATGAAGAACAAGAGTGGATGGACGTGGGATTATGACATGCATAGGCCAACAGTAGGAAATTCGGGAGTAATGAGAGATTTCTTTATGGTATGTTTTACATTTTATGTTGTAACTTTCAAAATACAAACCCTAATTTTATGTCTAACACTTTTTTCTTTTTGGCAGCACAACCCACAATACGAAAATGCGTGGATCATTGGGTTTCCTCAGTTTTTTGATGTAGAACTAATGGTGAAGAGCTCAATTGCGACAGGAAGGTGGATGCTATCATCGAGAAGTGCACCTGCAGAGCCACCTACAACACAAGAGGGATTCAATTCGAGCGCCTCACCAGCGATGCAAAACAACACTGAGGCTGACGACGATCCATACACTCGTATCGCTCGGAGGTTGTTTCCTGATGAGAACCCTACTTCTGAGCCACGTGGGAAACGCTCTCTTGAAGGATTTGATCGCAATAGTGGAAAAAATAGTAAGAGACGTAGTGGAGAGTTCCTGAGAAGTACTGGGAGCAATTCTAGGCAAACTCCTGATCCGGACTCTTTGGACAAGTGGATGCAGGTTATGGATAAAAAGTATAGTGAAAAAGTTGTTACGAGTGAGACGTATAAAAAGTGCATGGCCAAGTTGTTCAGCCTTACTTTTATTAACACTTCAGACAGGTTTAAATGCGCTGAATGTCTAAAAGTACCACGTAATCAGGAATATTTTCTGCTAGAGGAGGATCCGTTTGAGCTGAAATTATAGGCTGAGAGGCGAATAGAAGAATATGATATAAACTGGAGTAAGGTACAATTACGTAAATCCTGTCTGTCGTCCCCTCAAATCTCGGATAACTCCCAATAGGCTGTCAGATGATGGGATAATGTACGAGTAGGTCCTGGGGCAAGCTCCTTGCTGGTACTCTAAACACGCTGTTGCTACTAATTTCTGAGCTATTTCACATATTTTTCTTACTTAATTGTGAGATGCTGATACTTCTCATGGAGATGTTGATACAAAGTCAAAGAAACAGACGAAAGAAGCTGAACTCTGGTGAAATTCTGTTCGTAATTGTAATTTTCTTCAAATGAACTTTTTATTTGAGCTGCATTATCCGTTTCTGCCTTGTATAAGTTTCGTTTCTAAGTTTTTAATTGTTTATAGGTGAAGAGGAAGAAAGGAAATGCAGTAGCAAAGGCAAGCAAGGCTGGTGCTAATCAAGGGAAGGACAAGAAGGAAAGGAAGGTCTCGACAGAAGCATGACCCTCAATAGGAAGTATGCATTGCCGCGGCCAGTTTCAGGATCAAATTCCATGGAGTCCATGATCCAGGTGAAGGAGCTATGTGCTTCCAGATTTGTGAGGGTGTGCTTGTGTGATTTGTGACTGAGGGTGTGCTTCTGTGATTAGTTGTAATTGAGGTGAAACTATGCTTGTTTGATTTGTGACTGTGAAACATGTGTACTGTATCACATGCTGATATCACATGGGTTTGTGTAGTATATCACATGCTGTACAATTCAATTAACATAATTTATGTTAGCTGATGCTTAGTTTGTATTAATTGAGATTGGTACGTGCTCTATCAAAAATCAAATGGGATTGTGAATATGTTTCTGATGTTCATGGTCAGCTCATGATTAATTATATTTTTGTTTTGGAAGGGGATACATGTAATGACAAAATTTAGTAGAATGTTTTTGCAGTTAAGCAATCTTACAGGGGGTATATTTGCCGCAAATTTCTTCTTTATAATCTCAACTTACCTCCATTTAATTCTTGTGGTGGACATTGACTAGGAGGGACTCACATCGTACGTCTAAAAAAGTATAAAATTTTCAAAGCCGGAAAGGTGACTAAAATTGGAGGGTGTTCCTTCTCGCTTGCAGACAAAGTTTACGTTGAGCTGGCACCAAGTTCGAAATGGCGTGGGAGGTAGGTATCACTCTGACGTTGACTGTTCATCTCTGTAACATCAAGACGATATGTCATATCAATCAGACACGACGTATCACTCTGACTTCAACAGTTCATCTCTGTAACATCATGACGACACGTCATATCAATCAAACATGATTTATCACTCTGACGTCAATAATTCATCTCCGTAACATCAGGATGACATGTCCTATTAATCAGACATGATTTATCACTCTGACGTCAACAGTTCATCTCCGTAACATCAAGACGACCCGTCATATCAATCAGACATGATTTATCACTCTGACGTCAACAGTTCATCTCTGTAACATCATGATGACAAGTCATATCAATCAAACATGATTTATCACTCTGACATCAACAGTTTATTTCCGTAACATCAGGACGACATGTCCTATCAATCAGACATGATTTATCACTCTGACATCAACAGTTTATCTCAGTAACATCAAGACGATCCGTCATATCAATCAGACATGATTTATCACTTTGACGTCAATAGTTCATCTCCGTAACATCAGGACGACATGTCCTATCAATCAGACATGATTTATCACTCTGACATCAACAGTTCATCTCGGTAACATCAAGACAACCCGTCATATCAATCAGACATGATTTATCATTCTGACGTCAACAGTTCATCTCTGTAACATCAGGACGACACGTCCTATCAATCAAATATGATTTATCACTCTGACGACTCAGTTCGATCTCTATTTATAGAGTGACCTTATTGTCGATGCTATAACACAAGTTCATTCTTCTTTGTAATACCAAGATGTCTAATTACGACGATATTCTTGATGATGTAGAAGAAGAAGTAGAGTTGCAAATCGAAGATCACATTTTCCCTTATTTTGAAGGCTCCTCAACCTCAGCAAGAAGACCACCCCGTCCACTAAATAATCGAGCATTTACTGGGATGAAGTTTATGTACGACTTACTAGGTAATAAAGCTTATTTTTTTGGACCTTTAGAGTTGTGCCGCAAGTGTTTCTACAGCTCACTAGAATGCTTATTGAGCGGGGAAGTATCGTGCCTATAGCCCATGTATCAGCTGAATTACAAGTAGGGATTTTTCTTTACTCTATTGCTCGTGGAGCATCTAATAGAGACTTACAGCTGACATTCCAACACTCTGCAGAGACTATAAGCATGTACTTCCATAAAGTCTTGGAAGGTGTTATGTCTCTAAAAAATGATTACATATAATTATCGCCTCATGATACTCCAGTCCATCCCGCAATTCTTAATCGAGGAGGAGCATATTCCTTTTTCAAGGTGATATAAGTTTCTACAATATTCTCTAAATAATGTCAACATATATTTCAACATATTATATGTTTTTTTGTAGGATGCACTCGGAGCTATAGATGACATACATATACTGGCGATTGTGAGTCGAGAAATGCAACTTTCATTTCAAAACTGGCATGGGTTGCTTACGCAGAATGTTATAGCAGTTGTCTCTTTTGATATGGAATTTTTGTTCTTTTGTAGCGGTTGGGAGGGATCTGCGGTAGACGCATGAGTCTTAAAAAATGTTTAAGCCGAGGTGATTTCTTCGTCTCCGAATGTGAAACTCATAATTTTGCTTTTCTTTAAAGACTAATGATAATGTTCGTAATAATAATCATAGTTTATTTTAGATAAATACTATCTGGTGGATGTCGGGTATGCCAATACTAGTAAATTTCTCGCACCATTTCGAAATGAGCGGTACCACATTGGAAAATTTGGTCAAGGTCGAGTCCGATATCAGAATCCGAAGGACAAATTTAATCACATGTATGCCAGTTTGAGAAATTTTGTGGAGAGGAAATTTGGCGTATTTAAGCAACAGTTTCAAATATTATGCAAAATGCAACCATATCCTTACGAGACACAATGTGCTATAGTGGTGGCTTGTGCTGTGCTATATAATTTTATACATATGAATTATGATGAGGACCAGCTGTTTCACGACTGCAAGGCTAATGAAGGGGTTGATGATAGCACTGGAGAATATCCGAGAGTACACAATGAAACATCTGAACCCAACATCCGTATATCGCAACGTGAAGTGCGATATGGGAAAATACTTCTGAAATGAAATAACTGCAGCTCTGTGGGATGCGTAAGTGATAGTTTACTTTTTTCGATATAAAATATCGTAATTAACTTTCTGATGTCAACTAAGATAATATTTTTTGTGTTCCTTATCAATTGTAAGTATAATTTACATAATTTTCTAACATTATGTTAATAATTTTTCCATCTTTTATTTACTTGCAGAGGATAATGTTGTATTTTTGCACCGCGAAGCAGTCACACGTGTAACCGAAGAAGTACTCGTTGATGCTTTATTTTGACCCAGAATTTTGCAGACAGTACTCGCTATTTTCGGTGTCTTCCAAAATTATTATATATATCTGACAATATTGTATATTGTGTTTTTCGCTATTTCATTATACAATGTTATATGTTGTAATGTTATGTTTGAAAGATGAACATGATCTACTTATGAATAACAAGAAATAGGACCAGTAGAAATAGGATATGCGAGCAATGGAGAAGACGAGAAATAGGACATATATGCTCATTAGCGATACTAATGATATGGCACCGCTAATGGACTATTATTAGTAGTGCTACTTATATAGTACTAGTGAGTTATTATTAGCGCGCCTATTAGCGCTGCTAATAGATCCGTAATACAAGTGCATAATTAACGCCTATTAATTAGCACCGTTAATTATTATTGTAGTGTTTGGAGCCTCCTTTTCTCTAATGTATAAGTGCTATGCTACGAAATGCAAGAAATACTATCACTTGCAAGAGGTTTTTTGCCATGAAATCTTCCAAGCAGAAGCTTAAAGCATGCTGAATGGCAGATACAAAAGATGGTATTTTACATAAATGGTCCAATTTCAGCCAATACACTAATTAAGATATTAGGCATTTCTTTAGCCAACACAATAGAAAATTTCTTGAAGAAACAACTGCAGCTACCGGGGAGAAACAAAATAATTGGAATTCTGTGAGATTTTGAACTCAAGACTTCTCCACTTCCACTGCCTTGTCTTCCTCTAGCTTCTTTCTCAAAGATGGTGGTGGCCTCACCACAATGATTTTCTTCCATTTTCTGTCGAGCTTTCTTGAGAGCCTCTTGTTGATTCCTTCCTCAATCTCCCTCTCTCTTTTTACTGTTAGCATTCGAGCAATCTACATATTGAGAAAAAAAAAAGTACACTCTGGCCTCATAAATAAAAATGGTTTGATTTATGGCAGTATGAGTTTGTGGAGATAAAAGAACAAAATAAGAATAAGAAACTAGAAACTGCTTTAGATTATGTGTTTGTGCCCTAGAATATCCAAAAGGAGGCAACATATACCTAGTCCTGATTATAATGATGATAACAACAAAAAGGCAATGAGTTCTTCATCTGGGATAACAAATGTTCATAAAAAATATACATATCTGAACATCACACCACTCCACATAAGAAAAGGGAAAAATAAATCAATTTTGCAAATCATGGTGTTCAAATGCATTTACGAAGTGTATATTTTAACATCCTTGATCTGGCGTAACAATCTACATAAGCAAACAATTTCAAAGAAACACCAAGTTCTGTACAACTAACAAGGAAAACAGATTGGATTTTAAAGCATATTAATAATAACTTCACATCAATGAAAACTAATTGAAAACTAATGCCCTTCAGAACTTGATAAAGTGATCAGCAAACACTACTGAGTAACCAAACATGTGTTACCTCATGTTGTGGATCCATCAGTCATTCATTGCCTTTCCATTCAAGGAGCCACAAAATACCAACAACCTTTTTATGTATACTATGAGCCACAAATAAATCTATAAAAAGATGCAAAATGCACTAATTTTTATGCAAAATTTCTGTCCCAAACTGCATCTATACGAGAGGCACCACCATTCTTCTTTTTAGACAAAAAATTTACTCTTGACACATATTTGTTTGTTTTTCAACATACTAGAACCCCAAAAATTTGGACTTATAGTATTAAAAAAAATTACCCAAGGCATTCATTTTGCTCATTTTGCATTCATTTTGTCTATATCTAGCAAAACAATTAATTGCAAATGTTTTGCAGATAACAGATGAAGCTACAATTCATACTAAAAAATTGAAGTTACAATACTTTTATCAGATTTGAATACGCATTTTCCATAGGAAGCACCATCAACCGTAACTTGGATTAGGTAAGTGCAATATAATACGATAAATTAAATACAGACATTAATGCAAATTAATGTAGAGATTATGCAAGAAAAACCTAATGCAAAGTTCAGGAATCTAAGAAATAAAAAAAAAATGAAACCTACTCCTTTCCAAATTTTTGCTAGAATTGCGAAATTAATACATGTTTAACACAACGAAATCCCAACTTTGGGCATATCACAAAGCATGAAAATTTTCTCCTCAACATGCAACAGACGCCGTCTCCGCTATCACCGCCCCATTCTCTTCCAACACACACACATCCTTCACTGCAGTCGACGCCAATGTCCTGCACTCGACCCACCACCTCCCGCTCTCCATCATCCTCGCAATAACAGCCGTCCTTCTCCTCCGGGATCTCCTCCAATCTCGCCAACTGTTCATCTTCTCCTCGCCACGCAGCAGACGCCGTCTCCGCCATCACCACCCCATCCTCTTCCAGCAAACGCCGTCTCTGCCATCACTCCCCCAATCTCGCCAACTGTTCATCTTCTCCTTGCCATCAACGCCGACGTCCTGCACTCAAAGCCCCACCCCTCGTCGCCGAATCGCCGAAAAACGACCTTCAGGAGTCGATCCGACCCCGAGAACACCTCGAATCGGGTGCCTTCGGTGGCTCAGACGCGATCGATGCTGGCGAAGACGGTCTCGATCCCGGTCCATTCCACCGACCGGGTTCGGTGGAGGAGCACGAGGCCCGGAGTGCCGGCGGAGATCTTGACGTTGTTGATCTCCAACGGATGGCCATCGAAGGTGGTGCTGGCAAAAGCGGTGCTCGGCCCGGAGTGCTGGCGAAGGCGGTGCTTGTCCGATGTGCTGGGAGTGGTTTATACTCACCAAAGGTCATTTTTGTGTAAAAAAATTTTAATTATCCGTTAACGAGATCAGTAACCAAATAAAATTTAATTAATCGTATTATCGTTTTACATTTTAATTCTTTCTATGACCTTGACCTTGATCCCGATCCCATTCCGAACACTGATAATATAGATCATGTGTTTGAGCGTCAGAAACGATCAAAGGGAAGTAATTTTCTTTGCGGATTGAAGTGCCGGGTGCCTGGACGCTCGGTCCTGTAAACGAGAATTTGACGATATATTCAGTCTATGATGGTAAAACTTTAATTTAATAGAAAGCAAAAAGTGTATATATAGAGAGAGAGAACGGAGATAAATTTTTATAGACAGGATTTGGTGTTTCGTTCTATTAATTAGCATAGTTAGCAACTCGATTAGTGCATGATATGTTCATTGCGATTAGCTCATTATTTGCCATCATCACATTTGATATTTACAAATAAAGTAGATCTTAGATACTCAATTTGGGCAATGATACCAAACTATTGTGACAACAAAAGAAGGGCGACCATTTTTGTCTGCCTAGTCGCTGTTCCAAATCACCTCCTCTGCTTTCTTCATCTTCGGATCACAACGAGATATGACCTGCATCAGCTTCTCCTCCTTTGTCCGCATCTTAAAGTAAAGACTCTATCATCATGCGGCAACAGCCGGAACCTGCGGTGCAGCTAAAGCTCATTCCAGATACGTATTGTCCCGAGTCCTGAACAATATAGGACGACAATAGGAAGAGAAGACGCCTTTCTTTCCCATGACGAATGTCTTCAAACAAATGCGATACAGCATCTCCCCCCTCCGCCTCTCCACCATCACCCACACCTCGAACCGGTCGTGGTACATCACCCTGTCCTCCCACACCGATTTCCTGCCCATCACCCCTTCTTTGCGCCATATCGGGTAGCCGAATAGAACCTCTGGGTCGAAGAAAATCATGTGATAGATGCAAGACCAATATAGCATTCCTCCAGCAAAAGCCTCCTTGCAGGGACTAGGACAGAACGTCTGCATCACAGGAAAGACGAGTGTGCACCCGTCAGGCGATTACGATTTAGTTTGTGAAAGGTACTAAACTATTATGATAAGAAAAAAAATGAGCCGCCAAATTCCATCTGCCGCGTCATTGCAGCACTGAACACTTCTGCTTTTCTGCTCTCCTCCTCTAAAGAAGACCATCTGCTGGACACAAGACCAGTATAGCGCCCCTTCAAAGAAAACCGCCTTGCGGGGACAGCAGTAGCTGGAGTCTACTCTGACACTCTGGTTTGACATTGTCCATTGCTGTGGATAATAATTGACATTTCATTTGCAATGGAGAATAAAACCAAAACGCCAAATTTGAAATTTGGAGCCTCAAATAAATGGGAAGGCACATGCACATCCTACTGCTGTGGGAGTACCTCAAATATATAGTGCAACATGTATTACACATTTAAAGAGGGGGAACACCCCTTCAAAGAAGCTTGAAGAACAGTCCAGAAGCCCCTGGCTGGGGTTTCATAAAAGAAATAAACAAAAAAATCGAGGCCATGTAACAAGGGAGACTGAAAGGAGATGTCGATCATTCCATGCTGAACCCTATGCCAATCAGACAAGAGCACCAGTGCAGGCTGTGGATGGTGCTGATTCGAGCTTTCTCTTGCTGGAACTGTACTTCTTAGTGATGAACCTGAAAGCATGTCAGTACATAAAATCAATAAAATTCATTGTCTCTGAGTCCTTGATATTAGTTAGTATTGATTCAAATGAATCATATCTTTGCATTTGAACAGAAAATAATTATTTGCAGTGTAGAATATACCTGAAGAAATCCCTCCACATCAATTCAAACATCAACCAGTTCATCCCAGTATCAGGAGTAGCAGCCCCACCCTTTGGAGTTGAGGCCGCAGAGATTGCTCTTGAAAATTAAGAAAAACTCCACTTTAATATACTCTAAGTAGCCTAGAACAAGAAGGGATTGCAGTTTTGCAACGACCAACAAAGAAGATGAACATTTTCTACTCTACCTTTTTAAAATATTCTTTGCAAAATCAATACAACATGATTAAGAAATCATTTTGCAATTGGAGTGCAACACTGATGTACCTGGTTGCATTTTTGTTCAGCTCATCAAACATATAGCGTGGAGAAAGACATCCCATTGCTAACCACGGTGAGATTTTGCAAGAAAAGTTAGCACCATAAACACTATCTCGGCCACTATCCTTGTCTGCTCTATTTGGCTGGGCACAACATTCAGCAACAAAGGTTTTAAGTCTCTGCATTGCTTCAGTCTCACCACCCACCAGAGAAGCATTGGCAGGCTTTCCATCCTGAGGTGCATGAAATTTCTTAACAACCAGCTTCAAGAAATCATCATATTTTATACAAAGAGAGAACTGATGGCAATAGACAAGATTCTGGATCCACTTTGAAATACCAGAAAAACGATACTGGGTAAATCATCACATTGTGTCTTAGTAAATTTCAAGATAATGATTGCAAAAGCAAGTCAGAACCATTATACTAGCTAGTTAAAAATGTGTTTAATTTCAACAGTAATCACAATTTATTTGTGGTGGGCAAGCCAAATTCATTATCAAGTCACTGAAACTCTTAAGATCAAGTTAATTTCATAAGCCTAAAAAATGAGAAACATCACATGCCAACTCAGTATAAATTTAGTTAAAGATATGTCTCACTGGGCAAATTAATTCAGCATGTAAGCCAATTGACCCTCTATAGGGACTCAAAATATCAATCTCCTTACTTAACATGCACAGCAATCCACTGAAAAACCAAGGGAATATTCATTACAAATTCAATGAAAGTTTTTTAAGGGTAGAGAGATCAAATTCAGCTTAGGTATGAATCAATGTAGCATCCCTTTTGTGTTCAAAAGATTGTTTTTATAAATGTTTTTAGACAAGCATGCCTCTGCACATTAATTGCTAACAAACACAATGAATTCTACATTTCTCTTTGTAATTTTCTGAATTCATTGATTTCAAGAAGGCCTACATTTGTAATTGTTCCAACTTCATTGACACAAGGAGACCTAAATTTCTCTTTGTTAAAATAATTACTTTATTTATTCCAAGAAAATCCATTCTATACAGTGAAGTCAAGATCCACAGGTAGGAAACTGGAAATGAATGATCAACATCACTGTCCTAAATATCCTCTGCGAAATATACAGGGGTCATTCTTTTGGGCATTGAAACCTTGATGGCAAGCCCACAAATTCCAATCTTCAGCATAGAAATTATTGCTCAAGGAAATGTAAAGTACATTTTTCCATCATCCCACTATCTCCCATTTCCTCTTCAGAACAGAGTATAAGTTAATATGGAAATACCCTTATAGAGATGTGCATCCAAGCTTGTCACATCATATAATAACATTTCACAACACAGATCAACATGGAGTAGACTACAAATACATGAACAAACAAGCTCTCACAATTCCTGGCTCCTAATCAAAAACCTTTTCAATTGCCTACAAGCTACAGCCTCAAATTGGTAGAATTCAAGATTAAGTTTTAAGCTCCTACCTTCCCTTATTAAATAAACATATAATATTGTCATTGTCAAAAGTTGCAATCCAATTTATGTTACCACATGAGATAACTGCACTATAATAACAGTGAAGAAGCATGACGGCACGAGATAGAAGCAGTCCTTAAATTTTTTTGGTTGACCAACAATACAACTATGTTGCTCAAAAGAGGGCCATCTAAGAATCTAATTATCTTTATGAAGCAATTTTTTCATAAATATAGTAGAACACTATATAATTGAGCATCATGACATCTCGTAAATCAAACATAACCATGTACTATTCTTCCAACATGACCATATCAATGATACACATTCTCTAATTTCATCAAGTAAAAATGAAAACTTTCAGTCAGAACAAAAAGTTGGAGATAGAACCTGAGAAACGGTGGGGGGCGGGGTGAGGCCAAGCTCTGTCAAGCTTGGGATCTCACCGGGCTCTACGTCACCCCTCGCTGGCAAGCCTTTGATCTGTTCCAGCGCCTGGATCGTTTTCCTCACAGACAAACCATGCACCTTCTCCCTGAAACTCCCGTAGTTAAGCGGCATCTGCTCCACCTCAAACGGCAGGTCATCAATGTGATACAGCGTGCTCCCCCAGAAGTACTTCACCTCCACCCCCTCCTCCTGCATCGCCTTCTCCACCTTCTCCTCCGCCCCCACCTCATCATGGGAAATTTCCCGGTGGGCATAGACAGCGTCAGCGCCGACAGCGCGAGCAAGCTCGGGGAGGACAGTTTCGGGGCGGCCGACGCGGACGACCAGGTCGGAGCCGCGGGCGCGGAGGGACTGGCGGAGGTCGGCGACAGAGTCGCGGAGGAAGGCGGCGCGGTAGGGGCCGGTGCGATCAAAGCCGGAGGCGGACTTGCCGAAGTCACGGGGATCGAAGAGGAAGACGGGGAGTAGGGAAAGGGAATCGGAGGAGGCGGCGGTGAGTGCCTCGTGATCGTGGACGCGGAGGTCGCAGCGGAACCAGACGATGGAGCAGCGGCGGCCGGCGACGGGGTGGGAGGGATCAGGGAACCGGCGGGGGAGGAGAGGGAGCGGAGATTGGAGCGTGGCGGCGGAGATCTTGGAGGCGGCGGAGGAGGAGGATGATCTGGAAGGGCGCAATGGGTTCAAGGAAAGAGAAAGGGCGGAGATCTGGGAAGGGAGCTTCAGGGAGGAGGGGAAGAGGAGGGACGGGCGGGGAGAGAAGAAGGAGAGGATGTGGGGGGAGAGGGAGAGGGAGAGGGAGAGGGAGATGGAGGAGAAGGGTAGGGGGGAGTCCTCTTGGGGAACACCTTCCCGGCGGTCATAGCCGGCATCGGGGATCTCCGGCGAGGAGGCGGCCATCGTTCGTCGAAGATGGAGTAGATGCTTAGGGAGAAGATGAGGAGCTGGGGTTTTTGATTCGGGGGTAGTTGACAGGTTATGGGAATGGAAGACCCTTGAGTCGACAGCTTAGTCGACGACTTAATGAAATATGTGTCAAATGAATTTACTTTAACTGCCTTGGTGATGGGTCTATTAGTAAGTCGCTAAAATGGTCGTCCAGGAGATAAGGGCACAAGATGGCTGAAGACTCGGCGCCTCTTGCATGACTTCGAGCTCTACGGCTCTACCTACCATGCTACCGCTGCTTTGCCACGATAAAAAATATAGTTTTTTAAAAAATACTCCGAATTTCATATTTAAAAAAATAAAAATCAAAACTCGGAAAGTTGCAAGGTCACATTATTCGTGAGGAAGGATGTTGATTGTGCATCAACTCAGAGAAAATGAATGAAGAGAGAAAAGATTGATGCCAACGCTGACCTTGTGAGAGTCCAGGGGTCATTTTCACGTCCAAGCAGGCTGATTTAACTAGTTTCATAGCCGGCTCTCATAAACCATAACATGCTTCTTCAATGGGATTGGATTCCATATCATACTGAACCCGATTCAACCCAATTCAACCTGATCGACTTTTCACGACGAACTGCCTAGACCAAATTGCTAAAGCTTCGGATCGAGATTTTGGATATGCTGAACCCAAATATTAGTCCAATGGAGCTCACGTGCATCTCCTTTATTCAAAATGGATGAGTATATGGGAAGTAAAAAAATGGAATATCTTTTGGTGTATGACAAAAGCACAACAGAAAAGGAAGACCATAATGTGCATTTACAAAATATGCATGCGCGAGACTTGAATCCGACCAAAATGGAAAGTAATTCGGTAAATGAATTCGTCACTGCTCATTTCTGCATATAAAGATGAAGGAAAACATAGACGAAAATGCATACTTTCTTATGATTTTGATGTTGTTTGGTAGGAGAATGGAGATGAGATGATAATGGCAAAAGTAGGTCGCATCTATCATTTCATTGGAAGAAAGCATGAGTTTGATCTCTGGAATCTTCCCCGGTGAAGGAACCAGACTCACCATACTCGCAGATGTATCAAAAACCTATACAATCTGCTCTTTATTGTGGACAACCGAGTCTGAAGTTATATCAATTATCAAAAGCAAAAAAGTAAAAGAAGGCTGAGGCTTAGAATTGGATCCCAACTTAGCCACTATGGGGTAGTACTGGTAGAGGTAATATTGTTTTCTACTCTTATTATTTTTTTCTAAATTTTATACATTTTAGGTTCATAAAAATCCAATTGGCTCAATTTCCTTTTTCCCATGAAAGTGTCTACTTAGGCCTCGAACTTTCTACGTCTTAAAATGCATTTTATGTTTTTCTTTGTCTTCTTTTAAGCAATTCATTTTTATGTTTTTAGCATTACATATATCAATCTACACAAAAATAACACCATATTCTGAGTTTGTGATCAAATATTACTTTGAAGAATTTGACACTGGTCCTTCCTAAGTACCTTTCATAGGCAAGCGAGAATAATGAAAGAAGAGGTTTTGTCGAGATCCACTCTAGCTCCTCACATCTGTGTCATCTGCGTCATTGGCGCTTGCCTCAAGAAAATTAAGTAGCTGCCACCATAGATACCTTCTCAAGTGTTCAATGGGACTATATATTCCTCTGTATATGGATTGAACAAACTAATGGATTTGGAATATGAGAACCCCCTAACATTACTCACAAGTGAATCCTGGATGAGAAGTCATTGGGTTACCACTTTGAAAGTTTAATACATCAACGATCCACGTATTTGATACCAATCATTACTATTTTCCTTTCATTAGGCAAGTGAAAACAATGAAAGAATATATAGGAATCAAGTTTATGTCATACACTACATTCAACTCTAATAATTCCTAATTAAATGGCTAATTATTTCATTGCAACATATGCAGCGGAAATGCTGGAAAGTACCAGAAAAGAATGTGCTGCACAAGCTCAAATAACAATGCTTACCATATGCGATAAAATGAAGATTGAAGCCAAAGAGACCAAAAATTGAAAGCTTTTCACAAGTTATAGCTCCTCGAATCCTTCCTCATCTCCTTCCTCCAGCCTTTCGTATTCCAACCGCCTCTCCATCAACACAAGCACAAGAAACCAATTACTGATTCAAACATTTCAATAAGGTGATGGGGTTCTAGTTGCCATGAGCAATGCAATATCGAACAAGTTTGTCTAAATAATAAGAATTGGAATGGAGAATTTGTATTATCTGTGCATCAGATAGTTGCAACTGTTCTGCAATAAAAATGACACTGGGGGAATCCTCTGCCGCCAAATGAAGGTTCAGGTTTCCTGCAACTTCAGCATAATCAACCATGCTCACTCAAAAGCCATGGCTTATAAATAGACTTTCAATACATTTCTGAGCTGCTGCCTGATCTATTATGAATGAAGAGTCAGTATGAAGAACATGGAAGCCAAGGGGCATTGAATACAAAAGAGATGTGCTAAACAGCTAGATCAATAACCAGACCATGTTGTGATATTCAGCCCCTATTAACCACCAAGGCAGTTCTCCAAAGAAAATACAGCCTTTCATGGCTAAACTACTAACAATAGAAAGTACATCATACAAGCTAGTTGAGGTCATCATTGGCAATCCCTGCACACAAACCAATCACATTCATAATCTTCAATACATACTTCTGAAATCCTGTCACATTTTGCAATTAAATGAAGCAACTACAACTATGGAATGGCATAACATTTAATCGAGAAACAACTTTAGAATAAGAATAAACTCTCTGGTTCAGTAACCAGAAAAAGATACAAACTAGTTGCTACATTGTTTAATTTGTGAGTTTGAAAAACACTGGAGTAAATTTATCATCATGAAGCACGAAAAGATATATCAGATAGAAAAGAACTCAAGGACAAAAGTTAGTCTGCAAAGTTTGCAGAACCACAAATTAATTTCACACATGAATTAACACAGTGGATACAGACCAAATGCTTGTCAAGTTGCAACGACTACCATCATTCATCAAAAAGAAGAACAAGAAGTTTGTCCAGAAACCTTCTATAGTTGTAACTTAAGTAAAACAAAGTAATGCTGTGTTAGAATTCATTTCAAAAAGGCTGCTAATATTCTACCAATGCAAACACTAGGAAAACAATAAAACTACTGGAATTTGAAAGGAAAATTTTATCAACGATATAGCATAATAGAAATTATATCAGTTAGACCACCTGAAGAGCCCATATACTTGGCCGGTTTCCATCAAAGCCTTTTTCACAAAAAATTTCCAAGATATTAGATGATTCTAAAGGACCATGGTGTAGCATGCAGGTCCTCAAAATCTTAGCCCCAACACCTAAACAATATGGAGAAAATAAAGAAGGCATTAGTCCAACAAACATAATGCATCTGACAAACAATAAATATGCAATTATGCAATACAGCAACAAATCAACATTCATTGCTTTGTAAGTAGCAACTCACAAGTAGAAAATAATCAAGGTTTCTTAAGCCGCCATCCAATTTCCATTTAAACATTAAATTCAAACAAAATTCATTTCCACAGTTGACTGTATTTTAGATTAACCAAAATTTCCCACCTCAATGCTCACCAATAAGAAAATATTAAATTTTCATAGAAGTAGCATCCTAATGATAGTAATCATACTCCTAAATGATTCACCTACTTGTACTGGCAAAAAAACAAACAACAACAAAGTGTTAAGGAAAAAGATCATGAATTATGAACAATTGCTTCCTGTGTTTACAACACACAAAGTTGCCTCATGCCATGCATCACAATTAAATGCTTGCAGTAATCAACAATTAAAAGAAAAAAAAAAACCTTTGCATAAATAGTAGCAACCTTGCAAATGTATCTCAACATGTTATTTTCATATCCAGTAAAGAAAACAAAATCTTCCATTGATCATGCGAAGCACTCTTCAAACAATCCACAAAGCTACAGAATTTCACAAATGGAGGCCAAAGACCACACCTTCAAGCTTCGGAGACGAAAACTGGAACACACTCCCCGGAGACACATAAAAAATCACCGACGACGTCGGCCAATTCAGGCTGAAAGGGCGGGTATCCATCCCATCTGTGAACAACACAACCTACAAATCATAAAACCTATCCACCATTAAATCCAAACACCACAAAATCCAATAAAGAAACTCAAAATATCCAACAAAAGTGGCTGCCTGAGCTCATCCTCGCTGTTCAGCGTCTCAATCAACTTCTCATCCACAAACTTCGTCGCCAATCGGTACGCTGTCGACTCCGGCGTGGAGCTCCGCCACTGGCCGGCGTCAGATTCAAGCAGGCAGCCGTTGTATGGTTCGATGAAGAGGGTATCTGGAAGCTGGGGTTCGTGGAAGCGGAGAGAGGAGGAGCGCGGCGTGGAGGAGGGGATTCGGGTGGTGGCTGCCGCCGGCGAGGGGGGAGAGGGAGGCAATAGGCCTAGGGGTGTATTTCTTCTTCTTGAGGCTGGCCTGAGGGAGGAAGCGGGTTGCCGGAGACCGTAGAATCACCGCGCCGGCCATTGGAGAGCTCCCTTGGATTGCGAGGGAGTGGGGGCTGGTGAAGCGCTGAAGTCGGGGGAAGGGGGCTCGCCAACTTTGCTCCTGCAGAGGATACTAATGGGCCGTAGTTACTGGTATTTGACTGAAACAGGCCCATTTAGGGCCCATTATTGTTGCTTTCTCCTCTTTCAAGTGGCCCACAATTTTATTTATTTATTTGTAATTCATTTGGTGTGTGAATAAAGAACAGAAAAGGAAGGATCTAATATATACATTTCAAAGATACTGCAAGTAGAAATGCTAACAGTAGATCACCTAAAGAGCTTATATACTTGGCCGATCTCTGTCAAAATCTTCTTCACACAATATTTCTAGGATATTAAGGAACTCTAGAGGAACATGTAGTAATATGTAGGTGCTTGAAGTCCTAGTCCCAACACCTAAAGCATTATAAAGAAAATAAAGAAGGCGTTAGTCCAATAAACAGAACACTTCTAACACAATAAATATACAATTATCCAATGCAATTTGATGTGTGAAATGGTAATATTAAACCAAAACCAAATTGTATAGCAAATCAAGGAGCAGGTCAAGTTGAAACTAGAGCCATCGACCTCTCCATTATACCTAGGCTCAATAAAATCCTATAAAGTCGAGTCTCATAGGTTGAACCTTAGAAGTCAAGCTTCACAGTTTGACTATCCAAAGTCAAGCCTCACAACTCGAACATCAAGAGTCAAGCCTCATAGTTCAAGCATCAGGAGTTAGGTTTCATAACTCGGCCATCTGAAGTTCCATAGCTCAGGCATTAGAAGTCGAGCATCATAATTCAGTCATTAGAAGCTAGGTTTCTCATCTTGGCAAATAGGCATGACCCAAGGCTATCATGCTTCATAACTTGGCCAAGGTAAGTTAAAGGATTCCTCTATTTCTACGAGTAATAACCTCTGTGGCACCTTAGGAGATAAAGTCGTGTCACCTACTGTCACTCCTTGCATTACCAACTCCTGCTCTACCTCCCATTATATGAGAAAATCTATCGGGTCACAACATAAAATACCAGGCAAAATCCTCAAAATGCTCTTAGTTAACTCGCATACTAACCATAGTAGAGTTATTTGAAAAGAACAGATCAATTATCTAGAATGCTCTATACAATAGGGTTCAAACCACTAAGTTAAAGGATTCCCTCCTTCTTACTCCTTAAGTAAAATTAGAAACTCTCCAAGCTCTTTGCTCTATCTAGAGTAATAGATTGCAACAAGAGTAAGATTTTGACTTGAATATTAAAGCATCCTCCCATAGTTATCACTAAATGAATAGTTCTATTTTTTTGTACAAGTGAAAGTTAGCTGGCGAAGACTAAAAGAGCTCAAAGACTCGAAACAAAATTGGATGAATACAACACTAGTGCTTTCATGGAGATTTATTAGAACATACAATCTCCAAGTAGCCGACTTCAACCATGCTATCAAGATAGTAACACCCTAGGAAGTAAGTGGCGATTGGCACATCAAAATAGATGATGTCGCAGCAAGCCTCTTAGAGAGACACTTCAGATCTTTACCACCAAACAATAAGGGCTTCACTAGAGTTGAACCCCATCTAACCAGAGTCAAAGCAAGAGGACCAAAATGACAAACCCATCTCTAGGAGTGAGTTCACCCATTTGGCTACTGAGATCCATGCCCTTGCCTAGTTAGTAAAGGCACAAGGCAAGATAGAATGGATACATATATCAAACTACTACCTATGTAGTTGTGCAATGCAGGAGGATCCTCAAGAGGAGGATGGGCCAAAATAGCATACTTCAAGAGGCCACACAAGTCAAGCCAAAAATCAACATACTCTGAGATCTTCGAGCTAGCTGGAAGATCAAGCTCAAACTAATGCATTAGACAAAAAATTGCAAATCATCTACTGAGACAAGTGCAATGTGGAATGCTAAAAAAAAAAAATGGAGAAATGCATTATCCTAATGGTGGACAAGAGACTCCAAAGCTATGCAAAGCCTAGGCTAGTGCTAAGCAACGTAATGAGTGCACTAAGTCCACAACTCATTGTCAAGCCTCCATAGCCTAAGTTTCAACAACCATCCTAGGAGTCATATGATGGGACTAGGTACCTATGGACCACATAAGGTCATTCAAGAATAGCATGATACTGTATGAAGCGACAGAGATCACTATGTGCAAAGCATTTTCGGCTACACTTTAGGGTTAGATGTGATCATGATTCTCCAGCCTTCCTACCGGATTGATGGAGAGCTTTGCAGACTTAGAGCGCAAGTTCGTGAATCAATTCATCTCTCTTGTCTCGAGGCATCAAGACTCATCCACTATTCTAGTAATATGATAGGCTAATGGAGAGAGCTTGAGGAATTCTCTCTCTCGATTTAACATAACTTAGATACAGATAAATGACCTCAACATTTCAATTATTTTAGCTATTGTAATAAATGATCTTAGGGCTGATAGAGTCACCTACGAGATGACATGATGGCCACCATGAACACTCATCGAGTTCATGAAATAAGCCTACGAGCACGTTAACTCAGAAGAGATAATGACAACCAAGTGAGAAGTTGATGGTTCTCGACATAGAAAAGAGAAGAGAGAATTACACCAATCTGAGCCCAAGAGGCAGAAGACCGAGCAGCAGGACCATAGAATAGAGTTCTAGGGCTTCACCTCGCAAATTGAGGATCAAGACTATCTGTAGAAGTCTTTGCAAATTCATCAAGGATTGAGAAAAATTAGATACATCCAAATATTATAGGTATTATAAGAATTACGGTCACAATACGAAGGAGTATCGAAATATAAAGTTTGAGATCAATCATCTCATCCGTAGGCCACCTAATAAGGTTTGTTTGGCTGACAAATGAGACCAAGGCAAGAGGGTGATGACCCCACAAATGGTTGTAATAGCCACCACCGTGGCAATGAGTTGTCACGTCCTCCCCTAACTTGGATGACAAAAGGTTACCTCATCATGATCTGAGAGAAAACTTACCAGGAGAATATAGCTACTGCCATAATAAGACGACAAGTTCCTACTAGGCTATTGGGGTATGACAAGCATCAACGAGAGGAAGAACGACATAAAGATGCACCGGCCTCAGAGAAAAGCCCAAAGTGTAGGAATGCAGCTTTGGTTATCACCCTCATCTTGAAAGAATACTTGACACGAAGAGTACTAGTGGAGACGGGGGCATCCCCAAATATCATATTTTCCAAGGCATATGACTAGATGAAATGTGACTAGCCCCTATGTCCCCACTAAGCTGATTGGCTTTATCAGAGACTTTTTGAACTAAGTCGAAAAAGCTCCACTTTCTTCACTAACTTTATTGTGGTGAGAGTCCACCCCCTTTATAATGCTATATTGGGCCACATTGTTTTGAATAAATTGTAAATGACAATCTCCACCTATGAGTTGGTCCTCCAATTTCCCACTAAGTATAGAACTAGAGAATTACATGGAGACAAGGATATGGTGTGCTACTATTATGCTATATACCCACAGGAATGAAAGAAGCTAAGGGGAAGCAGAAGGTAGAAAGTGAATAGGGGAAGCAGAAGGTAGAAAGTGAACCTTTGAGCAAGCTCGATGTAGTGGAGCAACTAATGAGCATTGCCCTAGATGAAGTGAGGATAGGATAGTCAAAGATGTTGCTTGCAGAGCTTCAAAAACTCATGTGTGACAACCATGATGTGTTTGCTTAAAAAGTAGATGATCTTCTTGGAATTAATCCACCCATGGCAAAGCACAAATTATCAGTGCCTAATGATGTGAAACAAATAAGGCAAAAGAAGCATCACTTCACCCCAAGCATCAAAGTGGAATCAACTAGGAGGTAGAGAAGTTGTTAGAAGCTGGCTTTATTTGAAAAGTCTGATACCCAGAGTGGCTCGCCAATATGGTAATGTTCAAAAAAATAATAGAAAGTGGAGGATATATGTGAACTTCTTATAGACCTCAACAAGGCTTATTTGAAAGATAGTTATCCATTTTCAAACATAAACTAGTTAGTATATTTGCTTGCTGGGCATCAATTATTAAGTTTTCTCGATACTTTTTTAGGGTGCCACCAGATTAGAATGAACTCCGAGGATGAGGAAGAAATCTCATTCATAATCAATCAGGGAACCTTCTATTATGTGGTCATGTCTTTTAAATTAAAGAATGTTGGGGCCATATACTAAAGAATGGTTGACCAGGTGTCAGCTTAGAAGAAACATAAAGGCCTACATGAATGACATGTTGATTGAAATCGTGTGAGATATGAACCATGTTTTGATTTGTAAGAAAATTTCAACATATTACGAAGGTCGCGCATGAAGTTGAACCTGAAAAAAAATGCACATTCATGGTATCAGCGAGGAAGTATCTTAGATACCTTATATTGAAAAGGGGAATCAAAGCCAACAGTTGAAGATCCAAGTAATTCTAGAGATAAGGTCTCTTACCTCGGTGAAAGAGGTGCAAAGGCTCACTAGATGAATCGCTATGCTAAGATATTTCCTGTTTCGAGCTGAGGAGAAGTGTCTTCCATTCTTCAAAGCTTTAAAGAAGAACAAATCATTCAAGTGGAATAAGGAATATGAGAGAGCTTTTCAGGAGCTAAAATCATACCTTACCTCCCCACCCCTATTGGTGAATCCTATTAATAAGAAAGGCCTACACCTATACATTGTTGCGAGTAGTATTGCCCTCAGCTCGATGCTAATTAGCAATAGAGAAGGGAGGTAGTGCTTGGTATATTATGTAAGCCACACCCTTTTTGGTGCGGAGGCTAGGTATTCTCCAATGAAGACACTAGCTTATGCAATTATTCTATTATCTAGAAAATTGAGATGGTACTTCTAGGCTCATATAGTGATCATCCAAACCAACTTTCTACTTCATTAGGCCTCTCAAAATCCAAAAATTTGGGAAGAATAGTTAAGTAGGTTGTGAAGTTAAGTTAGTTTGATGTCTACTTTGAGGCAAAGATAGCTATCAAAACCTAGGTATTCGCGAACTTCATTATGGAGCTTAGCCCCAAGGAAATGCCAAGGTCGAGCTGAAATCTTGAAAACTCTATATAGATGGGTCATCCTACGAAGTGGGAAGCAGAGCATAAGCAATGCTAATAAGCCCAGAAAGGGATAAGTTCAAGCATTCTCTTAGTTTCAAGTTCAAGACTTCGAATAATGTGGTAGAGTATGAAGTGATACTTCTTAGACTAATGGTAATAAAGGCGATTGGGGTCCTAAAGCTTGAACTTTGTAGCAACTCAAAACTCATTATGAGCCAAGCACAGGGAATGTACGAGACCAAAGAGCCCTTGGTGGAAGAATAACTTTCTGAAGTTTGCCAAGCTCTACTTATGTTTGACCATGTTAACATATAGAGCAAATTTGGAGAGAGAGGAATTGGGAGGTAGATTCCCTCACTTGACTCACATCATCCTCACTCGAAAAAATAGAAAGGACAATATATGTAGAAGTGCTTTAGACCCCCAGAGTAGGAACTCAAACAAAATATGAACTTTAGAGCATGAGCTAAGGTAGAAGGATGCATTCCTAGATTATCTAAAAATATGAAAAAATTTTCAATAATAAAGGAGAAGCACAGAAGGTTAGAAGGCTTGTCCCTAATTTTATCATCTAGGGAGGCAAGTTATAGAAGCGCTCTCTCATTCAACTATTTTGAGGTACCTCACTCTATCAGAAGTAGAGTAGGCTCTCAGGGAAGTCCATGAAGGAATTTATGAAAGTCATGTAGGCAGACAAACTTTAGCACATAAAATACTTCGATAAGGTTATTACTAGTCGAATATGACTATGGAAGTATTGGAGTATACCTCCTGTTGTGAGCAGTGCCAAATGCATACGCCTCTACAATATCAACTTGTCATTGAGCTTCAACAGATTCACTCTCCATGATCATTTGATCGATGGGGAAGGACATCCTAGGTCTTTTTTCCTCGACTTTTAAACAACAAAAGTTTTTGATAGTCACAATCGACTACTTCATCAAATGAATAGAGGTTAACCATCGGCAACTATCATAGAGAAAAAAAATGGAGGAGTTTTTTTGGCAAGAAGTGATTTATCATTTTGGTATACTAAGAACATCGGTAACCAAAAATGAAAAACAATTCGATGGCTTAAAATTTTTAGAATTTTGCAAGAATTTACATATTCAGCAAAAGTTTACTTCAATCACTCATACGTAGGCAACTAGGTTAGTAGAGATAACAAACTGTGCCATCTTGCAGGACTAAAGAAGTGCATTAGAAGAGACAAAAGAGGCTAGGTCAATAAACTGCCTAATATACTTTGAGCCTACAAGGCAACTCTGAGGAAAGCAAACAGAGAGAGACCCTTAGACTAGCTTATGGATTCTAAGTTGTAATACCAGTCAAATCAGCCTACCTTCCTCGAGAGCACAAGGCTATGCCCTAAAGCAAATGAAGAAAAAAATTGAGAATTGAAAAGGACCTTCTTCTCGAGGTGTGGGAGCGAGCTTGTCAATGAATCACCTCTTACTAGCAACGAATAGCCCATGCTTAAGTTGGAGAAATGTTGAGACAATCTTTCATACAGGGCCATTTGGTGCTCAAAAGAACTAACATCACTAATTAAGCCACTTGAAAGCTAGCACCAAACTAGGAAGGAGCATATCATGTCATCTGGTGATGTAGAGGGGGGACTTACAAGTTTGAATATGTATAAGGCAAAGCATTGCCCTAAACATGACATGTAAGTAATTTACAAAAGTTTTGTCAATAAAAAATGGTTGCCTTTTGTCATCGCAAAAAGTGTGAAACCCGAAGCCTGATTATAAGTTTTTGCACTTGACCAAGGAATGATTACAAGTTCTTGCACTTCACCTCTGAATGTCAATTCCAATTCCATCACTTGATAAAAGTCTCAGTTACAAGTTTTACACTTGACAAAAAAATAGTTACAAGTTCGTATACTTGACCTCTGAAAGCCGATTTCAAGTCCCACACATAACTGAAGTCATAGTTACAAATCCCACACTTGATCGAGGAAAGATTACAAGTTCTCATGCTTGACCTATAAAGGCCAGTTCCAAGTCCAGTACTTGATTGAAATCATAATTACAAGTCCCACACTTCACCCAGGAGATGTTACAAGTTCTCGTACTTGACCTTTGATGGTCAATTCCAAGTCTAACATTTAACTAACGTTTCAGTTATAAGTCTTACACTGGACCACGAAAAGATTACAAGTTCTCACACTTGACCTCTAAAGGCCGATTCCAAATTTAGCACTTGACTGAAGTTCTGATTACAAGTCCCACACTTGATCTTTGATAGTCGGCGCCAAGTCTAACATTTGATTAAGGAATGGTTATAAGTTCTTGGACTTAACCTCTAAAGGCCGATTCTAAGTCCAGCACTTAATTGAAGCCTTAGTTACAAGTCTCGCACTTGACCAAAGTAAGGTTATAAGTTCTCGCATTTGACCTCTAAAGGCTAACTTCAAGTCTAGCACTTGATCAAAATCTCGATTATAAGTCCCACACTTGATTTGGAAAAGGTTACAAGTTCTTGCACTTTACCGAAGTCCTGATTATAAGTCCCATACTTGACTGAGGAAAGATTACAAGTTCTTATAGTTGACCTTTGAAGGTTGGCTCCAAGTTTTGCACTTGACCGAAGAATGGTTACAAGCCCCGTGCTTAACCCCGAAAGTCTAGTTGAAAGTCCTACACTTGACTGAAGAATAATTACAAACTCCACACTTGACCTTCAAAGCCCGATTATAAATCTCTCATTTAATTGAGGAATGATTACAAGCCTTGCGAGTAACTCCTAGAGCCTAGTTTCAAGCTTTGTGCTTACCGAGGGAGTACCTAGATGTCAGTGCTAATCAGAGCTCACAACTAGATAAGAAAGTGCAAGCCCATGGTCGAAGATAAAGGCTGGAGGCAACTGGTTTCCTTCAATGAAAGTTCATAAGCCTCAAACTTGGCAGGGAAGATCACTTTTCAAAATATAGCCAGGACATAAGCATCACTCCAAGGTGAAGTTCTCCAACAAAAATGACCCAATGAGCATCCCAAATGAGAAAATGTATGATTAAAGCCTTCCCTTTCTAGTTACATTCAAGACAAAACAATCATATGGCAGGAAATAAAAGCTTTCATTAAAAATGATAAAGGGAGGAAACTTTGGTTACACCAAAAGTTTAGAAGTAGAGGAGAACAAAATTTACCTAACATGCAAGCCCTTTGATGGCTTAGGCATCCTCATCAGGTTGAGCTGGACTCATTAAGGGACCAATCTCTCCAGCTTGAGCAAAGGTAGCACCTCGAATCTAGAATGATCACCCTCGGGGCTGAAAGGATTGAAGGGGGACTAAGAAAGACCACAGGCATCAAAATGATAGAGGCAGCAATGCACCTCCAGCAATTCAAGTTCAATATACTGCAAGAATAGGTTCCTAACGGGGTTGAAGTTGGGCCTCTTCAACCCATCAAGGATGCATACTTGCAATATAGATAGCCATTAGAGAGCTTGTCGGCATTCCCATTGGCAAGTTTATCTTGGTACTCATCTGACCCCTTGAACTTCTCCACCACCTCCTTTCAAGTAACATTTATCCTACCCCAGCCCTGTCACGAACCCTCTTTGCCTAGTTGCAAGCCTCCTTTGACTCTTTAATCTCCACCTTGGACACCACAACTCGACTCTTAGAGATCTTGACCCTCTCCTTAGCTTTCTTAGCCTTCTATTTCATGTTGGAGGCCTCTTTCTTCTCTGTCTCAAGTTGATCCTTGATCTTTACAAGCTCCTCTTTGAGCTTGATCGCCATTTGGTTTCTAGAATCAATTACGACATAGTTTTTTCTCACATACTCTTTGGCAACTCTCAACCAACTAAGAGCTTCCTTAGTGACAGTGGCGAATTGTAATAGCCCAATATAGACATTAAAAGAAAGAAAGGGGAAAAGAAAGAAAATAAGGGTAATGGTCACCTCACCCTTAAAAGGTCATTATTCATCTCTGAGACTATAAACTCACTAGTCTAAAGCTTGAAGTTGCTCATGGAGGGTACATGCACCTAACACATACTTTCTGGACCAATCGTCTGAGCCTTGGAGGAGGACGATACCCCAGTAGAAGAAGCTTTTCTTTCTATAGTTGCAAAAGGAGATGGGGCAATCAAAGTAAATTTTGAAGTGGGTTTTAGAACTCAGATATATGTAAGAGCTTCACCTTGGATGACAACAATCAAGGTGAGGGTTGCAACATGCCTCTTTGCCTTCCTTTTCTCTAGTTGGGTGAGTGTTGAGCAGCCTTGTCGTCCTAGGGGAGTGAGTAGAGCTCCCTTCTCTTGTCGCACAGTTAGTAGCGGCCAATTGGAAAACTTATTCTCCAAGGTGCAGTTAAGGTACCGACCTTCATCTCCTTCTACAGAAAAAACAACACAATCTTAGCAAATAGGCATTAGAAACACACAAGCCTAATAGCTCAAGAGCATCTCCACCACCGGAGCCCTAAACTACCTTGAGCCCACAGAGGAGAATTCCACTCTTTCACTATGGTTACCTTATCCAATGCTCCAAGGTATTGACCTCACATCTATAGAGCTTGAGGCGCTTGCCACAGCCAGAGGGCACTCTCATCCTAAGAGGTAACGCTAGGTCGTCAGAGCAAAAGATTCTAATGCGGGGTTCATTTTGGTCATAAACCAAAGTAGTGTTTTCGAAGAATAACCTTCAACCCTTGTAAGATAACACACACCAATTTCTTTCATGGTCTTTGGTTTGGCATCACCTATAGACTACCTTAAAAATATTAACCGAGGAAGTAACTCTAATTGCTACAGAGAACACCCAGAAGGCCAATATCACTACTATCATATTGGGTGTTTCTAACTCCAAGGGCAGCTCATAGTGTCGAAGAAGATCCCTAAGGAATAAAGAAAATAGAACTAGAGTCCAACCTCAAATTAGACCCAGAAGACATCATAGCAAAAGGGTGTTTACCTAGTTTTTATAGCCCTAACTCTGCCTTTGAGTTTAACAAGAATTAGAATTGGATTTTGAGTCTAATTTATGGTGAGTAGAGTCTAATTTGAAGTAGAAAAGGGGCTGAAAAATTGAACTCAAACATTAGACCGAGTTCAGACAACCAACTAGACAGTGTTGCCCTTTGGATTTTAATGATGATCAAACTAGTATTTAACAAATTTTTAAGTTTTGATAAGCTTTAAGATTTACAATGATCATCCAAACTTGTGAGGACTAAGTCTTAAGATTAAAGCTTGAAAATAAAAACTCGAAGATAAATAGGCTAATAAATTGGAGATAAAACTTAAAAATCAAGTTGGGAGCTCAAAAAATATTTAAGATGCTAGATCGACTCTGAACTTATAGATTTAGATTTTCATTTATTTTAGTCGAGTTAAAGATTTATCTTTGAGATATTTTGTTTAGAGCACACATTATATAAGGTTTTGTAGAAATTTCCTTGCTATAGTATTACTACAGTACTGCTACAATATTGCTATAATGATACTATAGTAATATTACAGTGTCAATCATCTGATTTATAATATGATGTCTGATAGGTATTTTAATCCAACAGAATTGAATGTCCGGTAGGGCTTTGAGCTAACTTTATAAAACTATAACTAGACATTCGATTGTCTGAAATGGATGTCTGATTCATGAAATATGCATGACTAACGGCTAATTTTTTAACCGTTGGAGAAAATCAAATGGTGGGATTTCACTCTCAATGACTTATTTTGACCCAAGGACTATAAATAAGTATGGTTGGACTTCTTTTAAGAAGTTTTACAATTTCATCTATTATTTAGAGAAAAGATCAAGCCTCCATGCCTTCTAGCCAAGAAATATTTCAAACTTTCAAATCTCAAAGCAAATCCTCATTGCCCTTCTCAACCTTTGAGGAACTTGTAGTAAGCCTCAAAATATATTATCTTTCTCCTTTCCACTTGTAAATACTCCTAGGTATTAGAAGTATAAGAATGCAACAACTCCAGTATAGAGTGGATCTTCTCAATTAGAGGATTGATTATATGGATATAGCTTCAGTCTAATGGAGCGACAGGCGTAGCTTCACCTAAGGAAGCAACACTTGTTGTTTGCAAGTAGATGTAAAAATTTGACTTCACCTCAAGAAGTGACATTACTAGTGGAGTGATCCAAGTTCTCAAAAGCGAGATAAGAGCTGCGGAGTAGGTACAATTGATTGTCAAACTATATAAAAATCATAGTGTATTTTTTTTTTATTTTTATTTACATTATTGTACTTATGTTTAATTGAGGATTGATTAAAATTGGTTAAAAATTTGAATATAATTATCTTAAAATTTATATTAGGGCTTAATCATATTTATTATTGTAATTTATATTTTATTTCCTATTTTAAATTCCTATCAAAGATTGTTATATGGACCAATAGATAATTTGGGTGCCTAAACCTCACTAGTTGGGCATGTCTATGCCTAATCGAATAACCAATTTCTCAATCGGTCATCCAATTCAGATGCAATTTGCAAAAATAAAAATAAATTTTTTTTTAATCTGTCAAAAATTGACAATATTTTCAATTAAGGAGATTGTAATCTCATAATATATCAATCAGAGATCGAAATATAAGATTTATGACAAAAATATATCTATTAAATCTTGAAATTAAATCAATCAAAGATCTAAATTGAAGATTCTCTCAACACTATCAAAGAAGGGCTATAGCATATGAGTTATACAAAAAGAAAAGGCTGAATTGATTCTTGGGCAAAATTCTACACGAATCAAAGGGTGAATTTGAAGGAGATCTTGTTATCAAATAGAAGACCGAGGAAGCATCGTCAAAGAGCCAAAAAGATGTAAGACCCATCTCATCTCCAACCTCCTTTTCTTGCTTTACATTTTTTCTCCTTTCCCGCGAGGTCCTCACATTCTCATCTCTCTCTTATTGCTGCCCCTCTCTTCCTCTTCCAAGCTCGTGACCAGTTGTAGCTTCATTCTCACCAAGCCACTATTCATTCAATTGCAAGCTACATAGCCACCTGAGTTCGAACAACAGAACCTAGGAAGATGAGACGCTTGAACCACACCATGAGCACCCATCAACACTGTAGCCACTTGTAGTCTTGCTTCACAACCACTTGAATCCTCGTGTTTGGATGACAGAACCTAGATAGACTGGATGCCTAAAACATGCCATGGATCTCTATCAACACCATAGTCACCCATGCCTAAACTAGATGCCCAAAACTTCACAACAGTCATCCCCCATTAACACCATGGCTACTTACGGTCTTGTGCATAGGTGAAGTACCATCACTGCTGTGGCCACCCCACGCCCCCCGCCTCTACCATGATATCATCAAACTCAAGCTTCAAAGTCGTTATGAAGATCCTTGAAAATGACAAAGAGATAATGACGAGGGTTCACTTGAACTTGAACAAGAAACAAAGAAAACTAAAATAACTAAGACTCACAAATTTGGACTATGGGCTAGCTTTTGGGCTCACCAAATCATGTTAGCCTTCGAGCTTGCAATCATAAGCTACCCTTTAAGCTCACATTCATAAACTAATCTTCGGACTAGAAATCATAAGTCAACCTTTAGGCTTGTAATCATTTGGATTATAGGCCAATCTTTGGACTCGCCAAATGTCCATAAATTAACCTCCAAGCTCCAATCATTGGACTGTAGCCATCTCTTGGGCTTGCCTTATATCTATAAGTCAGTTTTTTGGCTCTCAATCATTTGGACTATAGGCTAGTCTTTGGGGTCACTACAATTTTTTCATGACAACCTGAGGGCTCTCAAACCAAAATCGATAAACAAAAAAAATTATTTTAATAATTCAATCATACTGAACTCAAGCCAATATATCCAAAACAAATGAACAAGACCAAATTGACATGGATAAAACATTAAATAAACTCAAATTGACCAAAAAAATGGACTAAAACCAACTTAGATAGGTAGAAAATTGCTCTATTGGTCGACTAGTACTTGAACCAGTCATCCGATTCTGTTAAACATAAAATAATACCCACTCACAGTCGGTTGACGGTTGCCCATTTCAATCAAAAACTGACAACTTGAGTTTAGATTTAGTCTAGATTGAGTCGAGTCTTAATCAGTCTAAACTTGGGCCAATTCAAAATCAAATCAAGTTTACCCCACATGAAAATAGGGTCCAAGTTGGATTTTAATTGAGTTAGACATCTGTGCAACTAAATCAAAACAAGTTTAACTGAAACTACATTTGACTCAACTCAAGATAAATTTGAATTAAACTCTAATTGAATCAAATCACATTTGAATTCTAACTAAGTCACGTCATATGGATTCAAATAGAGTTTGAACCAAATCCTAGTCGGGCTAAGCCCAGTTCAAACCTAAACCTAATTAGGTAAAACCAAATCCCAACTAGACTAAGTCAAGTTCAGACTAAGTCAATCGGGTCAAGACAAATCCGAACCAAAACCCAATCAGGCCAAATCAAGTTCGGACCAAGCTAACAGGGTCAAGATAAGTTTGAACAAAACCCAAGCGGGTTGAATCAATTCAAACAAAACCCTATCAAGACAACTTTGAGCCAAACACCAATCAGGTTAAATTAAGTTTAAACTAAACCCAAGTCAAGTCAAGTTGCACTAATGTCCAAACCTAAACAAGTTTGAATAGAACCAAATTAGACCAAACTGAGTCCCACTAGGTGTGCTAAACCTTTGGTTGCACTCCAAGGTTATGCCCAACACCATGAGTAATTAGTAATGCTACCATTCTAACTCAAACCTAAAATAAGTTCAAATAGAACTAAATTAAATCAAACTGAGTTTCACTAAGTATGCTGCAAAAAACCTTTGATGACACTATGAGGCTATGCCTAATCTTATAAGTAATGGGTAATGTTACCAGCCTGACCTGAATCAAAATAAGTTTGGATAAAATTAAATTGAATCAAACTAAATCTCATTGGATTTGCCATCAAAGCTATTAACAATGCCTCAGACCCAATCAATAACAAGCCAAGAAAGATAATTGATTACGAAGTCTCACTAGGTGTGCTACGAAAATCATCAGCAATACTTCCGACCTAATTAACAATAAGCCAAGGAAGGCAGTTGGCTACTGAGTCCCACCATGTGTAATCTATTAAGGATCTAATGGAAATCCAACCCAAGATAGGATATAAAGATCAAATAAATCCAATTGATGACAAGCTCAAAGCCATCGACAATACTTCATATCTAATCGATGACAAGTCAAGAAAGATCATCGATCACTAAATCAAGGATGATTAATATAAGCCAAAGTCATTAATTATTCCTTCAAATCAAATAGGAAAAAAGGTAGGTTTGAACTCACTCACTCAGTCGCTAGAACACCTTGTCCAAATAAGATCAATTGACAATATACTCAAAGCCATCGGCTACCCTTTAAGTTAGTCAACTCTGTAGTAGTTGGTGATGTTCCCTAAAGCTAGTCACCCCGAAGCAATTAGTGATGCTCCCTCAAGCTAGCCAACTCCAAAGCAGTTGATGACACTCCCTCAAGCCAATCAACCCCAAAGCAGTTGGTAATGCTCCCTCAAGATAGTCAATCCCGAAGCAATTGGTGATACTCCCTCAAGCTAATCAATCCTCCACAAGCTGTTAGAGACACATCCTTTAAAGCCAAACCCAACATGCTATTGATAATGCTATTAAAAAAAATTAATGTCTAATGCTTAAAGCTATTAGGTACACTTCAAGTAAATCTGACAAATCATCAATAACACTATCAAGACAAATCCGAACTAAAACCCAATCGAGCCAAATCAAGTTTGGACCAAGCTAACAGGGTCAAGACAAGTTTAAACAAAACCCAAGCGAGTTGAATCAATTCAAACAAAACCCTATCAAGCCAACTTTGAGAAGTTTCACAAGATGATTAGTAGTTTTGGGACGATTCTCATCGAAATTCGAGATAGAATAACTTTGTTTTCGTTCATTTTTTTTTTTTTTTGCCTTTATTCTTGAGATAATTTCATATTGAATAATTTATAAATCTAGTGACCCTTATAATATTTAAAAAAACGATAATAATTTATATTTAAGTAAAATTTAATAAAAATTAGATATATCGAAATTTTATAATATTAGGCCACTATGTGATTATTTTAAAAATAAAAAAATTAAAAGGTTATCTCTACCGAATCACCGTTCCTTTCTACAGAGCAGCCAGAGCTGCTCCTCGGCGGGATGCGGTGTGGCGGCGTGCCGCGTCGCTGCGCGCAGGCATCAAGCGCAAGCAACACGCGTGACTGCGCATGGCGTGGCTGCACGCGACCCAGCGGCAGCGAGGCTCAGCACGAGACCCGGCCTCGGCGCAAATCCAGCGTGTGGCACCGCGACCGAAGCGGCTGGCGTACCGGGATGGGGCTTCGCCACTGATCGGAGTCGGCAGCCGGCGTATGGATCGATGAAGAGGAGATCTCGAAAGTGGGACCTGCGGAAGCGGAGGGAAGCCTGGATGGGGGGTCGACTTGGCGGTTGCCGTCGGCGAGGGGGGAGAGGGAGGCGATAGGCCTAGGGGTGGACTGCTTCTTCTTGGGGCTCGCCGGAGGGTAGCCGGCAACCGGAGAACCACGGCTCCAGCCATTGGAGAGCTCTATTGTGTTCAGTCAGTAACTCTTGATACTCTTCGATCAACTGCTCTATTGTGATCACTCTTGGATTGACTGCTCCAAATTTTGAGAACCAGTAGAACTAACTGCTCTATTGTGATCGATCGATTTCGCTACGTTAAAAAACCCTTATCTATTTATTTATCTCTGTTTATATTTAAATTATGGAAGTTGGAGCAAAGAACTCCTGCGAATCCCTCGTGGCATGCCCGACTTGACCGCTTTAGTTTGCCTTCCACTTCAAGGGAAGTCCCAAAATTCGCGTATTGCGTGTCTGTGGCGCGATTCTCCGACATGATCTGGAGCTGATCGCTCTGCCGTCTCCTTCTAATGGCTTTTTAAGGTTCTCCCCAATCTCCACCATCATCACCCTCACCTCCGTTTCAACGCCATTGCAGACACCGTCAAACCACGCCCAATGCATATTAATGGCCTGGCTTTAAACCTTCTGGTATGTGTCGAACTAAAGGGGAAGCCGGAATTCTATATGAGAAAATTAGATTGGAGGTGATGTTACAAACTTACAACCACTTGCTATGAAGTCTTAAAACACATAAAATATGTGAAAATCAGCAGTTTGATGAATCAGTGTTGATATCAATCCTTACCGTGACTTGTAGGTCAGCATCTTCCACACAAGGACTGACCTCCTTATCCTTGTCCCTCTATCGGAGAGGATGCTAGTTGGGCTAATCGCGATGATCACTAAAGAAGAAGAAGATCTACCTGCATGAAAGCCTTGTGTTCAAGCTCACAAGTGCAAGCGAAGCAAAGGTCAGAAGCCCACGGTGGAGAAGGGGAGCACGTGCAAAGACAGAGATGGAGCGAAGCTTTGCACGTGCCCTGCTTCTCCATCGAGGGCCTCTTCACCATGACGAAGCCATGTTCCTCTCAGTAGAGGAGACACCTCCTCAACATGAAGAAGCCATGTTCCTTTAAGTAGAGGAGACACCTCCTCAACATGAGGGAACCATGTTCCTCTGAGTAGAGGAGACAACTCACCATGAAGAAGCCATGTTCCTCTAATGTCGAGGAGACACCTCTCTATATAGCATCAACTTAGGAGAGAGAGAGAGAGAGGCAGAGAAAGGGTGGAGTCCGTTGGTCCGCAAGACAAGGAAACGTAAGGAAGCTCAAAAACATAGAAAAGGAAGTGAATGATGATAGATAATGTGCACGCAAGTCGTCATCATTCCTTCTTGTTTCAAGGCAGGTGTCTCTAGATTATTATGACATCTATGTACTACAGGACTAGACACGCTGCCTACCTTGCTTGTTTATGATGTCATATATACACGCCAACTTAGTCATTCAATGTTTTTCCGTCGACCATCAAATTATAAAAATAAAATTTTTAAATCTTGATTAGGACATCATCAAGCTTGTATATGAGACTTGCACGAATCAGGGGGACAAACAAGAAGAGTCCTAGAGGGAAAGGCTAGGGTTGAGGGTTGGGGGAGAGGAGGCAGTGGCCATACTGTGTTCGGTTGTATTTGGTGATGATGTGTTTGATTGGATTTTTGGGTGTTTGGTAACAAATAGTAGTGTCCCTTGTTGCTGGTCGCGTGAGAAACAAATGCTGGAAGGAAAAAAAATATATGTAACTTAAAGTCGATGGATGGATTGATTGATGTAGAGAGAGAAGACCAATAAAAAAAAAAATTAGGAAAAACAGAGTGATTGAGTTGACTATCACTTGTCATAAAATTAGGCCTTTGGATTCAAAACCAGTACAATAAAATTTGTTAATATGTTATCTATTTATTTGCAAAATATACAACTTTATATGTGAAATTAAAATCTTAGCACCATCCAACCATCTTGACTGTCACAATAGTTGACAAAAAAACTAATATTGTATTGTTAATAAATTTTAAAGCTAATATAGATTGTAACTAATCACGAACTAAATTTGAGTAAATTATGATTAAATTCTAAATAAAATTTAAAATTTTTAACAAACAATTACTTGTCTTAGTGTAAATTTGATAGAAACCACTTATTCTCATATTATATTATAAATTTATAAAAAATCATCTCAATTAAGATATATCTAAAATATATTCTATTTTAATTTAATTTTACCAATTAAAATTAGTATACAAAACTAAATTATTCTCATTTATTTTTAGTTTAAATAATTATTAAATTAATATAAAAATAACTTATCTTATTATAATTTTATGAAAAATTGATTGTCCCATGTTATGAAAATTAAAAATTTAAAACTTAATTTTATCAAATCGATTATTGGTAGTTGTGAACTAATTTTTGGAGACAAATCCCAATGAGAATAATTTTATCTTTTTTATAATTTAATGAGTAAAATTAAATTAAAATAAAATAAATTTAAAATATTTTAATTGAGATAATTTTTTTTATAAATTTATAGTATAATATGAGTAATTTTTTACTGATAATAATAAATTAAGTAATTTTTCATAAATTTATAATAAAGAAAGTAATTATTTATTAAAAAGTTTAAATTTTATTATTATAGTATTTGAATTTGAGTAAATATTAGTGAATAGTGTTTGGATGAATTCCTGATTAATAATAAGATGCTGATATGCTAATCATATTACTCGTCTCATTTTAAATACGCTCTAGGATTGTATGTCAAATAGAGTTGAAGTAAAGTTTCTTGAGTTGATTAAGTCAACTAAATTCTTTATTTAATCCTCCCACTTAATGCACAAAAGAAATAGTTTATTTTTAGCACAAACGAAACTTACAAAATTGACCAATCCTAAACACTCATGTCCAAAGTCAATTGTTGGTCAACCAAAAGCTGGTCATGACACCTTAATCATTTGCTCACACGATAGCCTAGCTTGTTATAGAAACATGGCATTGGCGGGTGCCCATGCATCAAATGATCCAAATCCCATGTCAGGTTCCAAAGTCATAGAAAGTACATAGTTATAAAACGGGGTGGATCCTTGTGAGATTTGGTGGATGAGGTTTGAAATGTCGTGGGATTCGCTGTGGCTTTGGTGAGTGCATTTATTTGCAGATAGCCCGCTAGCTTTTGTGATATTTGCATTTCTAGGGATGTTTGGTTGTACTAAAGTGCGGAGAAATAAGAAATGTCATTTTTCTTGTGTTTTGCTTTTTAATCCCTACCAAACACATTTTTTTTCTTTAATTCCAATTAACAATATCTCTATGAATGCAAATTTTGCACCAAAATCTCACATGCAAAATTTTCCAATATCAGTTATACAAAAGATAAGAGGGTTTTTGCAAGATCCCCATATCCAAGCTAAAACGAACGACAATTAATTCTTTTTTTTTTTTCCCAATTCTCCTTATAATCAGTTTGTTTTCAACCACGAGGTGCTGTTTGCATGTACAGAAATATCCACGTTTATAAGGACTTATCTGTAAGTATGTCACTCTTAACGGATTCGGATTTCCCACATGACCGGTATTCGGATCTTCCAAGATCCGACCCGCGGTAACTGCCATCCTCTTCCTCGCCCGCCCGCTCCCCGAGCTCAGCATTGAAACCCGCTTCTCTGCTCCCTCTTCCCCCAGAATTCCTATTTCTTCTCTCCCTCTCAATTTCTCCAACATTTCAATGGTTTCGATCTTGCCATCAGCTTCGGCGCCTTCGAAGAACACGACTCAAGCGATATGGTTGAGAAACTCCAATCCCAATCCCTGTTTTCTCTCTCAAATCATCCCCTCTTCGAGATCGAGATGCGGGATTTCTTGAAATATTTCCGGGATTTTGACCTCTTATTGTTCTCTTTTCTTCTAATAAAACAAATCTTCTTGGATTTCGTCAAGTTGGTATCGAGAGATGGATTCTTATGCTGCTAATTTGTAGAATTGATCTTTCTGTAGTTTTTGAGAGGATCTCAGTGATCTGGGATATCTTGCGGGAACAAGACAATTAGGTCGTCCCAGTTCGGGCTTGTCGTTCTTTCTCTAGCCTCGCTTTGGTACATGTATGATTGGAGCCATTCTACTAGGGAATCGGCTCCTCCCAAGGTGGAATTCATCCTTCCAATTTGGCATCCAGAGGGGGTATAATTCTTTGACCGCTGGAAATTTAAGTTATTCTCGCAGATGATAAAATATGGTTTTCTGATGGCTTTATTTGGTTTTCAACTATATTAGTATGTAGGGTTTGATCTTGTTTGATGATTTGCTGGGGTATAATGTTTCCAGAGTTCATGGAGTCAGGATTTGTGGGATCCTGTGAGCTCTTTGAAGGACTTGCAACCATTTGCATTTACTAGAAGCCAATAATGCTGCCACGTAGTTCTTTTTGCAAATTACTCTGGATTGGTATCATTCCCAATAATGTGTTGACCATCTTTCAAGTTGTACGTACTTGCTTTTGCCAGTTCTTTGAAATGCAACCTTTACCTATTGATTATTTTGCTGATCTTTCTTCTCTGCCACAACGTTTCATTGTTGTTTTGGGAGATCCTTGGATTTCTAGATATTAATTACGAAATTCTATTTGTGTGTTTACTAAATTGCTGCAAATTGTACATGGCTTGTGGACAACATTTGCCATTGGAAAAGTGAAACATCTCACATATAAATGTTTACAAGTTCTATTTATTTGGTGAATTGTTATTTTGCTGCTTGCATGGATGTAAATCACCAAGATCCTGATTAAGGGTTCATGTTCTGTTCATGGTTCGGTGTAAAGATACATAGGCATGTGATTAGTTCCATAGGTGTCTACAGTTTCAATATTTATATCAAAGCTGTGATAGTTTGCATGGTTACCCTGTCTGAACATAATTGAGCAGGAATTTACAGTTCAAGTCAGTGAAAGATAATCTCCATTTCTTTCCCAATCTTCCTGATATATGTTATTTTCAGTTTATTAACTTGAGTAAGATTCTTTTGTTGTAATAGTTATGAAAGTGGAAAATAAATGTATTATGATCTTTTATGAGAGGAACTTGATTGTCATCAATGATTTGTGCCTTATCCTTTGTACCTCTACTTCAGTCTTCGAATTTTCGGCACGTATGTGACTTATGTCTTCTCTTTTTACAGCTGCAAATGGTGAGAATGGCATTATATTCACAAAAGTTTTTGGTGGATTTGATAGAATGGGAATGGCGATGGGTTCATATTCATGTTATTTTTGAAAATTATTTGCATTGATTTGCATGATTACAACATGCCTTTTCTTTTCTCCAGATCTGTGATCTTGTTGTGATATCTAGGCTGTTAAATGCAACATTGGTCATTCCAGAAATCCAAGAAAGTCTTTGTTCAAAAAAAAAAAGGTCATGGCTGATTAATTTTCTGTTTGACATCTACTTAAGGGATCATTTCAATGTGACCTGATTGTCATTTACTTCTGCTCTTGTTTATGCTCCACAGTGCCAACTTCAACAACTTTTCCTATCTTTACAATGAGGAGCACTTCGTTGCAGCTCTAGCAAAGGATGTGGTTATTTTGAAAAGCTTACCTGAGAGCTTAAAAATTGCCAGCAAAATGAAAAAGATTCCTATGCTTCCACTTGGGCATTCAGAAAGAACTAGTTTTTTTATCAGCAAGATTCTACCACTGCTAAAACAATCAAAAGCCATTGGAATGCTGATTACTAATGGTGGATGCCTTCCGGTGTGATTTTATTTTTTTTTTGTTGTTGCTTTTTTAATAAAAAAATTGAGGTTTCTTGTTCTTTTTCTTCTATGTAGTGGAGCTTCAGATTTTCGTACGTATAAATATTTCATTGGAGAACTAACACAATAGTGATCATTGTTTAGCATTAATGATGTAACCATTTTAGTTTTATTAAATTTTTAATGCAAATAAAATATGAAGAAATTATACTTGAATTAAATTTTCCTGCACAAGAAACTTTTTTAATGTGTGGGTATCATTCTTGGTAGAACTCGATGTTTGTAGTCGCAAAGATTTGGAGCGACAAGGAGTGATGATACTAATGGGTGGTTGCATACAATGTGCATCAATGGATTCATGGAATTAGTAGAAATGTATTAAGAGCTTGCCATTATACATAACAAGTGGCAGCTTTGGGTCCTAGTGAGCCGTACCCTTATCCTTATCCTCTTGTTTATTAAAGTGTTATATTAACTCATCTACCTTCTCTTAAACCCACTTGTATCAAGGGGTGTCAATTTGGCTCATTTTCTAACCAACTGATCTTGAGCATAACGTGGCTCACTCCGGGTATAGCTCAAGAGCTGATTTATTCTTTTAATATATAAGAATATGAGTTTAAAATATGCCATATGACATATATGTTAATTTATCATTTTAATATTAAATTTTCCAAAAATTATTTTAATATAAGTTAGTTGACAATAATTATTAAAATTAATGTTTAAAACTTAAATTCGAGCCGAGTTCGGCTTGTTTGCTCACAAACTCAATCGAGCCAAGCTCGAGCTTTGTAGGTTGAGCTTAGCTCAAGCTCAAGCCGAGCTTGAGCCAATGATTTTGAGACCGAGCCGAGCTCTAGTTGGGTTCAATTTGGCTCAGCTCAGCTTGTTTACACCCCTACTTGTACCCTTTTGATCCCCTACTAAAGTTAATAACTTATGTATCTTTTCTCAAACTCATAGGCAATGTACGGGAATGAACTATGAATCAGAATTAATCTGGTGGGCTTAGATTGGTTTAGAAGATAGTTTGACCCAGACATCATCAAATTTTGGTTAAAATATGTGTTTAAATCAGTCTAACCCCATTAATCCAGTTTTTTCTTAACCCATTAGTGTATTCACCCTTAACATGCATGTGAATTAATCTTGTGTCTGGTGTCCCAATGCTTGTGCCATCTCCATCCTTCACGCGGTACTTTCCATTAATTTAAGCTGTAATATGTTTGTGGCATTGTTGGCCATCCAACAACTAAACAGGTAAAGGTTTGTTGAGTCATTTTTCTGAAAAATATAAAATACTGAAAATAGTTTGATGGAAGTTAAGAAATACAAAAAATACTGAGTCAGGATTCCAAAGTTATACTAAGACTGAACTCTCCTCTTACATATGCTTAGATATATACAAAGTAATATCTGTTCTCCACAGAATCTATAAAGAAGGTGTTTCTCTATTGACAAGCCTATTTTTCTCCCATTTTGTTAGAACCAAATTTACATACGAAATAAAGTGAATAACATCAAACAGTGATCTAGGGTTCTAATCTAGATAGAACTCGGGAAAGCCAATTTTGAGTTTCTAAAATTTCTTGTCCGGAACAAGAAGCTTTCCAATTTTATAGTGACAAAGCTCCACAGATTTCTCATATCCATCTTGGCCTTTATAAGCTCTAACTGCAGAAACCAACCCACGATCTCCTATTAGTAATAAATTTTACCTTATGATTTCCCTTATGTAAATTATCCAATTAATAATTTTGTTCATTCTACATTAATATTTTAACTATAGAAATCTAGGAAAGTTATGACTCATCATACACCATATGCCATTTTAGTTGGTGATTATGGCTGTAAATAGATTGAGATTTGTCATGACTTCAAATCCAATGTTGCCTTTGATGGATTTTATTTTACTTAAAAAGTATTGCCTTATCTAGGCTTATTCTTTTTCTTTTTTTGTGGCCTTATCTGTTACACTATGCTGTATATCTATCACTTACACTTTGCCTGTTGTATGAGAGGATTTTTTCACATCAGATTTTCTGATTCTTCTATTGTCTTTGATCAGCCCATCCTTCCACCTAGCATGGCTGACTACCAGAGGCTTATGTGCTGGGTTGCATTTCATGCTCTGCAGTTCCGTGCAGAGATTCTTCCACTTGGGAGCCAAATGGTAGAGAGGTATGCTGACCCTCCTTTCTATTGTTGGCAATACAAGTGGTGATTGCTTACAGTGGAAGCAATTTGCCAAATAATTTAATCACCAAAGTATCTTGTCTAGATTGCATAAACTCCTAGGTCATTCTCAATTCACGTTAATGTTTGTGGATTTTTATGAATAATAAATAAAATCCTCATCTTCATTACTGGCATATCAGCCATATAAATAAGAGAACATAAATAACCTTTTCAAGAAAATAAGGAAAGTTGACAACTAATAACAATTACTCCTAATAAGGCTCAGTTAAATAATAACCGAATAGCTTATTTTCTAAAAGAAAGGAGGAAAACTAAGAAACAAATAACAAATAGAGGAAATAAATCTTATTATAATTCTACACTCCCCCTCAAGCTAGGGTGAAGATGCTATTCATTCCGAGTTTCGAACTTAATTCTTCGAAGCACTTCCTAGGCAAGGCTTTAGTTAGGATGTTTGCAATTTGTGAGGTTGTTGGTGTACAGACTAACTGAATAATATTCTCTTCAATCTTCTCTTTGATAAAATGCTAGTCAATCTCCATATGTTTAGTCTTATCATGATGGATTGAATTTTTGGTGATACTTATGACTAACTGTTTGTCACGAAAAAGTTTCATTGAACCTTCGATCTTGACTGCAAGTTCTTCAATTAGTCATTTGATCCAAATGCCTTCAGAAATACTATGAGCCATAGCATAAAATTCAGCTTCTGCACTATCCCGGAATACAATAGACTACTTCTTTCTTCTCCACGTGATCAGATTTTCTCAAACATAAGTACAATAACCAGATGTAAATCTTTGATCGATCACTGATCCTTCCTAATTTGCATCATTATAGATTTCTATTCCATGGCTAAAACACTTCTTGAACAACAATCTCCTTCCTAGTATGAGCTTCAAATATCTTAGAATTCTGTAAACAACTTCCATATATTTTTCTTGTGGGTTATTCATGAATTGACTCACAGTACTAACAGAAAAACCAATATCAAGACAAGCATGTGAGAGATATATGAGTCTGCCAACTAACCTTTAATAACGACTCTTATCCAGTGGAGCTCTCTTCTCTGATCTTCCCAATTTAACTATGTCTATTGGAGTTTCAGTTAGCTTACATTCTAGCACCCCACACTTTTTGAGTAGATGTAGAACATATTTCCTTTGGGATATCTATATTCTACTACTTGATTTAGCCATTTTCATTCTTAGGAAATATCTGAGGTTTTCTACATCTTTGATCTCAAACTCTTTTGCAAGAGTTTTCTTCAAACTAATCGTTTGTGTAATCACCGGTAACAATTATATCATCAACATATAGTATCAGAATAGATAGTTTATTTTTTAAAGACTTTTCATAAACAGGGTATAACTTGATTACCATTGAGTATACCCGTGTAGCTTTATAATTCTTATAAATCTATTAAACTAGGCTTTTGGGGATTGTTTAAGATCATACAAGAAACTTTTCAACTTGCAGACTTAATTTTTTGTGACTTGAGTTTCAAAATTAGGAGGAATTCTTATAAATACTTTTCTTTTCGAATCTTCATTTAGAAATGTATTTTTCACATATAACCAATAAAATAATTAGTCAGGATTGGTGGCCAAAAACAGAAGAATCCTTATAGTGTTAAGTTTTGTTACAAATGCAAAGGTTTCTTGATAGTCAATTCCATAGGATTGAGTGAAATCTTTTGCAACAAACCTAGCCTTGTATCTGTCCATACTTCTATTCTCCTTGCACTTGATTGTAAATATCCACTTGCATCCTATTGGATTCTTTCTTGAGGTAGATCAGGGAGTTCTCATGTCTGATTCTTTTTTAAAGCTTGAATCTCCGAAAGTACATTTGCCTTCTAAAAGGGATTTTCGAGAGTTTCTTAAATGTTAGTTGGATCCTGTAAGGTATCCAAATTCATAATAAAGGCTTGAAACTTTGGTAAAAGGTTTGAGTAAGAGATGTAATTATAAATCAGATGTTGAGTGCAATACCGCAATCCCTTAGAGCAATTGGCTAGCGCAAATCATCAGTGATAGAATCACTAATAAGGAGTTCAAAAACTATGTTACTTTTATTCAATAAATTAGAATTGGGCTCTTGGTCAGGTGAGGTTCTTCCTGAGATTGTGCACTCTCCTGGAATGGACACTGAGCTTATTATTTATTGGTGAGTCCGAGGATGGGACAACTACTACAGGTGTAGATTTTGACGAGTTGGGAATATTTCCTTGTGTGTCGGGTGTAGGAGAATTTGGGAGACCAATAGGAGGTTGAGGTTCAATATCTTCAAAGTGAGAAGTGGGATAAATAGGAACATTTTGTGGTGGTTCGCTCTTGACATCCCAAAAATGGCATTCTATACTATATTCACTCTCCACTATATTCACTCTCCTCCTTAATGGTAGGATTGGGGATAAAAGGGTTGATTTTCAAAGAACGAAACACCCATGGAATTGTAGTACCTTCTAGCGATTGGAGAATAGGACTTATACCTTTTTTGATTTGATGAATATCACAAGAAAATACATTTAATTGCCCGAGCATCTGACTTCCCACAATTTTGTAAATGAATATGGACAAAAGCTAAACACCCAAATATTTTGAATGGAATGGTAAATACAAGATGAGAGGTAGGATGTGACTAAAAGAGCTTGAAGTGGGATTTGAAATTTAAGAACATGAGAGGACATATGATTTATTAAGAATGATGCTGTGAGTACGACATCCCTCCAAAAATATTTAGGAACATTGACTGAAAACATAAGAAATTAGACAACTTTAAGAAGGTGTTTGTTTTTTCTTTCTATGATACCATTTTATCTATTCTCAAAATCTGAATTTTAGTCTGAAACTAAGTTTAAATCATGGTATTGAAATTTTGAAAGACTTAATCAATTTTAGATTTTTCTTTTAAGATAAATACCCAAGTTATTCAGGTATGACCATTTATAAATGATACTAACCAACGAAATCCTAAATTGTTTTTTACTTGAGAAGGGGATCCCACACATCACTATGAATCATTGCAAAAGGACGAAAAGATTTGTATGGTTGAATTTGGAAATTACTTTGGGTATGCTTTGAAAATTGACACACTTCACATTGCAACGAACTCAGATTTTTATTTTTGAATAGCAATGGAAACAATTTTTCAAAATACAAGAAATAGGAATGACCTAAATGAAAATGCCAAATCATGGTTTTATTATTGATAGAAGGGAGAAGGACATCAGAGGATGAACTTTGAAAACCTAGACTACCAGTTTGATGAGATTGTCCACTTGAAGAGTTGTTGCTACTTAGTAGGTATAACTCCGAACACTCCTTAGCCATACTAATCGCCCTTCCTATATCTATATCTTGAAAATCATACAAATTTTTGAAAAATTTAGTGACACAATTATTGATGGATAATAAATTACAATCTAATTTGGGAATATGTAACACTGAGTGAAGGATCAAACCCTTGGTTAACTTTATTGCACCAACTCTATTAATCCGAAATTGTGTTTCATTAGCAATTCAGACATACCAATTTTTTTTACATGGATTAATAGTGTAGCAAATAACCTTGAATCTCCATTTATATGATCAAATGTTCCAGAATCAACTATCCAAATTGTTGGTTTTTTGCCTTTAGCATTGAGAGCATGTATAATATTACTTTTATGTGCCACAGATCTAGTGGATATGATAGAGGATGATCCGGTTTGCTACTGTACAAATAATTTGTGGCATAATTCCAATTGCTCCTTGCTGATGAGAGATGTCTCAATGCTTTTGGATTTTTTTTAGTTGTGATCAAGTGTCCTCTGCTGTCTTTGTGAGTGGCAGACTTGATATCATCGAATCTACCTTATAAATACTAGCACCGATACTTTGTGTGATCAAGCCTGTGACAATGGTCACATTTTATTCTCACCTTTTTTTGTTTTCCATTGTTGAAGGTGGCTGTTGTTCATGGACCACCATTGCAGATGCTTCAGAATTGTTAGACGTGTCTTATTTTTCTATTATGATCTTCTTTCGACTTTTCTCACATTTGACTTCAATGAATGCTTCACGAAGACTTGGGAAGAAGGCTTTTTGATAGAATCCGTCCATAAACATCGTCTAAGTTTTTATTCAGGCCGATTAAAAACTTGCATGGACGTGCTTTCTCAATAATCTTCTTATGATATATGACATCATTAGGGCACTTCCATTTCTTTGAATATGTCTAATTGCTGCCAATAACAATTGAGAATGTTGAAGTATTGAGTGATGTTGAGATCACTTTGTCACTGATTGTGAAGAACACACTCAATCTCAAATAATTTGAACTTATTCTTGACGTGCGAGTTTGCTTCCTTAACGGCGTTCCAAATTTTTGCTGCCGTTTGATATAAGAGAAAAATTTCTCCTATCTCATTTGTCATGGAATTGAGAAACCATGACTTAATGAGATTATTCTCCGTCTTCTATGCTCGAAATGTTGAATTTTCCTTCATTGGCTAGATTGATTCACTGGTAAAGTATTCATCTCTTCCTTACTGGAAATGAAGATCAAAACGGACTGAGACCAAGTAAGATAGTTTTGGCTGTTAAGCTTGTGGCCAGCGATAACAAAAGATGAGTGATCAAATATCACCTGGTTGACTAACAAGACTCGAGATGATTTTCGTAGATGAGACTCCCTTATAGGTGGCCATTAAAAATTTTTGTAATTAGGTTCTTAGAGGCAGCGCTGATACCACATGGATTTTTATGAATAATAAATAAAATTTCCATCTTCATTACTGGCATATCAGCCATAAAAAATTGACAACTGAAGCTAATAAATAACAATTACTCTTAATAAAGTTTAGTCAAATAGGAATCGAATAACTTATTTTCTAAAAAAAAGGAGAAAAAACTAGGAAACAAATAACAAATAGAGAAAATAAAGCCTATCATAATTCTACAATGTGATATTGCTTATGATTTATGAATTGTGTATATAACTTGCACAAAATTATCAAGTCCGCTACTTTTCACAAATCCTCAAATGAAAAATAATGTAGGTTATGAAACTCTGGATGACCTTATCTAGTGTTTCACCCAAGTCTTGTGCTAGAAGCATTGGCATTTCATGGATGCACTGAGCTCTTTCAAGTTAATAATCATAGCTCATGGACTGAAAAAATTGGGCCTTCATTTTCCACACATGGATTGCATTTGCCAAGGATCAATTTTGCATTTTCTTTTACTTGACATTCTATGCACTAAGGCATTGGTCAGTTGTGCCCTTCAAACTAGAGTTTCTACTTAATTTTATTCCACTTGTTATATCTGTTCTTCAGTTATGCTTCTGTTTATTGGGTTAGTGCTCTGTATAGGATGTTCATTTCTTCAGTTATGCTTCTGTTTATTGGGTTAGTGCTCTGTATAGGATGTTCATAGGGAACTTATTCAATATAGGAGGCAGTTGATGCGAAGTGGAATTGTTCGTGAAAATCTGGATGTTGATTCAACCTCCTGTAAACTAATGAGATCATGCCCTTTGATACCTGAGTAGGTAAACTACATATTACTTCATGTTAAGTGCTCTCCCATTTAATTCATGATTTCCAGAAGTATTCTGTTTACCTCATTGCTATCAGCTCAGTTTTTGTTCTACAGCTGCCCTTGGCATTTGTTCACTACAGTGGTTTTTTTCCGGCCAAGATGCTTATTTTGTTCTTGACTCATGCTGAAGTTTCTAGTCTCTAGAACAGTCATCTCTGGTTGTTTTTGTTCCATTAACTTGCTTGCACTTTGTAGGTGGGACTTATTCTCCGTGCAATGAGCCATCATCCAAGTACAGTAGTATACTTGTTGGGATCTGAGTTATTTGGCGGGCCAAGGGTTTTGATCCCTTTGCATGTCATGTACCCAAACTTGGTTGATCGTACTTCAGTGTGCAGCAAGGAAAAGTTCTCTGATTTACTAGAGCCAGAATCCCAACTTCCTTCAAATCTGCTGCAGCCTCCACCTAGGAAAAGCAAGGAACAACTTATTGAGGGATGGAAGAAAGCTGCCCCAAGGCCACAACCTCTTCCTCCACCTCCTGCTAGTCCCTTTTATAGGGATGAGAAAGAAGGTCGGTATGGTTGGGTTGCTGAAACTGACAAAGAACCTTATGGATCTGAGAATGGAAGCGCATAGGTTGATCTGGGATGCCCTTGATTATCTGGTCTTTGTCAGCAGATGCATTTTTTCCTGCTTTTCACAATGATGGAAGTGGGTGGCCTGATTTCTCAAGCTTAGTCATGGGACACTGGTTGTATGAGGCAGTTTATGGGAAAACATACCATCCTGACAGGTAAAAATCTATATCCTACAAACCCAATATTGATAAATGTGCAGTGTCCAGGGTATGAGCATATATAGCTAATATGTTAACTTGGCACTAAATCTAGTGGATAACACTATTATAAAGTGCAAAGGGATTTACCACTTTTGTGCGTTAATCAAGTATACAACTGATTTTGAACACATTTTGTCACCCAAGGGTGATGCCCTGTGTCTATATTATTTTGAATCTATAACAAATTCATGGTTTAGTCATTTAAATGTGTGCAGACATATGTATCTGATTGGCAGAAAAGTACTCGAGCAGCTCTTTGATATGATCCGCGATCATCTATTATTATCCAAGGCGCAATTGGACAGCCTCAGTGCGAGAACATCTTCATAAGAGTTCAAGCATAGAAGGATTCGAACTGTCAGCTTGAAAGTCCAAGCCAGTGTTTTTCCTCTTCCACCCTTTACAAGAGTGTTCCTCTTCCATCCTTTACAAGAGTGTTCCTGCAGATGGTTAAAGCCCATGGATGAAGAAGATGCTATGAGAGGCCCTGATGATAGATCACTACATGGGAGAGAGGTTGCCTGCCCTCACTATATCGTGCACGAGGCTGTTAATCAGAGGCCTCTCTTTCTAAGAGATGAGGAAGCTGATCACAGTGAGCTGCCTGTTGATGATGAGTTGGATATGCTGGGGCAGTCTGAATCTGATGATGAAATCAGAATGCACCAGCTAGATTAACTGAGTCTGATATAGAAGAGGATCCAGATCCTGAGGATTATTAGATTCTAACACAGCAAAGATTCATAAGTTTCTTTTGACACTTGCAGTGAAGAGGCCGAGATCAAATTGTTGCCAGGTTCCATATGCATAATGTAGTTGTAAAAGCAGTGTACCTTTTATGTGTACTACATGGTCGGGAGTGTCAAGAATCTCTGTATAGGTGAGTTCTGCTGTATATAGCCAGGAGAAAAAATTGCGGCCTCAAAATTCTTTACAAGTGTACATCTAAAACTGTGTTCCTGGGTTTTGCTGTTGTACGGGATGGGTTATGGAAAGCTTGCTGCTGTATACCGTTTGTGTTTTTTTTTTTTTTGAATTTTTGTTGTACCAAATGCAATTTGTTTGCTGATGAGTAAACACAATTGCTGCTTGGGAATGTAATGCAAATTTGAAGGCTTTGAGAAATTGAAATAGTTGTAATTGTGCACAATATTTTTTTTAGAAGTTAACTTTAGTAATGCATATTAAGCCTTAGTGATAGAGTGAGTTACCAAGATAGGAAATTTTTTGCTCCAAATAGAAGGCATGTTTGGTTTAGGAGTAACAAACGCCATCATCTCAAATAGTATGATTAACATGAAAAAAATGCTAATTATATTTTTTAGATAATTACATTTACTAGCCAAGTCAAATGGCCCTATATGTTGACAATTATAAGGTTAGATGACATAACTCTCCAAACTAAATTGAGAGCAGAGTCATGGTAAACGACCGCTTGATATCTCTAGAGATGGCCCTACAGCTGAACTCTCTTGATTTATCCCGTCTGATATACCAGCTAGCGCATTTGTTGATATCTGATCTGAAGGCCACCTCATTTCAGAAGTGTCAGGGAGAAATATGCAAGATATGCAAGATAACCCAACGGCAGAGAGGACAGTTGCCGTGGCAGGCGGGGACTTGCTGCCAGCCTCCCCGCCTGCTATTGTCGTGACCCGCTCCCCTTCACGTGATGCGTCCTGCCACGTGGTCCCATTTCCCCATCCCTATCACGTGGATCCTATCCCATCTGCCACACCTTTTTCGATGCATATCAACGGCCCAGATTCTATCCATCAGATCCCAACTCGCTCCATCCCCTATAAATAGCACCCAAGCGCCGACGTTCCTCTCTCTTCTTGGCAGCCATCGATTGAGATGAGCCTTCTCGACAAGCTCTGGGACGACACCGTCGCCGGACCGCGGCCTGATTCTGGCCTCGGTAAGCTTCGTAAGCCGGCCTCCTTCCTCCTTCGGCAGAGCTCCGGCAAAGGTCCGTCTTTCTCTCTACTTAATCTCGTTCTTTTTCTGGATCTTGACATTTGTGGGGTCTGATCTCATGGATCTGGGTGCGATTGCAGCAGAGGAGGGGCTGAAGGTGACGAGGAGCATAATGATCAAGAGGCCGGCAGGATGCCCGTCGCCTGCGAGCGGGACGCCGCCGTCTTCTCCGGCCGGCGAGACCCCTCCGGTTTCTCCCTTTTCCAGTAAGCAAGACTTTTGGTTGCGTGTGATTTTACTTACAAGTTCCTGTTAGTGTGGTGGTAGTGGTGTGGGATCGGGAAATTTGTTAGAGGTGTTTTCTCATTGTGGTGGGCCTCACACTTGGCTTTCTGGTTTTGGAAAGATCTAGACTGAGATGTGTGACTGCTAGTCCTCCTGTCCGTTGCTTGGGAAGCAGTGATTGCGCGAATTTTTATCTTTCAATCATGGTCTTAGTTATCTTAAGTTTCAGCTGCAAATAGTTTTTAAGTTTCGCTCTATTATTTCAAATTTTGATACTTACGTGCATCAGTAGCTAGTTGAGTTCTGTGTGCGGATAGCTGTCACCATTTCTTGCGGTAATACTTTTGTTGTTGGTCAGCTACAAACAACATCCATATAAACGTGTCTGTAGACGTATTTAGAAAAGCTGCCTGCTTTGAAGGAAGACTGTGCAGTTCGAGCTGATGGCTTGTATGGATGAACAAGAAGAATCTGATTCTTAGACATTCTTAAGATTCTTTTGTCCTGTGTTCGAGTAATGCTAAGCAAAGTATCCCCGTTTGGATTGAGCTCTGCGATATGGTCAGCAGTAATTACAAATTCATCCAAACGACTGTCCATCGATATCTACTAATATCTACTCATACTAGCCACTGGCTGGATTTATCTTGCAATCAGCTCAATCCAAAGTGGCCTTCATTATGTTTTGATGATGAGTATTTTGTCTCCTAATACTTGTGTCTTTTACCTGGTAGGAGGGAAGGAGTGGAACAGGTTTAGAAGGAAATCCCCATCCGATTCTTATGAGCGCAGCAGTGTTGGAAGGCAGAGTTCGTCTTCTAAGGAGATTTGAGCATTCTTTGAGTTCGTCTCTCGGGAGAAAAAAAAAGTCAGCGAGGGAGTTTCAAAAACTTAGTTAGTTAGCTTCTATGTTGTGTGCTGGGATCTAGTGGTGCTTTGTGGTTTTCATCTTCTTGATCTGGGTCGTGATGTTATATATGTCCTATGTGATGTGTGATGGCAAATGTCTGTGCCACTTTGTTTGGTGGGCTAAGAGTGCATCCATGTATGTAAGGTGGTTGTAGACGGAAAGAGATGCTTGCTTCTTTGTAATTTATATAAAATAGTAGTGGTTATATGGCTATGTATGTGTATGTAAGTAGGTGGAGTCTGTAGCTATGAGGTGATGCTTGTCAAAGTTGTTTCTTTGAATAGACTTGCAAGGGGCCTTCTTAATCTGGAGAATGGAATCATGCATCCATATGGATAATGTTAGAACTTGTTTAGATATTTATTAGGCTGTAGCTCTTATGATATGTTTTGCCAGGAAAAGTCTGCCGCTTGAGCGTTGGCATCAAAATATTTTTTGTAAACTAATGTAAATTTTTAGGCTTTGTTTTGCACGTCTTAATTCTTCTATTGCAGAAGACAGCCGGTTGTCATAAAACCACCGAAGTTCAGTGTTTCCACAGCGTGAAGATCAAATTAATAATTGAGGTGGTAAAGGCAGATTTTATCCTTCTGAGAGCGGCCCAGTTTTACTGGGCAGTTCGCTGTAGCTGCTGTCTTTGGTTAGTGAAGAAATACAAGGAATATAGTACGATTTAGTCTTTTACATACCAATCGCAAATTATGTTTGTTAGGCAGCATTTTTTAGGGGCAAACTAACTTCGTATGCCAAAAGCCAAAAACCAAAACTGCCGAAAAAAAAAAAACACCATTTTGGCCTACCATTGTTGAACACGATTTTTTGCAAATAAATTGTTTCTAAATATTGCATAAGTATGTGCTTTTTCACAATAAAACAATCTGACAGATCTGTAAAACATTATATGATCTTTTCTGACACCACAAAAAAGTCAATTAATAGAAACCTACAAGCCCAATTATGGTCCTAAATCAATTGCTTCACAAACAACGGACCCAATAACACCCTCACATCATATATAAGCTGTAAACTGAGACAATTTCAGCAGAGCAGATACTTTTTGAGGATGGGAAGACAGATTACTACAATTCAATGTTATAGATCTGATTCCTGCAAAACCAGAATCAAACATCTGATTCTAACCTCTGAAAGATAAGTTCACCAGATCTGAATACACATTATAGGCCCTACAAAATAAGGCTTCTAACACTTCCTCAGAAGACTGGTTAAGAGTGCATATCAGTTCTGAATACACAATATGAGCCATACAAAATCTGGACTATACCCACGACAACCGGTCCTAAAAATTGGTAAAAGCACCATAACTTAACTATTAGCCCTAAATGCGGGAATGGAACATCTACTACTCCATAATGAATGCCGAAGAAGAATACGTCATCCTATAATTCTAGAGCTATAAATAAGCACTACTTCTTTGCATATGTAACATGCATTGGGTTCTGTGGTGTTATTTTGAAACCATGGAGACCCTGCATGGCCACTGTAGACTGGAGCTCGTCCCCATACTCCACAAAAGCAATCCCTGGTTTTGCTTCCACCATCCTAACTTCCTTGAAACCAGGGTACTGGCAGCAGAGCATCTGCAACATCATTGGAGTAGTCTCTGTTGGAAGATTCTGAACAAACAAAATGTTATTTGGTGCTGCCGGAGCATCAGAAACCTTAGCACCTCCCGGATAAGGCAATTGAGATGCCTGCTTTGTCGTTCAGACAGCAAATTATGTAAGGTTCAAATTATAGCAAGCAAAACACTAAAGGATATAGGAAAGTAGAGGGATTGTACCAAACAAAGAAAAAAAATTGTAGAAGGAAATACATAAGAAATACAAAGTGCTTCTAAGGTTCCAGACTTCATTTGAGTAGCACTTCATAGGGATAATTTCATAGGCTATCTTTACATGTTTCCTCCAATTCTGTTTTGCCCATTGGATGCCAGGATGGGCTGAGTAGCACTTCATATTACAAAAAATGTGTGCACGAGTTTATCATCTCAAAGTCCCCATTGTACTGTCTTTGAACTCAAAAAAATTTCAGTGACTCTTCTGAAAAAGTTAACTTTTGGTTTTGAATCTACAAGAGAACTACCATGTCTAATGACTCCTATGAAATTACAATGTTGCACACCATTGCCCTCAATAGGCATCTAGAAGTTCATTCTACCATTATGCTTACACTTCTCATATCCACTGCAGTTGATGTCCTCAAAGACTTGAGACTAACCAAAAATCTTAAAAACTCATTGTTACATTTTTTTACCTTGTTATTGAGTGGACATGCAAAACACAAGCCAATATCATAACTAGCAAGCACTCTGCCCAACCTTATGAATCTCCATTCAACATCCACTTCTATCCAAGGCTCAATCCTCACAGAGTGAAAACTAAAATGTCAATCTCAGAAAGTTGTTCAATGCCTTATGATTCTATCATTAATATTAACAAATCGTCCATGTTAGAAGGGGCTAATATTTACATATAAATAACTTTAACTATTTCCACAGCTAGCTGGTTTGGTCTTAGTGTTAGATTGCATGTAAGTAACCTAACAGTTTGCATGATAGTTAAGCTGAGCTGCTAATCAATAATGCACTCTTACCGCTGGAGTGGAACCATAGGCACCGCCATAAACAGAATTCAGACCCACTCCACCATGGTTACCATCATGATGTTGTTCCCGCTTCTTTCTATCAGCTGCATCACCAATGATAAAAAAGAATCCAGGTATTGTGACCAAACAATCAAAGTAGTGCTATCACTCCAGATCTGAGTATAGTGGTTAGAAAATCAAACGAAGTCTTTGAAAACTAAATCTTACTGTGATTAAAAAGTCAAAAGCAGTCCTAGGAAAATATAGATATTTCCCTTAACAACTTTTGCTAAATTTACTTTTTCTCTTTTTCTTTTTGGGCTAAATTTACTTGTACCAGGGAGCGTTGTCAAAAAGTCCAACTGGTTTGGTATTTTTATGTGATATACTGAGGAAATTTATAATTTTATCTATAAAATTTCACCTAGTTGAAAAGAAAAAACAATATACTTTCTCACAAATGCACATCAAGCAGCTTAAAACTAAAGGGTTCTTTTGGCCTCCTATAGAAGATAGAATACTTAGAGGCACATGAACACTAGTACACAAAGACAAACACAAGCATGTGGAAAAGTTTCATATAGTCCAATTGAACTAATAAAATATTTTGAAGTGGTCATATAGCTCTACACAAAATTTTATGTCCATAAACTCTATTTGTGATTTTTATTGTTTTGTAATTGGAAATGCATATGCAGCTGCTTATGTGCCTATGCACTTTGCAGTCACTTGACTGCTCACATAGGCCTACTGCATTTAAAAAATAGTCAATAACATAATATAGTATCGAATATTAGGAACACTTCTTGATTCGATTCGATGTATGTAAGAAATAGGATGATGGATGCAGTCCTAAAGATCAAGGCAAAAATTCCAACAGTAGGGATCATCAACTAAAACAAACCAACCAACTACATGCTGACGCAATTGTTGAACAAAATAAGCAAGCTAACCATAACATATTTCAGAATTTCTTATCAGAAAACAAGGTGATTATAAGATTATAGAAGGCCTGCACACAGAATTGCCAAATTTCCTAAGATACCAAGTTTGCATAGAAAGGACAGGGAAACGAAATCTGTTAAATTACTGTAATGAATTCCCAATCTAACCTCGTTCATCATGTTTCTTTCGTCTTTCTCTGGGTACAAAAGTACCGTCTGCCTTTGCAATTATATCTGATTTGGTCTTTGCATATTGAATTCTCTGAAGTATCACAAAAAAATGAGGCCAGCGTATATCAGTTAGATTAAATGACCTGATTATGAAACATGAACTCATGAGAACAAATCTAAGAACCAAACCAGCATAAATTTAATTAAATTGGCTTATGCAGATCAAAGTTCCATGGCTACAAGGACCAAAACAATTAACATTGAAAAATAAATCTCGCTGCATGTTAGAGGACAAGTCCAGCTTCAAATCAATAGCTCCACATCTAGAGAAAAGGTAAATGCAGAAAACACGCACAACAGAAGGAAGAGAAAGTATGAAACAATAATATTTCAGGAAGACAATAGCAATTGGTGATGCCTTGTATAGTTTTGAAGAATTCCCAAGTGCCAGTTATGAAGAAGGTAAGAGGAGTATTTGAACACATTCAAAATAATTAATGTCCATTGGCATACTTCCATGAGTCAATTTGAAAATTCTGCAGAATAATATTTAGAAGATCACTTCTACTCTCATTGGCAAATCATATAATTCATTGGTTCAACAAGACTGCATGTTGAGTCCCATATCAAATTTCCGAGAAAACAGAAACCTAATGCTCATTGTCTGCCAAGTATTGAGTTCCGGAAATTTGACTACATGTAGCAGATTATAGCAGATTTTAGTTTGCATATAGCTCTACTAGCTAATGTTTTATGACTGGTGCATTAAGTATGTCTTACAGTCTCCATATGATAGGCTTGGAAAGTACAAATGTAATTTGCAGCAAAATGACATTGAAAATCTACAAAAAAGAAACCAATGGAAATGAAAATGTAGAGGTTTTTTCCTCAACATGTTCCTAGAAAACAGGTCTTTTAAAGTAAATAAAAAAAGGTTTACTGTTTGTCTTTATGAAAAATGTTCTCACTTCATCAAAAAGAACACCAAACTAACAGATATTTGGTTGATTTAGTATCATCTTTTGCGCAATCAAATTCTCATTCAAAGATAGAAGTATCAATAGGCCGGTCTGTTCCGGGTCAGCACAAATGCCTGGCCTGAAAGGCTGGCTCACAGTAGGCCGTAGGGCTACAGGCCACTGTTAGTCCTGGTCCAAAATTGTGTCGACAATAATAATCACCAAATGTTGTATGTCTGAGTCTGACCATGGTCAAGTCTAGGAATATTTGAGGCTTCTGTCCAGCCCATTTACAGCCCTAACAAGAAATCTGCTTCTTTTCTATAGATGTATTATCTCTGTGTATAGCAGTAAGGCTTCTTACAAGGTAGAGTGACTCATGAGATGAAACCTAGTATAATAATATATTTCTGAATAAGGCTATGAAGTGTGTACTACATGGTTTTAATATGAAATCATAGGATAAGGTCAAAAAACCATTCTAAGAAGCATGCCCTAAAAGCATTAAGCCTGAAGCTCTCATAAAAGGTTCCTATGCACCAACTCTAGTGGCTCCAGAGCTGCTAAAAATAACACAATCTTAAGCTGAAGTTCACATCCATTGTGATAATCTTCTGGTCATGAAGGATTATCTCTTTGTTTTGCTGACTCTAAGTAGGTCTGACTTTCAAACCCTTACTATATCAAGTTAACAGTCTATTATTCAACTGGCAGCAACCATCCAAAGCATTAAGCCTCACAGTCTTCTTTGTACACAAAGAGTATATAATCAATGTAATTGAAAAACTTCAGTATAGCATTGACAATCTAGCTGCTACTTAAAAGGCCAAATAAAAGAACTGTCAACATATTTGCAAGGCCATAGTCAGGATGATTAGAAGAACAAATTAGATCAAAATAAACATTTAAAGGAAACAGTGGACTACCTAGATAAAATCTGCAAAACCATAGGTAGAAAGCTACAAGAGTTCAAAGGTCCACACAGGTACATACCATAGGTTTGTCATAGAAAGGAAAACCCTGCATACGCCTAAGGGCCTCTGACGCTGTTGCAACATCCTCAAAGATAACCCAAGCTTGACCTTTATGTTTTAGAGTCTTGAAAGCAAGCACCTCCAATATTTTCCCAAATTGTGAGAAAACAGCATGGAGAGATTTTTTAAGCTCTTGAACAAAAGCAAGCCAAAAATTAGTCAATGAAACAGATGGAAAAGTAACCTAAAGAAATTCAACTACTCTCCACCACCAAATAACAGGCTGAAAGCAATAGATAGATTTGATGTAATTTAATTAAAAGTCTAGCAGAGGTTGATAAAATAAAAAATGGAAAATTATTCTAGTGTTTTAAGCTAGCTGTGGATCGGATATAATTGTACAAGAGATCATGAGAGCAATAATAAGTATAGTTTTTGAAAGGCTGTTACTTTCAAATGGAGGTAAGTTAAAAGATGAGTAGCTATGACGATTAATATATAATCTTCAAATACTCAACTTAGGCTACCAAATGATTTATTTGATTTGAATAACAAGCCACTTCTCTTTTTAAATCTTCAGGGGAAGAAGCAGCTGGCCCACAAGTCACAGTAAATGTGCTAACTATAGCGTTATGCTATTGCTGTCATGTAAAATAAGCTCTTGTAGAATTTGAAAGAAAAGTCTTAAACCAAGTTTTCCTATTACTATGAAGATATACATCTGATGCATGTGTTTGGGAAGACACGTATTCAAATAAAATGACTTAACCAACACTGGAAATATTCATTTTAAAAAAATGGAAACTTCACAGAAATTAACTAAAAGACTTTTACAATAAAAATGCAAAACGGAGGGGCTTTTGTAAAAATGATTGATAATTCGAGGGATTATCCACAAATTCTGCAAATTATAGGCTTTATTTGCAAAAATTTACATAAATAGCAATCAGCTCCTATTGTTTCCTTGAGTTTCTGGTTATGATTTTTTTGTGAGTAACTACAAAACTTTAAAAAATAAGACACATAGTTGTAAATGCATTTTTATCCTTCATAATTTTGGTGTTTTTTTGAATTGGACGTGTCAAAATCCAAGTCAAAGGTGGAGATACTCCTCTTCCGAATCCAACTTAATCCAGACTAGAAGCCAAACCTAACTATATGAAATCACATGCAAACCCAAAAGCAAGCCCCAAACTTAACCTAAAGCCAACCACAATCTAACCCAACCAAATACAAACCCCAAACCAAATTTGAGATCTAATTCCACCCCAAAATCCAAACTCCAATTAAAAGTGAAGTTGAATCCAAAACAAATACAAGATGTCAAACAGCAACATAAATTCTTAAGAATTATAGTGCTTTTGGCAAAAATATAGAAAAACCAATCCAACATAAATTCCAATAAAAAAAAATCCATTAGAATCTCTAGAACAAATCCTGATAATGCTATGTGCATATCTAAGCTGACCAAGGCTCAATCAATAGAGAACCACGTTTCATATGCTCAGCAGATCAAAGCTAATTTACTAGCCCATGGCAGTTAGAAATCTTCCTAAGATGACCAATATCTTGTCACATGAAGTTTGCACGCAAAACAAAACAATGTTAAATTGGTAAATGGTGACAAAACTATTTGCCGGTCAGACATGTATCGTGGATTCCACAACATCACATACTATGACCAAATCTGCGTCCTATTAAATAAACGTCAAATTCTTAAATATTGGTGGAGGATAGAGCAGAAAACAGTTGTTGAGGGTTAAATTGAAGGTCAATTAGAGAGTGGTTGGGAAAGAGAGATGTCCGGTAGAATCTTTTCTGAACCTCAGAGTTAGTCAAACAATTTTCCTCGCAGAGAAGCTTACTTTCTTTTCTTTATATTTCTTTATTTACTTATTCTTTTGATTTTCTTTAAGTCATCTTATAGATTATATCTGCACAATTACAATTAACAATTTCATATTAATATCCCGAGAACCTAACAAAGGGTTTGGACTACAAAAGGGCATAAAATTTTATAAAGATACATGTATAAATATTTTCAGAACATAAAATTCATCAAAACAACACAACTCGTACACCTCCAGCCTCAAATATATCAATAATTACTAACAACAGCAGCAAACATGCAAATGGAGCACGTCATAAACAATGAAATGAGAAATGTAATAAACATGAGAATGATTTAATTTCCATAAGACAATTTTGTCCAGTCAAAGAAATAATCAATAATGCCAAATTGAGCCCCCCCACGCAAACAAATTTAAATATGAGAAGGGCATTTAGGTCTTAAGCACAAAAAGGTAAGGAAAACTTTTTAATAGCTAAACTACCCCTAAAGGATATATTCACTTCTAGGAAAACTATAGAATTTTGGCATCAATGAATTAACAATGCATCCAAACTAACTCTCATCTCCAAACAAAACATAAAAGACTTTGTATATAGATATTTTTTATATAATAGTATGTGATCCAATGAAATAAAATTTCATCAGAAATGCAATAACCAATACAAATAGGACTTAACACATCTAAAACAACATGAATCAAGCAAAACAAGCTGTTAGTGCAGTTGGCAAACACAGAAATCCCATACAGAAATAAAAGAATCGATAAAAGGGGGGTGGATATAGTATCTGTTGCATTTGGTCCACGTCTATAGATAATATCAGATTTTTTTTTTGTTACAGAATTTGTTTTTCTAGTACACTAGTCCCTGAATTTTGGGAAGCTACACAGTCCAGGTTGGTAGCATAATAAAAAACTTTCATATAGCATCTAGGAACTTTTTGGTTCAATGTATTTGAATTCACAGCGTAAGTGGATTTACTTATTTCAAAATCCCGTATTCAAGTTTACACTGTTTGTTTGATTAATTGAATTTCAGACTACTGCATTTAATTCACCACTGTTCATTTTCATGTAAGTGGGGTGATGAGATCAAAATCTTGTGCAGATTGCTGTAATTTGTTGCCTTCAGATAGTGCATTTTGAAATATGCCAAAGTTTGATGCATGTCAAAATGCAACTTTTTTAGTTTTAGATGTATTCTGGAATACTGTAAGTTTCAAAATACAGCAAACTTACACGTGATTTGTCAAAATATATGTATTTTAGAATGCAATGCATCTATCCATTGCAACCAAATATCCTGGTGACCAATTGCGACACAATGTCCACCCTATTGTGGATAGACTAACCTATGACATGTCGAATAATTCAATTTGATGGACTTCCACATACGGCTGATCCATTTTCCAAATGCAAAGAACATGTAATTGTGGAAAAGTAAAAACATTAAGGGCGTGTTTGTTTGGATTCCCGGAACCGGGAATTGGAGGAATGGAGGGAATTGAGAGCCCAATTCCCTCCATTTCGGTGTTTGTTTCAATTCCCAGAACTGGAATCGGGGGAATCGACTATTTCCCAATTCCCCCCGATTCCGGTTTTCAATTCCCTCCCAAAACGAGGGGAAAACACCAATTCCCGTGTTTTCCCCTCGTTTTTCACTGTAGCACTCCGATCAATTCCGATTATTTCTCACGAATTCCTCCCCATTCCCGTTCGTCTTCTTCCCGTCCAGCTCTTCCTCATCGTCCAGCTCTTCTTCCCGTTCGTCTTCTTCTCGTCCAGCTCCTCCTCATCGTCTCGTTCTGCTCCATGAATTCCTCCCCATTCCCTGTCCTGCTCGTTTTCTTCTCCGTCCAGCTCGTCCAGCCTCGTCTTCTCCCACGAGCTCATCTTCTCCGTCTTCTCCGCCGAGCTCGTCTTCTCCGCCGAGCTCATTTTATCCACACCGAGCTCGTCTTCTCCACACCGAGCTCGTCTTCTCCACCGAGCTCGTCTTCTCCGCTGCCCCAAATCAGTGCGCCGGAGTGCCGGAGCGCCTGCCTCCCACGATTCGAGAGCTCATCTTCATCAGAGCTCGTGATTTCGTCCAGTCGGCCGAGTTCAGAGCTCCATCGCCCCGAGTTTTGGTTGATTCTATTAGCTTCCATACTGTAGTGTTCTGTTGGTTAATGTGTGATTAATAAGAGTGCTTTAGTTGCAGAAATTACGGGCAAGTTCTCTACAAATGAGAACAAGATTACTGTTGGATTCGTGTTTGCATCGGATGACCTGACCACAGTGAAGACAAGAGCAGACAACTCCGGGAAGCTGGGGGCCCTTCTTCAGCATGAGCCGAAGCCGAAATTTGTCCTGACAATCTTTGGCGAGTTTCCGCTTGACACTTGCTCTCAAGCCTTGATGGCTCTTCGGTTTTGCCAATCGAATTTGAAACTAAGCGCGATAAGAAGTCTCCCACGGGTTGGCACTAACTTGGCAATAGGACTTGTTTCTGCTATCCACAAGGATTGTTTGGCGTGGTAGCATGGTTGTCTATTCATCTTTGATGAAGTTCCAGGGAGAACGATTTAGTAAGTCTTTTCTGAAACTTGCATGTAAGCGTTTACATGAGGACGAGGTTGATGGCATGACATTTGTTGATGGTACGACTGATGAGGACAGAATTGAGTGGTTTCAGAAGTTTATGGATGATATAAGTATGTAGTTATATATTTTGTAATAACCTGTTAAGTTAAACTATATATTTAACTATCTTTTGAGTGGACTTTTGTATTAACTTGCTAAGATGTCTTTTCTAATATATTAAGTTGGCTCTGTAGTAGATACAAATCATCGTAATATTTATTATGATATTTGTACATATAGTGAAACTGAAGTCTCTTCATTTTTGGGTCTTTTTCTAAAATCTTATTAATTTTTAAAATTATTTCAATAATTTTAAAATTAATATTATTTTATTACTCAAATTACTTAAATATTACTTATTTTTTAAAAAATAAGTATATATTTTCTATGTTTATTAAAAATTATTTTAGAAGATAATAACAAAATTATATTAAATAAATTTGTAATTAATTATAATGAGTTATTTACATAGTCTGCTTTTTTTTTAAAAAAAATATTTATTATTTTAAATTATTTTTATATATTTCTCAATTCTCTACAGTAAAAATTCATCCAAACACAAGAATTCAACAACTTATGGAATTGATCAATTTCTTTTATAATTCTATTTGTCAACCAAACAACGGAAAGGAATTCGTCAATTCCCAATTCCCTATAGTAAATACTCATCCAAACACTGTAATTATCTAATTCCTTCAATTCCCTCAATTCCCCGGAATCACTCAATTCCCACGATTTCACGATTCCTAAACTCGAAATTGAACCAAACGCGCCTTAAGTGAAAAGATGCATACAAACTGCTTGTCATCCACTATTAAGTAAACAAGCTCTAAACTTGATTGTGCTATCCCAAAAACTTTAATAGATGCATACCATAGGTCCCAATTTTCAATCCATTATTGAATTATCAACCAAAACTAGGGTTTTCTTTGTTCCATACACTATAATCTACTGAGAATCAATTGCAAACTTTCTAACTACTCATATTTTCATTGCATTCTTTTGCATATTCAGTAGCAAAATCTAAACCCATATCAATACAAATTCTAGGCATAAGCGACAACTCTTAACATTAACAACCAAGAAATAAGAACATAAAAATTAGCAAAGTCATTCAAGTTTTTGGAAGCTATGCACCAAGTGGCAATAGTTAAGGAGATGTAAAACCAACAAAATAGATATTAAGCGTAGTTTTCAAATGACTGTAGCTCCTAAAGGGATTAACAATTATAAGATAAGTACCAATGGCATTTAATATATCATTATCAACTACAAATTTTCAACTAAGGGTCCATTTGGATACTTAGGAAAAAATCCATTGGAAATTTTCCATAGGATTTGGGGGTTGTGTGCAATCCCACTTTCTATAAAAATCCAATAATTGCTGATAAGAGATAATTAATGATAAAGAGAAACTTGCAAGCAAGCTTCATTTCACAGGAAAAACAAAAAGAGGTCCAACCTCTTTTTACTTTTACTACGGAAGCTCATGATTCCATAGGAATATGGGGGTGTCAAAAACTGGTGTCAAGCACCTACCTGGAAAGAAATTTCTATGAAGAAAAAAAAATCTTTTTGACCCCCAACTCCTATGGAATTTGGGGGTATCCAAGTGGGCCTTAATTCTAACTGATTTATTGGGTGTGACAAATAAGCTAGTTCTCTTCTTAAATCTTCAGGACAGGAAAACAATTACTGCTAAGGAATGGAAGTCATTTTCCTACTCCAAGTAACAAAAGTCATTTCAACCTCTAAAAATTGTGCTACCACTGTCATGTCCAATGATTTCTTGTAAAAGTTGAAGGAAAAAACTGAACTTATTTCTGTAGTTATGATTTGCGTTCCAAAATTATTAAGCATCTAGTCTCTATGAATCTCCAAATCTAAAGCAATGTTCTCTCTATATCCTCTTATCAACACCTTCTGGAGACATTTTTTTATTATATCATACAAACCAATTTAAAAAATTAATTTGAAATCATATAAAAAGTACAAAAAGAATTTAATGTGTCTATATCAAAATGAGGTATGCTATCATCCGAACTATTATGCCCTATATCCTAAATGGTTGGGACCCACAAACTCTGGTCAATTTCTTAAAAGAAATAAGAAATAAGCTCAAATAGCATCTTGATAATTGTTCCAAGATCTAAAATCCAAGTTTTGGTTTGGCTTCAGAAAGAACCAAACCTGGGTGTTGACATTTTGGCCTATTCTGGTCACTGATAAGCAATGCCGCCAAAAGGCAGCGGAGCCTGCGGTGGACAACCAGGCCAAAACCTGGTCCCAGTTCGGGTCAGTACTAAGCAAAACCAAAATGTTTCAATGCGATTTACAATCTTGAATTGTACAACAACATCTTGTCTACTTGCCTATGGTAAGTAGACCTAACTTATGATATTTCGGGTATTCTGATTTGAAGGTATTTCCAAAGGATAAGTAAGCATGGAGAAGAAAATCACATAACTGAACAGATGCATTCCAATCCGCCAATCATACCCACTATTACACAAAATCTAGACTAGATTTCACCATCTCAAACCCAGCCGCCCCTTCATACATTCTAGCACCTCTGACACAATGCTAACACTCTTCCCAATCTTACTTCATTACTCTTATCCGCCTCCAACCCCAGAAGCCTTCAACCATAGAATTCACAACCCCACATCATGAAATCACCAATCAAAATTAAGACTTCAATTGCCACACTATTTTCAACTTCCAATCAGCTGCGAGCTCGCCCAGACACAACCAGCAAAGCCCGGGCTCCAATCAACATAAATTCTAGACCGAAGCGAAGCATTTCGACCAATTAGCAACCAAAAAAGCGAGAGAAAGGAGCTAGGGTTTTGCAGAGGGGAGGAGAGGAGAAGAGGGGTTGAGGCGCACCGTCGACCTTGATCTTCTCGTTGAGGTTATTGATGTAGATGGTCAAGTTCGGTGGCAGAGACGGCGCCTCGGTGCCGCCGTCGCCGCCGCCGGCGGGGACGGCGGGCTTGACCGTGGAGTTCTCCATCGTCATCTCAAAAGTCTGGTGGAGTAAGCTGCTTTTTCTGGGGAAAACCAGGCGAGGGGACAAGACCTGTTTAAATAGGTCATGTGTTGTGGGCTGGGGGCCCAAGCTGGGGCCCATTCCTTGGGCCGGCCATGCCCATTTCATGAACTTGGGGAGACGTTTACAGTTAAGCGCCTATCAAATTACAAAATATAATATTGGAAACACTGCTCGCCGCCGAATCACCACGTGTTAAGTGGCCCCATGATCCTCTATTTAAGATTTTTTTTCTTCGACTATTTTGTAAATAGACCCCAACAAAGGTTGACGTCCGTACGGGATCTCATTGGTGTCTTCAATAGAGGATCAATAGGTGAAACGTGGCAGCAAGTGATTGGTGCGCATAATTAATTTTTGACTAAATTATCAACCTAAATTATACCCTAATTTTTCGACATAAATTATACTCCAATTTACTAAAAGATGATTTTTTTAGGAATAATTACATAATACCTTATTTAATAACAATTTCTACAAATTCAATTCTTATCTACAACTCTTTCTTTTTGAGATTTTTAAATTGTTATCTATATTCCGTAATTAATTTTGAAGAAAAATTTTTACTTATTTATTCACAAAATGACTCTTTATTTTTTCAGTCAAATATTTTTCAAACGTTAAATTTACAAAAAAATCCTTATTTTTCTAAAAAGTACAGGAAAGTCATCACTTTTAAAAAATTTAAAAAATCAATAATTTTATTAAGTTTATGAAAACAATTTCAAAATTTCAAAATTTTATAAAAGATTCTTAGTTCTTAAAAAATTCATGTAAAAACTCTTGTTTATTTAAAAATTTGTAAAAAGTCCTCATTTTATTAAAGAATTGGTAGAGAAACCATCTTTTGTAAAGATCTTTTTAAAAAAATTTACATAAAAGACCTTGTTTTCAAGAATTTAAAAAAAGTTTATTTTGAAAAATTACAGAAAAAACCATAGTTTCTTCAAAATTTATATAAAAAATACATTTTTTAAAATTTACAAAAAATCTTTTTCATAACAATTTGAGAAAAAGTTACGCAGTTTCTTCAAATTCGGAGAAAGATCTTATTTTGTTAAAAGTTTACAGAAAAAATCCTCATTTTTATAATTCATAAAAATCTTTTGTTCTAAAAAATTTATAAAACATTCTTTTTAAAAAAATTTACAGAAATATTATTTTTTATTATCACAAAACTCTATTTCTAAAATTTAAAAAAGCCTTATTTTTTTAAATTTTAAAAACTCTCATTTTATTAAAAAATTATTATAGTAAATTAATATTGAACTCATTGGGAGATTCTAGAAAATAAGATATTTTTTAGGGAGGTCTACATAATTTTTTTATGGTAGATCACTATTTACTATCCACACCCAGAAAAAAAAATAATTAAATCCTCACCATTTGTTTAAAATAAATACTGATGATTTAATTTATTTTAAATTAATCATCGCTCTTTATTTATAAAATTTTTAGCAATCAACTATATATCTTCTTACGAATTTATAAAAGACTACCTATCTTATTATCATTTTAAAAAACTACTTACTTTATATTATAAATTTACAAAAAATCATCATAATTAAAATATCTAAAAAATATTTTATTTTAATTTATTTTTACCAATAAAATTAATATAAAAATCAAAATTATTTTCATTTGGTATTGTTTTAGACAATTGGTTCACAATTATTGATAATTAGTAGGATAAAATTAGATTTTAAATTTTTAGTTTCATAATATTTGGCACCGGCAACCGATATCTCATAGAAATTGTAATAAGAAAATTATTTTTATATTAATTTAATAATTATCCTAACCAAAATTCAATGAAGATAATTTAATTTTTTATATTAATTTTAATTGATAAAATTGAATTAAAATGATGTCCAATCATTAGATTCGAGCATCCGAACAGGCAAGGTTTGGATGACCGAAAACCTATACTAGGTGATTAATTCTAGAAACCCGAGAAGTTTATAGCTTTTGACCTTTGGTTGTCCAAACTAGAGGTTTAGGCATTCAAAACTGTCAATAATTCTAGGGTTATTTATGTTGTATTTAGGTATTTAAACTCTGAAGTTTGGGTGCTCGAAGTTGACAAAAAAACCTAATTGCTTCGCTACAACTTCAGTTCTTGTTTGACATTATATCATAACTAATCTTGGATAAAATGATAGACCGGTGAGGGTATTCCAAGATGAGTTTGAGTGTTAACCAAAACTTTAAACAAAAAATTCAAATTACAAATCAAACAATAAATAAAAATTCTAAATCTAATAAGCCAACTTAATATCTTGAATTTTCTTCAAGCCATCTCTAATTCTTTAAGTTTCATCTGTTGATCCATCATCAAGCCTCATTTTCACTATTATCTTTATGTTCATGTATACTTGAGACTTCTAAATAGACTTGATATTTATTTTGAGCTCTGTTTGGCTACTAGCTACATATACTCAAGATGTGATCAAATACAAAGTTTGTTTATCATCAAAACTATAAAGGTATAACAATCTCCTTCTTTTTTATGATAAAAAACCTTCACAAGGATAAAATAAATAATCTAGTTTCTTAAAGTAAAATTTTACATTTAAAGCAATTTAACAACTAAAGTCATGCATAACATAGATAAGAATCTTTCCATTATATAAGAATTTTAATAATTTTCAACACGAATGTAAGACTCTCCTTACTATGATTACTCCTCCTATCTATTTTCTTCCCCTTTTAACCCGTACAAAGGGAGAACAATAATATGAGCATCCCACAATAATGCTATAAATGAACTAAAATGATACCATTTAGATCAAGGTTCCACAAGATAACATAAAAGTCTACATCCACATAAACCTAAAGAAAACATAAGTCAAATCCAGCCATAAAACTAAGGGTTTCAGAACATATAGATGAGTCACAAGCCACCAAACAAACACAAAAGACAATAATCCAAATGTAAGTATATGTCAAAAATCATACAAGGGCATAAAATAAAATAAGAAATCTCTAAGAGCTTATCCCTTGCCTATAGTGGTCTATGAAGGCAGTTAGCATCCCCTTGAGATGGTCCGGACGCTTCGTGATCTACTGGAACCCCATAGTAGCTATCCTCTCAGGTCAGATCAGCTGCTTAATTAGCTCATCTAGTTGTTGATCAATAAATCATCATGAGGATCTAGCATCTTTAGCCTTAGGAGCAACTCTAGCCTCAACACCTACTCTGGTGCTACTAGTAGCAGTGGGAGGGACCTCTCAGACTTGGCCGATGGTGGGTACTGATCTCACATCCAAATGGTGTTGTCATCGTCTTACGAGTTGAATCTCATGTAGCAAAGGAAGGCTTAGATAAAGATTTGAGGAGGGGTGTAATGATAAAGGGGGCTCTGAGAGGTAGAGACTACCCCAAAATAGTAGAAGATATGATCAATAATGCTTGGGTAGCCAAGAACAGTGGTGGAATATAACATGTATTGGGCCATGTGATAAAAGATGATATAAGAAAGGTTGACCAGTTAGCCGGTAAGAATACAAAAAATAAAAAAATAACTTTATATAGGAGACCTCATCATGATGCCCACTTTTTGAAAAACTTGCGTAGGCAAGGATCTGATAGATAACATAAGATCTAAGAGGAAGGAGGTTAGAAACTAGAGTCTTTGTTATGCGTAGGACCTATACATGGTTCTCCCCAAAAACTCTTTGAATAGCCTCAAAGAATTTAAGGAAAAAGTTTGTATCAGACCATTGCTGAGTAAAGGTAACCCCTTTCCTTTTAGTAGGAAGTCTTAAGATTAAACCTAAAGTGTCAAGATCAAGGGTAACCTATGTATCCTCATAGTAGAAGGTGAAGGTCAGGTGGCCATAGTCAAAGGATGCATTGGCATAGAAAGTTCGCACGTCCTCCTCGTCGTAGGTCTCACAGAAGTATACAAGATCAAGTTGTCCTTGGGCAATAAAAAGGGTAGAGAGGTTAAGGAAGGCTAGGTCTACAAAGTCAATAATACATAGAGGAATGATCTTAGTATTGCCAAATCGATCTTTAAAATGAATAAAACTATTCAAAGAATGAAATTGAAAAGAAAATTGAGGTTTTTTACCAGAGGTTGAAGCCGTAGAGAGCTTGCGATTAGAGGCAGGAGTTTTGGTGCAGAGAGCTATAAAAAAATTGAAGAAAAACAAGTGAAGGGTGATGAGGAAGGGGAGAAAAGCCATGAGAGAGTCTCTCAAATACTGAAGGAGCCACTTGGGGTCATCGGAGGGCTAGAGAAGACAAATTACACAAAAGAAAATGAAGATCTCTAGACAGCTGCCTAGGTTTTAAAGCCAAAATTTTCATGTGTAGATGTTCGAAACTACCTATTTGGGTGTTTCAAGCTCACAGACAAAGGGTAGATTAAATTTATTGGTCATCCAATTCTGATGAACTAGTAGAAACCAACATGTTTGGGCATCTAAATTGTCCTGGTCAAACATTTGAACTACATAGACAAAGAGAAAAGATTTTGTAAAAGAATAAGACTTGACAAACTATTTCAAAACACATAAACAAATCACATTGTAAAACTCTAATTTTATTTCAAATCAAATAAAACTGTGCCTCATCCAATGGTTTTGTAAAAATACCCGCAAGTTGGCAATTGATTTTAATAAAAATTAATGAGATGTCGTTTTTAAAAACATGATCATAAATGAAAAATAATATCGAATATCAAAATATTTTAAAAGAACATATACTATTAGATTTTTGGACAACTAATTGCACTAAAATTTTCACAATAAATTGGTGTATTTGAAAATTCATAATTAAAATCTTGGAGTATTTGCCATATCTAAAGGATTTGTGAGCAGTAATATCTCATGGCTACATATTTGGCTTTGGTGGTAAAAAGAGCTACTGAATTTTATTTCTTGAAACTCCATAATACTAAAGCTTTTCTAAGAAATTGACATATACTACTTGTACTTTTTCTATCTATACAACATTTGGCATAATCTGCATCGCAAAATCTAACCAAATCAAAATAATCAACCCTAATATACCATAAACCTAAATCTAGTATGTTCTTAAGATATTAAGTATATGTTTCATGATAATTAAATGAGATTTTCTAGGTAAAGCTTGAAATCTAATACAAAAGTAAATACTAAATACTATATTAGATCTACTCGTAGTAAGATATAATAAACTATCAATCATATCTTTGTACCATTTTTCATTAATCTTTTTACTATTTTCATCTTTGTGTAACTTGGTTGAAGGACTCATTAGAGTTCCAATTGACTTAGCTTCATTCATGTTAAACTTCTTGAGTAGTGGTGTATTTAGCTTAGTTGATGAAGATCTCGTCCTTCAATTGTTATACTTGGAGTCTAAAGAAGAAGTTTAGTTCTCCCACCATGTTGATCTTGAACTTCTCTTTCATATTCTTGCAAATATCTTGCATAAATTTTCATTAGTAGCAACAAATATATCATCAACATAAATTTGTACTATCAATAAATAGTTTTCTATTTTTAATGAAAATAATGTAGTGTCTATACAACCCCTTTGAAAACCCTTTGAAATCAAGAAAGAACTTAGTTTTTCATACCAAACTCTTGGAGCTTACTTTAAACCATACAAAGTCTTTCTCAATTTAAAAACATGACTGAAAAAATTCGTGTCTTCAAAATTGATAGGCTATTTAACATCAACTTCCTCCAATACCACACCACTCAAAAAAAATACTTTAGCATCCATTGAAAAATTTTAAATCTTTTAAAGCATGAAAATATAAGCAAAATCAGAATAGATTCCAAATGAGTTACGAGAATAAAAGTTTCACCAAAATCAAATCTCTCTATTTGGCTGAAACCTTGGACTACTAATCTAACCTTGTTTTGAATCATGATACCATTTTCATCTAACTTTTTCCTATTGACTCATTTAATATCAATTATTAGTTAGTCATTTAGTCTTGAAATAAGTTTCCAAACTTGATTCTGTTTAAATTGATTTAATTCTTCTAGCATAACAAGAATCTAACTAGCATCCTTTTGAACTTAATCAAGATTTTTGGGTTTAACTTGAGAAAGAAATGCAATATGATGAAGATTGTATTTAATAACATGTCTAGTTTTTATCTCTTGATGAATATTATCAATGATTTGATTCTCCAGGTAATTCTTCTTGAATTTACATACTTTGGGGAGTTTTTTTATCTCCATTTTGTTATTCTTGTTGTTCCCTTTCATTTTCATAATCTTTTTCGTTTAAATCTTTGCTTGACTCACCCTCTCCTTTTTCTTTGAGTTGCATCTCATTTAATTTCTTGAAAATATCTACATCATCATTTGTTGACTTTTTCTCCAATAGAGGGTTAATTTCATCAAACACAAAATTTATAGATTCTTCAATAACCATAAAAGACTTATTGAAGACTCTATATACCTTAGAAGTAGTAGAGTAATTAAGAAAAATGTCTTTGAAAGTTTTTAGATCAAATATAAATAAATGATCTTTTGCATTAAATATAAATATTTGCAATCAAAAATATGAAAAATATCCAATATTTACCTTTTTTCCATTCCACAACTCAAATGGAGTTTTGTTTAGAAACGAATCAAAACTCAATTCAAGATATAATAAGCTATATTAATGGTCTCCACCTAAAAACATTTGGATAGAGAATACTCGTTAAGCATGACCCTTGTCATCTCTTGAAAAGATCTTTTTTTTCTTTCAACAACTTCGTTTTGTTGTAGAGTGTGCAAAGCCAAGAAATTATGCTCAATGTCATTTTCAATGTAATTGATTTCAAAAGACTGATTTTCAAATTTGTCACCATGATCATTATGAATTTTAGAAATTATGTAGCCTTTTTCATTTTGAACTCTTTTACAAAAACCAATAAATGCATCAAAATAATCATTTTTATAAGAAAGAAATAAAGCCCATAATTATCTAAAATAATAATCTACAATAACACAAGAATAATTTTTCCTCCTAGACTTGTAGTTCTAATGGGTCAAAAAAGGTCTAGATAAAGAAATTGAAGTGGCTTTGATAAAATTACCATATCTTTGAACTTGTGAGAGGTCTTCATCTACTTTCTCATTTGTCATGCCTCACATATGTGATCCTTGATGAACTTGCCCTTGGGTAGACCTCTCACTAGCTCTTTTCGATTTACTTTGGCTATAGTATCTATACTTGCATACTCAAGTCTTCTATGCCAAAGCTACTCATTAACATCTTGAGTTATATTTAAGTAGATTTTGTATCTCTACTCCGACTTTGAGTTGGACTCATGATAAGTTAAATTTAGACATAGAGCCTTAAATCCGATTGGGCCCAAATTTCAATCAAAGACCAAGATAAGATTTGGGTTAAGTTTAGATTTGTGAATAAACCCTTCAAAATTTTACTTTCACAAATAAAGACCTAAAATTTCTTACTTTTGCAAGTAAGTTTCTCACAAATTTTTATTTACAAATAAGCTCAAATTTATTCAAAAAAACTTTAAAAATTTCAAAAAAAATTGTCCTTTTTACAAAAGGGGCCTTTATAGAATTACACTTTGGTTCAATTTTTTTTTAAAAAAAATTTACAAATAAGCCTCTGAAAGTTCAACATCCCAAAATAGTACAAATTTTAGATTTCTTCATTAGGAAAATAAATCCCAATTGATGGATTATATGCCATTCACAATTTAAAAATACAATCCTATCACCTAATAATAATCACACACAACATTCCAAATCCCTAAATTAAAGATTTGATTCAAATATCATGGAAGCCTATAAAGTGGATGGAAAACCTGCAAAAAAAAAGAAGGGAGAGGAAAACAAAGTACAAAGACAAAATGAGAGAATGAGGAAATCATCTAGCAAAAGACAAAGAATAGGTATTTTCTCACATTTCTCTTCCTCTTCTTCCTCTATTCTTCTCTTCTCCTCTTTGTCCCTTGTTCTCCTTCTCCTACCAGGTTCTTGGCTCCTTAACACTGTGTTGATGCTGTCATGAGCTGTGCGGCCCACACCCATACCCTACTCCTTTACCCCCCTCACTAAAACCCTAGCCCCATCATAGCTGCCTAGCCACCCTTCTTGGTGGCCAACCTCGACCACAACCCAAGTAGATCCGCCGTTGCCCTAGCTTGTGCTAGTGCCTGCTTTGTCTGAATAGTGGCTTCCTCGTCAATTTGACCAGCCTCATGCTAGCCCGTGCGTCCCTTGGCTGACCTACTCTTAGCTCGCCCTCTTGCAAAGTTGGCTTGAGCCACCACAAGCATCGCCCATGCCTACACTAGGCAACGACCTGTTACTATGGCAAGCCAAATTCAACTGTAAGATGAGGGGTAGATTTGCCCCTCCATCTTGCCATTGAGAAGAATGGCTAGATTCAGCCTCAAATTGCTAGATCCGACTGAGGAGGAGGTGGGGCCACCAAGGCCCGATGAAGCTCAAGAGAAAGAAGAAGAGAAGCATAGGAGAGAAGAAGGAGAATTGAAGGAACAAAGAAAAAAAGGGATAAAAGTTGTAGCAAAAAATAGGAATTTGGCTAGCAATGTCTTGTCTCAATTTCTAGCCACCTACAGTTCCTTAGAGATGGTGAACTCTAAACATCATTGTGGCCACCCGCAATCCTTCAAAGATGGTGAATCGCCACTGAACTTAGGCCAGCTTTTGGATCCATCAAACTCATGCTAGCTTTCGGGCTCATCGAACCCAAGCTCGCCTTCGGGTCCACCAAACCTAGGCTAGCCTTTAAGCCCACCAAACTTAGACTAACTTATGAGCATTCCAAACTTATGCGAGGCTTTGGATTTACCAAATCTAGACTAGCCTTTAGGCCCATTAAACTTACGCCAACTTTTAGGCCTGCCAAACTTAGGCTAGCTTTTGGTCCTGTGGAACCTAGGTTCGCCTTCAGGCCTGCTGAACCTGGGCTAACCTTTGGGTCCACGAAATTCAGGCCAGTCTTTGGGCCTGTCAAATCTAGCCTAGTCTTTGGGCCTATCAAACTCAGGCCAACTTTCTGGCTTGCCGAACCTAGGTCAACCTTTTATCCCGTCAAATTCAAGCTAATCTTTAGGTCTATCAAACTTAGGCCAACCTTTGGGCCTACCAAGTCCAGGCTAACCTTTAGGCTCGTTGAACTCAAGTCAGTCTTTGAGTTCTTAAAAATTATAAGCTAGCCTTTGGACTTGCCAACATTATGTTAGCCCTTGGGCTCAGACCTCTAAGTCAATTTTTGAGCTTGCAAGGTAAGATAGTCCTCAAGTTCGCATATTCAAGACAGCCCACAGACTCGCCCAAAAAATATCATAATAGCTAAGGATTCTCAAATCAAATTAATTAACATAAAGTAATTTAATCACTTTGAGCTCAAAATCAAATTGACTCAAATAAACCATTAAGTAAACCCAAATTGATCAAACAAATAAACTAGAACTCAAATTGAACTAGACTCGAAATCCAAAATATGACTCAATCCTAATTGAATTCGAAATAGGTTAATTCAAGATCAAGTCAAGTTTAAATCAAACCTAATCTGGGTTGAACTAAGCTCGAACCAAACCCCAATTGGATTAAATCAAGTTCACATCAAAGGGTGAAACTCAAAGTCAAACTAGAACCAGACCGAGTCTAGACTAAAATCAAGTTGAACTAAATCGACTTGAACTTGAACCAAAGTCCATCAGGATATAAACTCGAACATGATAAAGGTCTAACACATAATCAAACTCGACCTAAATCAAATAAAACCATACTTGAACCAAAATTGAGTCCTATATATTAAACTAAATTAAATCATACTCGAATTAAAATAAGCACTACTTCAACCAAAATCAATGATCAGTATTTGATAAATTTTCTTCTAAAAATTAATGCTAAGCTAATGAATTGAATTTATTATTGAACATTCACTATTAATATTGACAATGATTTTGGAATAGATGTTTCATATGGTTTCCCTAAACATGCTACAAAGCATTAGTGCGAACTCGATTACTAAAGATTCTGAGAATAGAAAATCAAAATATATCACTATCTTTTAAGAAGAAGTTCGTAAATCGCAATTCAATCAAGTTTTAAATATCAAGTTGAAGCAGTTAATGATGCACCCTTTAAGCTAAGTCAACCCCAAAAATTGTTGACAATGCTCCCTTCAAAATACTCAACCCCAGAAGTAGTTGATGATGCGACTTTTAAGCCAGTCAACCTTAGAAGCAATTGACGACACATCCTTCAATTTAGTAACTCCTAGAAGTAGTTGATGTCTCATCCTTCAAGTCAATCAACCCAGAAGTAGTTGACAACACACCCTTTGAACTAGTCAACTCTAGAAACAGTTAACATTGCGCCCTTCAAGTTAGTTGATGATGTGCCTTTTAAGCTAGTCAACCTCAAAAACAGTTGATGAAGCACCTTTCAAACTATTCAAACCCAGAAGCATTTAATAATGTGCTTTTAAATCCCAATAGGCTTTACTAACATAAGCCAAGGTAGTTAGCCTCATCCTTCAACACATTATTAACATCTATGAAAGATCGAGTCAAGACCCATCTGAGCCGAACGTCACATGGTCCAACATGTGGGGGCAGGACAGTAGCACATACCAAAGCTCCTTTCTCATTTTTCATATTTTCGTTATTTTCATGATCCTCTTACATTCCATAATTTTATCTTAAAATTCATTATAAAATAAGGGCATGCCCTTAAACCATGTACTATTTCTCAAATCAATTAATATCATACTTTCTTATTTTCTTTTGTGTTTTTATTTTATTAGTTAGATTTCTTACTTTAAGAGATTTTTTATAATTATTGGGGTAATTAACAATAGGGACTTGCACCTATTAGAAGTCAATATTCTCATAATACTTAATAGCGCACTTTAAATTAAACAAAACTTGATTTATGATTTGAGGTTGCTCTTGGGGCCTCTGCTATCTCAAGTCACCAAAATTAATCCCATAAATTCTACCATGCCCAATAGGACTTGACTTTTCCGCCAAGTATAGAAACTTAGTTAATATAATAGAGACACTGGTAAGGTAGAATTATGATTGAAGACTAATTAATTATGTTCTCTTTTATAGCAAAGAAAGAATTAAATAGCATTAAAGAAGAATATCTCCGCCCACAGATATACCATTATCCTAGTGGTAGGATCAACTGTGTATTTATCTTAGTCAATGGTCACCATAGAAGTAGTTGAAGTTTAGATCAAGTTCGGGACCATTTCTAAGGTCATCCAGTTAAAAAAGGTATCCACTATTGCACTAACTAATGTTGTTATTATGAAAAATCAGCTTGTCTCCCACTTTTCATCAAAGGGAAGGAGGCCTAGTGCCATCATTCCTAATGAGAAGGGTTGTTTAGATAAAAAATCAGAAGCTATGCCTTAACCAATAAAGATATTAGTCTCCCAAAGGTTAGAACTAAAGTAAAGCTCTGTTTTCGGTCGCCTTCACCTAACTCCTCATAAGGGGCAATCAAAAGCAAGTTCGGATATAAACATCGATAAAGAAGAGCTCACCCTAATTGTTATAAGTAAAGAAAGGTTATTGAAATTTTCAGCCGATTTGGGAAATCTACCCCTCAAATGAAGTCGGTCATTATCATCCCTACCTCCAACTCTTTCTCTCCATTAAAAAATTTAGAGAAGAGTAAAAGCAAATAATAGAAGGCATAATCTTATCTTAAGACCATGGCAAAAGGGCAAATTACCAAACAAAATAACAAGCGGTGTCATAAGACTGTAACTCAACATGAGGACTCATAGAAAGAGACCACCCACATTGTCAGAGTTATTTCTCATCATGACTTTGGGAGGGGCATAAGCTCACACCATAGCTAGCCAAAATGCTAAAAGAATGCTACCCGAGTAAGGTTTACTGATGAAGAAATCTAGGAGAAGAGGGCTCTTGTGAACCAATTCTTTCTACCACGTCAAAGAGAAGGTGTGGCAATCCGCTCTATAAGTAAACTCTTAAATGAGATGACTCAACTAATGAAAGAAGTTAGCCTCAACCCAAAGCCTAGACTTGATCCTTAGGACATATACCATCATGTTCTGATAGAAGTCTTAGTCATAATTGACAGCTCCAATTAAGAAGAGACTACAGAAGCATTGCAAAAATAGTTGAGACAACAAGACAAGGTGAAAGATGAAGCTCAAAAGAAGGTCATGGAGTTGATGAAGATGATATTACAAATGAGCCAGAAGCTCAATAAGTCGGAATCATTTCATCAGCTATCTCAAGCAGTAGAGGTGACAGAAGGTACATCTCTTATAAATGAGATCCACGAAAATGTAAGTCCTTCACAAGTACCTCCATTACCAAAGGATACACAATCCCTGATTTCAAGAATCCCTGATAATATGAAATTGCCAATATGTATACAATAACAAGTATAATGAATAGTGGCTACACAATTGAGGTAAAAAGTGAGATAGATAGGATAAACGATATTGACAAATTATACCCTAGCCATCATGACCAAGTGTCAAATCCCATAGGCTATATAGTGCTTAGCTGCAAATAGTTTAATGACATGGGTAATACTGAGTAGCATATAGGATACTTTGTGACTATGTGTGGAGATTCAAGTAATAGTCCCTCATTGTTACTTCACTAATTTTTGGTAAGCTTGATAGGAGTACCATTTGAGTGGTATGTTAGTTTGCAACTAGAATCTATACAAATTTAGGTACAAAATGAAAGAGACTTTTTGAATTAGATTTAGAGGAGTCAGTGATAAAGTGGTCATTGAAGCCCTTATCCCAATATTGAAACGTGATAATGAGATAATTTTGGACTATATCACATAATGGAGAAATCTCAGTATTAAGTGTGAGCAATCCAAAAGTTAATTTGAGGCAGTGAACTTAGTCCTCAGCAACATATGGGGAGAGTGGATGACACTTTATCTAAGCACCTCTTCTATCTATACTTTCCAAGACCTCATTATGCAAATCAAGAAGCTAGAAAGGATTATCCCACCAATCTTATTCAGTTCATAAAATTTCAAAATGAAAAAAAGATAAGATAAAACGTAGAGATCCTTCAAAATATGTGAGGGCTATATTCACAATAATTGAGCAAAAGAATCCTCCAAACCCTACCATGTAAAAGGGTAATCCTCAGAAACTACCAACTCTTGAAGGAGATAGAAAAGTGAAAGTTTCTAATAATCTCCAACAAAAGCTTGGAAAGAAATATTCTTTTAAAAGAGAAAGAGTAAATAAAATCTTTCAAGATGTCCTAAAGTTAGGCCTTTAATTATCAGAATTCAAGAGGCTAGGTGATGCCAAATAATTATCCTTACCATAGAGTTCTGGGGCATACCATTAAAGACTGTTTTGTGTTCAACGATTGGTCAAAAAGCAATACCGAGAGGGTAAGCTAACTCTCTCGAAGACCGCCTTATTGGAAATGTCTACCGACCACATCAATCATATTACTATGTTAAAGGACCATGAAGCATTTGTTGCCTCTTTATGGAAGAAGTATAATATACCCCAAATAAGAGTTCTTATGGAACATCTACATCTCAAAGAAGCTGAAAAAGCTGATAAAGAAAATGACTAAAAACCTTGAAGAGCCTGGGATGGTGATGAAGAAAGCCTTATCAGAGCAAACTACCTCACTTGCTCAAAGTATCAAGAAGAAAAAGAATAGATGGTGATGAGAAAAGCCTTATAAGAGCAAACTACCTCACCTGCTCAAAGTATCAAGAAGAAAAAGAATAGAAGAAAGAAAAAAAAGTTGGTTTGGCTGAATAAATACGATGTCAATAAATCAACCATCCAAGAATACATCGATGCTCTGGAGGAATATGTCTAAGGAGAGAGAAGCTAAGTAACTCTCGAGAAATTCTTCTCTAATAAACTCAGAGCTTTACTAAAAGATCCTGATGTAAGAGATGGAGAAAGTGAACTTGTAGTGGCGATTTGCTCCACCATATTTACCGTCAGAGATTTATAACTAAGTCGATCCTCATCCCGTCACTTTAATAATGACAAAACTTAGGGCGTAAGGTGAAAAGAAGTGAATAAATTTATTGATAATGTTATTGATGAAATAAGAGATCTCACAGGTCTTGTCGAGGGCTGTTTGAGATAACTATCTTAGAGAGTAGTTCGCCCATGAGTATGACTTGACATGCTCAAACTATAGTTAAACACAGTGAAAGAACTAGCTACAACTAACATGAAGTTTGTCAAGAGACAAATGTAGATGCTCTTTGAGGAAGTCGAGAAGATGGAGAAGGTGCTAGCAGAGAAGGCAAAGCCATACAAAAGACCCTACAAGAGTGATAAGAAATCACTTACCAACCCTCATCAGAAATAGAATGATCACTCGTGCCAGTTACTTCAAAGATGGATCAAAAAAGCTAGACACTATCGAATAAAATTATCTAAGTCTATGATCTCTTATCGCATGATGACTTATACATTTGAGATAAATTCTAATGAGTAGCTATCCCAATCTCCATCAGGAAATTTAGCAATAAACGATTAATCTATTAGGTTTGGTGAGGTTTCAATCCTAGAACCTATAGAAGGATGTGTTTTACCAATTTTAGAGAAATTATGTATATAAGGTACGGATGATGAATATGACTCCATGTCTAAGTCAAAATAATTTTATGCTCGCTTTGGAAGGCCCTACACTAGTAAACACCAAAGAAAGAAACAAGCATTTCAGGAGAAGATCAAACAAGTTAATGCTAAAGCTCATTTTGGTCCTGCATCAAATTAATCTAAATATCCATAGTCAAGCCAATCTAAATATCCATAGAGAAAATATCCTAAATATAAAGTTTTGAAGAAAGTTATGCTAGTAGATAAAGTAAAAGAGTTCATCTAAAGAGTCTATGAAGCCCTCTCTATGAGGAAACCTCATGTGCCTAATTCTAATATTGAATGGGATCATTATTAACCAGTCACATCCTCCAAGGACATTTATAAAACTACTAATTGGGGGCAAGGGTTCACTACCTCCTATTACATGATTAGCCTTTGTCGTGATTTCGAAGATAACCCTTATTAGTCTCATGATGCTGGATTTCAACTAAGGAAAATAACCAGATATAACTCCAAAGTGAAAAGGCACTATCTTTGAAACAAGCTCCAAAGACTAGGGACAAAAACTTTCCCAAAGACAAGGAAAAGGAAATTAAAATAAATAAGGGTGTCAAGCCTTCACAAGCTGAAACTAAACTCAAAAAGGTAGAATATAATGTAGTAGCCCACCTCAAGAAAATTCCTACAATGCTGAGTGTGTTTGATGCCTTAATGATGTCACAAGAACTTAAGGATACACTAATGCACATATTACAGAATTCAACTAACTACCAAGCATGTTTTGTTAAAGAAAAGATGAAGAAGTCTTTGTATACACGTCAAACTCTCACCATCATATTTACAAATGATAACCTACTACCTAAAATAACAGATCACAATAGACCATTATACATCACAAAAAATAATGATGGAATCAAAATTAATTGCATCCTAATTGACCTAGGTTTCTCAGTCAATTTGATGACTCTCTGAACTTTAAGAGCTTTGAGAGCTCTAATTTTGGATATATGTCACTTATCATCTGAGATTATAACCATCTAAGGAATTAATTAGAACAACCAAAGAGCTTTGAGAGCTATAATTATCTCTCTGAAAGTAGGCAAGTTGAAGATAGATGCCAAATTTTATGTGATCAATACCAATGCGTCATACAAAGCACTACTAGGAAGGCCATGGTTATATAAAAATAAAATAGTACCATCAACTCTATATCAATACCTCAAATACTTTAAGGATAGTGAAGAACACTGAATTGGTGGAGATGTATATGTTTTTGATGTTCACGAGGTATATTATGATAATGCAAAATACTATCAGAAATCCCATGCTGATAGATGGTCTGCCTCTATTAGTTAAGTAAAATAAAAGATTGCTAGCATAATATTCACTCCTCCTTACATAGGAAGCAACTCTGACCCACTCTTTAAATGAAGAAGCCCCACAAGTTTACTTGGGTGGTTACACTTCTGACAAAGATGATGATAAAGGTCAAACAAAAAAATACTCTCCTTATTATTAAAGTTCCAGAAGGCTTATTTAAGCCGTTAGATGAGTTAAGCATTAATATTGTGGAAGAATTAATGATTTTCTATATTCCTCCACAATGCAAAGGAGAAAAAAAAAATCTATTTTACAAGATAATTCCTTGTGTTTCAAGCATACATGAAATCCTAGGGACTAAAGATTAGTTTATGATGGTGACCATCAACTAGTAGTCATGCCTAAATATTTCTCGAACCTGCTTCATTAGATAATCAACAAATCTGGTTGTGGACATCCACAAACAAAGAGAGAGAGTTGTTTCTTCAAGAATCTATAGGATTCACTCCAAGGGCGTGCTTACATTCCTAGAAGAGGAAACAATAACACCAAAGGATTAGGCTATATTACTTCAAACGCCCACACGTATCTCATGATCACCATTGAACCTCTCTCAAATATTCAGAATGATCGAATGACATCAGTATCCCCTGACACATGCATCGAGGTAGCTGTGAATTTTCAAATATCACAAGAAGATGACATCCTCGATAAAATTTTATCAAGACTAGAACAAAAAGGGCACGATGCAGCCAAAACACCCTCAGATAAACCTTCACCAAATCTCACTCAACATGATGAATCACTTGGTGAAAAAAATAATCTTCAAGCCAAAAGAAGCTTCACTAGAACTTGAAGACAGGGGATAAGCCACAGTCAATAAATTGATGAAGATCAACCTAGGCTCAAAGGAGGACCCTAAGCTAATTTTTATTAGCACTCAACTCTCAGAAGAAAGCCAAACCTAACTTAAAGCAGTGCTTTAAGAGTACATTGACTGCTTCGCATGGAGCTAAAGAAGATGCCTAGATTAGATCCTAAAGTTGCAGTCCACAAATTGGCCATCAATCTCAAACTTTCACCTGTCAAACAAACACATTGGAAGATGAAACTTGACCTAGAACAAAAGGTGATAGAAGAAACAAAGAAACTGATCAAACCATGTTTAAAATATTAGGGAGTTCTCTTTCAAATGTAAGAGCATCACATCAAGAGAAAGCCATCTTTGTGTAGAGGGAAATGGGGTGGCAGAGAGAATGCATTATTTTTTGGAGACTTATAAAAGGTTGGTTGCATATAAACAACTTAGCCACAACCTTATTAGAGGAGGATATGGCTTATGCAACATTTTTCATCAATTGGCTTCCACTTAGTCCAATCAACATGAAGTCATCATATGAGTTGATGTGAGGAGAGAAGCTTAATGTGAAGCACTTCAAAATTTTTGCCTCTCCATGCTACATTCATAGACCAAATTCCAAGAGAACCACATTGAATGCTAAAGCCAAGAAATGCATGTTCATTAGCTATGATGAAAGGAGAAAAGGATGGAAGTACATGGATTCTGAAATCACAAATATGTAAATTTCTCTCTATTTTGAAGAATATCTTCATTTTTAAGTAGTTGTATTTGAAAATCTCAATTTTTATTGATTCTAGGACTAGTTGCAACTTATTAGTATTAATGGTTGATTTTGGCATCAATGTGTCTAATTATTGATGATGAAGGTTAGAATTAAGCTGAAAATATTTATTAAAAGTAATTAGGCCTTTTGCATATAAAAGAATATGGGTCAGATATGATGTGAATATAGGAGAATATGAATTAGACATGGTGCAAACATGGGCGAAAACGAGGCAAACACAGGGTGAACATGAGCAAACACAAGATGAACACGGGTCAAACACGGGACAAACACGAATAGTATATAGGACAAATATGGAAAAACACCGGTAGGATATGGAGTGGATATGGGTGAATACAGACAAATATAGGAAGAACACAAGTAGCATATGGTGTGGATATGGGAGAATATGAGTATATTATTGGTAGAATATGGGGTAGACATGGGAAATTATAGGGAGAATATGGGTAGGGCATGATGTTGATATGTGTACATCTTTTATTAATTAATTTGGCATCTAAATTATGTGGTTGATTTTTAGTTACTTGTATTTCTTGTTGGAACTATGCATACATGTTTATTGTTATTAGTTTGACTATGTACTGATTTGTATGTGTTTTTTCTTCTTTTCAAGTTGCAGTGGTTCGACCATGAAAGCACATTGGGACTATCACAAACGCCCTTGAAAATATGGATACAAAAGTGTCGGTGTTAGAGACTCAATTCTTATTTGATAGAGGTCTTCATTCATATTCTAATGTGGATAACATAGTCTCCTTACCCTCTAGAGCAGAGGATCGGGTGATACACCCTAACAAAGGTTTAAATAATTTGAATTAACAACATCTATATTTATTTATTATTTTATAGGTTATTAACTATTTCTCAATCATGCAATCTTGGAATTTTGTAGGTCCATGTTCTACCTAGTCTTCAAGTAGAATAGGCAGTGGATCTAGTAGGCTAGGCGAAGTTTAGAGCTCAAAAGGATACTAGTTGGAGTTGACCATCAACTTGTACAGGTAAATCATCGGGCATAATTCAACCAAAATTCTCTACTCAACTAGACAAAATGGCTAAAGATGGGAATAAGTTGCCATTGACTTACACCAATTTAGTGAGCAATGCCAGAGGCAAATAAAGGATATAAAAAGACATCAAAGTATTAATGTAAATTTGATATTATATTTATAATTATATATTGGCATATTTATAACTAATTATTCTCATGGAAAATTAATATTTAATTATACATACAAATACAAATTTAGAGGAGGACTGTAGAAAAATAGTCATGCCATTATTAGGCAAATGGTGGAGAGTCTGAAAGGCAAACATGAAAAAGGCATGCATTTTACATCATCCAAAAACCAGCTAAATAAGCTCACCACTCACTTAGATAGCAGAATTGAAGCAGAGCACTGGCCCCTTCTAGTAGGATATTGGCTAAGCTTATCTATCTATGTATGCTTTTCCATAATGGTTGATATCTATGTTAATTTTCATAATTGTTCAATTAATATACTTATCATTATTTTCTTTTCAGAAACAAAATAGAGATAATAGAAGAGCTTGAAAAAAAAAAAGAAAATAGGTTACCCATTGGGGCATAGAGGATATGCAAACTTGAGAGTGGATGTATTTACCTTGATAGCTAATAGTGAAATTGATATCAAATTCCATTATATCCTTATGTAATACAACTACTTGTATAATTAGAGGAGCAAACCGAGGCTGAGCCTTCAAAACACAAGGTATTATTGGCCTCTTATACCAAGAGGGGCTGGACAACCAGTTGATGAGATGTTTGCACTAGCAATAGTGAGTATTTTTTTAAACTCATTTTAAAATTCTATTAAGGGATGTATTCTTATGTTGCTCATCATTATTTTATAGGCTCAAATTGAATAGCTATGATATGTTGTACTGATGGGTTACGTCAGATATTGCAGCTCAAAATAAAGTCCACAACCAAATTTTTGGGTGTGAGAGGCATGGCTGATTGTGGACTTTCAAGTTGCGCATCTTCAAGATATGATAGCCTAGCTCCATAGTGCCTTCCAGTCTTTACAAGCCCAGTTCTAGGGTATTGTCATATGGCATATATTCTTTGTATTTTGTACCACTTTCCATTTTCATATATATTGTTAATTTATAATGGCTACAAAAATCTATGGAATGAACTAGGTCCAGGAGAATGCAAACTAACATAGAGCTAAGAGATCCGATGCACCAGTGAGCTTGGGAAGTACTTTGTCTACTTTTTCAACATCTCAGGTATTTCATGAATGTTATTTTATCTCGTGTTTTGTCAATACTATTTACATATGTTTATATTTTATTTTGCAGGGAGATCAGAGTCATGTAGGAATTCGAAGATATGTGCAGAGGCAACAATCAAGATGGGTAGGCCTTCAGGAAGCTGTGGACAAGAGTCATGAATGTTTTAGAAATATTGCGACTTTATTATGTTTTTCTAACTTCCATTTGTAATGTGAAGCTTTTTATACACTATGTTGGTTACAAAATTATTGAGTGGTATATTATATTGTGTTATAAATTTTATAAAAAGTCTTATGAATTTGTAAATACAAGGTATGTATATATGCATTATGTATTTATAAATATAGGTAAGGGATTTCTTGACATTTTTGAATAAAGTATTGGAATGTTTCACTATATTTATGGTAATTCTCAGTGTTTCACATGAGAAATGTCAAGAAATCATTCCTAACATTTTGACTAAAAACGCTAGAAATTTTTGGGATTTTATACAATAAATGCCAAAAAAATTACATATTCCTAACACTCATAAACCACAACAAAAAATACTGAAAAAGTTCACAACAATTTTTTACCCAACTTTTATGAAACACCAAAAAAGTTACCGGGTACTTTTTTGACACTCTTTTTTATTGGCAATGCTTTGTAAACACTGAGAATACTTACAAATGTCGTAGTGAAAACTATTATGATGTCCCTCCTTATTTAGGCTCCATGATTTAAGTGGTTGGATGTAACCACTTGATGTAAGCTTGTAAAGGTTACAAATCTTTACGTAAAGGTGGTATATGAGAATAATGTTAGGATTTTTTGGGCTAATATCTAATCTCCATTAATTCCAATTTCTCCAATTCTATTTTGCTCCATCTCCAAGCTAGAGAAGAAAGTGCAGAAGAAGTGCTCCATTGTCATTTCCATTTGGTGGGTTCCTTGAGAGATTTTCATCTCCAAGTTAGTAAGCTTCTATTATACCATTTTAAGCTATTCTTGTGATCTCTAAGATGCGCATCTTGGATATTCTTACAACTATGTGTGGGAGGTGAGAAATCTCATTATTCTTCTTGAAGTCTACCTTTGGTTTTCTTATATTTGAAGATTATTTGTGGGAGTTGTGAGTGATGCAAAGAGCTTATACTCTTAATGGATATATGCTTCCAATAAACCAAAGGAGACCTTATAGTCTTATTGTTTATAGTAGAGATTGCTTGGTGCTTGATATCATGATTTTCTCCCCTAATTCTTGGAGTGGTTTCCATGTAAAACTTGGTGTGTTTTCTCTTATTGATTAGTGATTATTTCAATTCATTTCATTGATGATTTGATTCCAATTATTCTCCACTTGATGTAATATATCTAGTCTTGCATGTCGGGGGAGTCACTTTGGTGAGTTATCATCCATTATTTTCTTCCAACAAAGTGATATCAAAGTCCATGGTTGGTTGTGTTTGTGCTAGATTAATATAGATTTGAGTGATATTAGTAGAATGATCTTACTTAATGGAAAAAATTAAGCTATTTGAAAGCCAATGATAGAAGATCTACTGTTTTGTAGAAATTGTATGCACCAATTGAGGGAGAGAAGCCAAAGGATATATTAGATGATGAGTGGAAGAAGCTAGATAGGAAGGCTATTAGTGTTATTCATCAATGACTTGATGATGTCGTGTTTCATCATGTTGCAAATGAGATGTCCACTAAGTGTTTGTGAAAAAAAGCTAAAGTGACTTATATGAAAAAAAACCTCTAAGAACAAAGTTTTCTTGAGTAAGAAATTAGTCAACTTGAAACATAAGGATGAGGGTTCCATTGTGGATCACTGAAATGAGGTTCAAAGCATTACTAATCAACTTGCTTCTACGAAGATGACCTTAGAAGATGAACTTCAAGTATTGTTGTTGCTTAATTCGTTGTCAAATTCATGAGAGACTTTAGTGATTTAACAATTTGGCTCTGGATGGTAGTGATTTCTATGGGTCATGTTACAAGTAGTTTGTTGAATGAGGAGAAAATAAAAGGCTAATGAATCTTTTATCTCCCAAGCTCTTGTTTTGAAAAACCAAGGAAGGTCCAAAGTTAGAGAGCATGGTAATCACTCTAAGCCAAAAAATAAGTCCAAGTCTAGGAAAAATATCACTTGTTTTTATTGCAAGCAAAAGGAGCATATTAGAAGCAATTATCCAAAGCTTCAAGAGAAGATCAAGAGTAAAGGTAAATAAAAAGGTATGAGTTCTTCAATTGTGACACTCGATAGCGATGTGAGTGTTGTTGATCATTTTTGTGATAAATGTATCAATGTTGCACCTTCTTCTTTGGATGTTGAATGGATTATTGATACAAGTGCCTCTTTTCATGCAACTCCATATTGGTATGTATTTACATCTTATAAAATGGGAAGCTTTTGTATGGTGAAGATGGAAAATAGTGGTTCTTCCAAAGTTGTTGGGAAAGAAGATGTATGTATCAACTTGCCGGATTGTTTAGATAATGAAGGCTATGTTTCTTGCTTTGGTAAGAATGCTTGGAAGCTTACCAAAGACTTGCTAGTTGTGGCAAGAGGCCAAAAGTATTATTCATTATATAAAACAACATTTCAAGTTTTTGGTGGTGAGGAGATTGCGGCCATGGATAATTCTGCTCCAAATTTATGGCATAGAAGGCTAGGTAACACGAGTGAGACATACAAATTCTAACAAAGAAGTGTATTCTACTAAATCTCAAAGATAAGTCTTTGAGACCTTGTGAACATTGTATTTTTGGAAAGCATCATAGAGTTTCCTTTGCTAGTCTTACGTCAAAGAAAAATAGAGATATTGTAAAACTTGTTTATTATGATGCATGTAGTTCCATTTAGGTGAAAACTCTTAGTGAAAATTCATATTGTCTTACATTCATTAATGATGTATCTAAGGGAGTTTGGGTTTATGTGATTAAATCCAAAGATGAAGTGTTTGATCAAAAAATTACCTCAAACAAATCGCCCCCTTTGCATTCTCTTCTTTAGTTTTGGCAAGAGGAGAGGATGCAAACAATTTTCAGGTATTTGGCTCCTGTGTCAATATTCTGAGAGTAGACTATACTTAACATATGAGAATGGATTTAGTTTGTCACATGAAAGTAAAATAGGATTGTCATGTGAATGTGGGCTTGATTACCACATAAAATGAACTTTAATTTCATATAAGAGTAGATTTGATTTGCCATTTAAATACATATTTGATCATCACATAAAATGGACATGAATTGCCATAAGAGTGGGCTTTATTTACCATTCGAATATGGTTTTGATTGCCATGTAAAATAGACTTAAATTGCCACATAGAGTGGACTTAGTTCGCTACTGGGAGTGGACTTGATTTGTTACAAAGAGTGAACTTGATTTGCCACAAGGAGTGGAATTGGGTTGCTACACAAAGTGGACCTAATTTGTCATAGGAGTGGACTTGAGTTGTCATAAAGAGTAGACTTAATTTGTCACAAGAGTGGACTTGGGTTACTATAAGGAGTGGATTTGAGTTGCCACAAAGCGTGGGCTTGATTATGCCATGGAGTCAATCGTCACACAAAATAAAAGAGATTTTGTTTTCATATTTTACCTAAAAAACATGGAATGTATATTTGACTGGATGTTCCTTTTTGAGAAAGTTGGACATTCCATCATAGATAAAACATGAACACTTTTATTTGGTTATTGTTACCCATAGAAGCTTAGACATAGTACCTTTTAAAGAAATGAGCATTGATTAGTAGCATAAGTCTTTCCCCTTTATCATCAATTAGTTGGTAGGATCCCCCTTCAAACACCCTTTGATGATATAAGAGTCTTCTTAATTAGACTTGAGCTTACCTTTCTTAATTCAATTTATTATTATGGATCTCCTCAGAACCAAGACCATTTCTCTCCTTTGGAACGATCTAAGTCGAGCTATTTTGTTGTAGGCTCTAGACATTTGTGTTCAATATATTTATAGGTTTTGTTAAGATATGAGCCTTATTTCTTCTAAAGAGTCTAACTTATCAAGGTGAAAATGAACATTACTTTCTTTTATGATTTCTTCTTGTAAGACAATCCTTAGAAAGGGAATTTGTACTTTCAGTGACAAAACTTTCTCGATCCCAAACACCAATGCCTATGGTATTGATTAAATGAGGGTTTGATATATAGCGTGATAGGCCCAGATGCTTTAGAAACTTTTGGTATCTATCTCTCTTATTTTTGACGATGACTTTCTTCAATATCTTGCAAAGGGTCTTATTAAATGCCTTAATAAGTCCATTTACCATAGTATTGTAGATAGATGAATATCTCCAATCTATCTTATAATGATATGCAAATCACCCTATTTTGAAGCTTCTGAAGGAAAGTCTATTTTCAGAGATAATTCTTTAAGGAATGTTGAACCAGTATAAGATATTTTCTCACAAGAAATGGATGATAGTGTTCGCTTTTACTGCCGTCAATGGAATTGTCTTCGCCCACCGAGAGAAATAGTTGATCGTTATTAGTATGAAATGGTGATCTTTAGAAGAAGATGGTTCAATTGGGCCAATGATATTCATACTCCATATCTCGAATAGCCATAAGGACATTGTTGGATGTAGAGAATTTAGATGTTGGTGAATGAAGTTACTGTAAACTTGGCATAGATAATATTTTCATGCATATTCGATATAATCTCTCACCATCGTGGGCCAATAGTAGTACATACATTTGATTTTCACCATTATTTTCAGGCCTAATTAATGAGCTCCACAAACCCCAGAGTATACCTCATACATGACCTCTTTAGCTTCTTTGTTTGGAAGACAACATAGAAGTAGTGATTAAACAACCTCCTATAAAGGGTGTTATTGAGAAGTAGAAAGCATGCAACTCTCTTTCTAGGTTGCGTCTATATTGATTTATCTTGTAGACATTCTTCATTTTTGAGATAGTTGGTAAATAGTATTCACCAATCCGTTGCTTCATTTGTCACCTTAGACTTTATCTTTTCATGTTTGATGCTAAAGACCAAAATTATACTTATTTGCTATGAACTATGATTAGATTTTCTCCTTAGTTGAGGTCAACCAGTGTTGTGGTCAATTTGACAAAGGAATCAGCTTCCACATTGGTGGATTGAGAAACCTTAGTTATTTGAACATATGGGATTGGTCCCATGAGTTTTTGAGCCTTTTCATGGTATTTTAGTAGCTTAGATTTGTGGACTTTATACTCACTTTAGACTTGACTGATAACCAATTGCAAGTCACCAAATATACATAGACATGATATCTCCATGTTAAGGGTCATTTCTAATCTTCTAATTTGGGCTTTATATTCAGCTTTATTATTTGTATATGATTTTAAGAGTAAATAGGAGTATCATAAGATGCCTTCATTCGAAGTGACAAAAATGAGTCTAATGTCTGCTTTGATTTGCGAAAGCTTTGGTATGATCCCTGATTTGATGGACGATGCTCCATTAAGGTATAGCTTCCAATAGTATTTTTTTTCTTTAACAAAAAGGATGTCTACACCAGGGAGTTCATAACTCAATGGAGAGTCATTCGGCACTAGATGAGATGTGAGAAAATCAGTGTGGCCTTGCCTTTAATTGAGTTTATAGGGGTAAACTTGATATCGTATTGCATGAAGATTAAAGCCTACTTTACTAGCCTTCTAGTGAGTACAAACATAGTTATCAAGTATTTTACGTGATCAAATTTTGATATTAAAATGACTTGATAAAAAAGCAAATAATGTCTAAACTTTTTTACTGCAAATGTAAGCAAAAGATAATATTTTTCAATGGGAGAGTAATTGATTTCTACCCCCACTAGCATTATACTCAAGTAGTAGAGTGTATTTTTTTTACCCTCTTTATTATTCTAGGTGAGGAGTGCCCCTAGGGACCCTTACATTGCAGCCGTGTAAAAGATCAAGGGTTATTAGGTAGGGATGTTGTCAGAATTGATGGCTTTATTATTTAACCTCTTGAAAGCCTTGTTGGCATTTTTGATCTCAACTAAATGGAGCATTATTCTTCATCAGTTTGGAGAAAGGCTTGCATCTTCCAGAGAGGATCAAAATAAATCTTCTTATATATGCAAGTTGATCTTAAAATGACCTCAACTACTTTAAGTTGTTGGATAGTAGCATGTCCAAAATGTCTTTGATATGAGATGAATCGATTTCAATCCCTCCGTATCTGATAATAAAGCCGAAGAATTTCTCGAATGATACTCTGAAAGCATACTTCATAGAATTTATTTTTAGGTTATATTTTTTAAAGTGGTCGACATAGATCTTGGATGTGCTTATCCTTGGACTTAGTTTTAACTACCAAGTCATCCACATAGCATTCAACTAACTGGTGTATGAGATCATCAAAAATTCAAGTCATGGTCTTTTGATAAGTGGCACCTACATTCTTGTGCCTGAAAGACATCACTTTGTAATAGTAAATACTAATTGGTGTTCGAAAGATCGTATGCATTTTGATTTGGTTGTATCTTGAAAAATCATCCATAAAAGAGAATATTTCAAAATTGGCTATATTATCAATCATGATTTTCATAATTGATAATAGAAAGGCATCTCCTGGGCATGCTTTATTCAAATCCCTATAATACACACAAATACAGATTTGGTCATTCTTCTTCTTGATTAGCAAAATGCTTATTGCCCAATCTGGGTACTTCTCTGATGAAATCTACTTCAATCAGTTTCTTCATTTCTTCTATTACTCTGTATTCTAGGTCGAGTTTTATCTTTTTAGATTCTTGTTTGACAGGTGAAAGTTTGAAATTGATAGCTAACTTATGGACTGTGACTAATATAGGCATATCTTTATAACTCCATATAAAGCAGTCAATGTACTCTTGGAGCACTGCTTTGAGTTCGATTTGACTTCCCTCGAAGAGTTATGTGCTGATAAAAGTTAGCTTAGAGTCCTCCTACGAGCCTAGGTTGATTTTCATCAATTTATCAATTGTGCCTTACTCTTTATCCTCAAGTTCTAATGAAGGTTCTTTTGGTCTGAGAATTATTTCTTCACTAAGTGATTCATTATATTAAGTGAAATTTGGTGAAGATTTATCTAAGGGTGTTTCGGCTACATGCTCCCTTTCTTTATATTTTGACGGAGCCAAGGACTTTGCTCCCCTATAATGTGGCCAACTCGATGTATATGTTTTGCATGCCAGAAGACATGGAGGATGTTTAATTGGCCTTTGTTTAAAGTAATTTTTGTCATAATCAAATTTGATTAAAAATATAATCAAAATTAAAATTTGTATGCTACTAAATTAGGCTCAAGTGTGGGTCAAATTTGGGCGCCAACTAAAGTGGGTTGAATAAGCTGAATATCTAAATCAAAATTAAACCCATAATTCATCCAAAATCTAGGAAAAATGAAAAAAAATACAAGAACTTTACAAACATATACTTGAACCGAATAAATTCTTACAAATAGCTCTTAGGTCGGATTTTTCTTACGAATAAGTCCCTGAGATTAAAATTTTGTGATAAAATCCAATAAAACCCTAACATTATAAATCAACCCCACAAAATCTAGAGTTTACAAATAAACCCTATAAACATTAATATTTTCAATTTGATCCTTATGAAATTTAAAGTTTATAAATAAACCCTTCAAGAATTTCATATTCTTAAATAAATTCCTAAAATTTCAATTTTTTATGAATAATTTCCTCAAAAATTTTTATTTACAAATGAGTTTCAAGTTTATTCAAAAAGGACCCTAAACGCTTCAAACTTTTATAAATAAATTTTTTTGCACAAATACCACTAAAATTCATAAAATTTAATTTAGTCCCAATTTTTTGAAATTTGTAAATAACCTCCTTGAATTTTGTAATTTCGCAAAGAATATAATTTCATCCATAATTTAAAATTTGAACAAGGTTTTTATTTACGATTCAAATATTTAACTTGAGGATGTTATTCTCATCCAAATTAAAATAGAATTCACATTAAAAAAATTTATCCTTATCTCCAACAAATAAATAAAATTTTTCATGTTAAAAGTTCAAATTATGATTAACTTGATTTCATTATCTTCTCCATTACGATAAGAACAACTAGTGATCCTGTAAAAAAGAGAGTGTGTAGAGAGGATTAGAGGAGGAGATGAGAATCTAAAAAAACAAAAAAAAAAAGATAATATGAAACGCAATGGGAAGGATTGGTTAGAAATTGGGTGTGTTCTTCCACTTAGCTTTTCAATCTCTTACATGAGCTTTCTACCCTAGGTACCTCCTTTCTCCCGTTCTTGCGAGGTATCCTGGCATAGCCCTCTACCATTTAGTGTGAAACCACAGCTGGTTGACATCCATTTGCTGGAGCTCAAAGTTGTAGCTACACCCATGGCTATCTCAGGCTACAAGCACAACCAGGTCATCCGCGGCCTTGCCCGAACCTGGATGCTTGCTCCAGATCATGACCAGAGTTGCCTAGCTTACACCCCTCGGAGAACCCTGAGTCGATCCTACACTGCTCCGTCGTCGCTCAAGCCCCAGCCCATATGATCCGCGTCGAGTAACCATCGCCTCCACCGCGCCCTTCGGCAAAAGCCAGCAAGCCTACCACCGTGCCCCCTCTACGCGCCACTTTTTCTTCTGTCGTCACCGGTCCGAGCCATCTACAGCCGACATCAACCGCTCCTTGCCACACCACTTGAAGTCTGGCCCTACCCCAGCACCATCGCCTGTGCTCCGCCTCTAGGACACGTCGTTGTCCGTCAAAACATGCCGTTGCCCGCTGGAGCACGTCTCCACCTACAGTTCTTGCTGTCCACCACCAACTCAGGGCCAGATCAGAGCATAAGCTCGAAGAGCCCGTCTATGGTTTGGCCGAGTGAGGGAGAGAAAGGGCCGACCAAGGGATAGGGGAAACGGTTCAGGAAGGAAGAGGAAATAAATAAAAAATAAAAAGGGGAGATCTTGGCCTTAAAAAAAAGTACTTGCTAACCAAAAAAAGGAACAAAAGTTGCTGAAAAAAAATCAGAAAATAAAAAAGGAGGCATTAGAAGAGAATTGGAGGAGAAGGTTTAGAGGGAAAAGGCACTAGCTCGTCCAATACTCGCGACCACTAGAGTTGTACATTATTTAGTTCAAATCGAATAAACCGATCGAACCAAAATTGAATAATCGATTCGGTTTAGATTACTCAATTTTCGGTTTAATTCGGTTTTGAAAAATAAAAAATTTAAAATTTGATTTCGATTTCAGTTTTTGATTTTAAAAAATCGTAAAAACCGAACCGAACTGAATTGCATATTATATATAAATACATAATATTGGTTTTGGTTTTGGTTTTTTATTTTAATTTAAATATAATTAAATTTAAATCGAAAAAACAAAACTGGTTTAAATTTTCGATTTTCAATTTAAACTGAACCGAACGAAAATATTTCAGTTCGATTTTCGATTTAAAAATTCGAAAATTTCGGTTCAGTTAATTCTGTTCGATTCGATTCAATTTAAACTGAATACACAGCCCTAGTGACCACCAGTGGCCTCACTCATCTTCGCCACGTCCACGCTTGCAAAACCATCATCTTCATGCTTATGGTCATCCGCGGCTCCTTGCGCATCAATGGACACCATCACCATCTAACCTTTCAAGTTAGTGGATCACTAGACTATAGGTTAGCCTTCGGACCCGTCAAAATTAGGTCATTCTTCGCGTCCGTCAAAATAGGTCAGTTTTCAGGTCCACCAAACCAAATCAGCCTTTGAGCTCGCATGTATAAGTCAACCTTCAAATATGTCAAAACTATATCAGCCTTCAAACCCACCAAAACTAGTTTAACTTCCAAGCCCGCCAAAATCAAGCTAGATTTTGGGTTTATCAACTCAAACCAACCTTCAGTCCTGCCAAAACTAAACTAGCATTCAGGTCCACCAAAACTAGGTCAATCTTCAAATATGCTGAGACCAGGCCAACTTCAGGCTCGCCAAATTAGGCCAACCTTCGAGTCCATTAAATCAAGATCATCCTAGGAGTCCACCAAAATCAAATTAACCTTTGAACCCGACAAAATAATGTCATCTTTTGAGCTTACCAAAATCGAGCCAGCCTTTGAGCATACTAAAATTAACCTAGTTTTCAGACTTGCGACATCCATAAGTTGGCCTCTAGGCTATCATAACTATAGGTTAATCTTCAGGTCCATCGTAATTATAGGTCAATATTCGAGTTTGTTGCAATTATAGGTTAGCCTTCACGCCTACCACATCCATAGGCTAGTCGGACTTGTCATAACTATAAATCAACCTTCAGCTCCGCCACACCCATATGCTAGTCTTTGGGCTTACACTTCAGCCAATCCTCAAACTCGCATGTCTAAGCCAACCTTCGGCTTCGCACTCTAGCCAGTTTTCGAACTCATATGTTTAAGATAACCTTCGACCTTGCACTCCAACCAGTCCTCATCATGTCCAAATCAGCTTTTGGGCTTGCTGAATGTTCAAGGCTAGTCTTAGCCTCGCTTAATATCATTATGATGGCCTGAGGATTCTCAAACCGGATCGATTAACGCAAATCGATTAAATTTAAACGACTTAATCACATTGAACTCAAGTAAATTCAACTATGACAAATAGATAAGACTAATTTGACTCGAATGGACTACTAAATGAACCTAAATTAATCTAATAAGTGAATTAAAATTCAAATTAAACTAAACTCAAATCCAAATTAAGTTAATCCAAACCAAAATTGGGTCAATATCGACATTAAATTAAATTTGAACTAAACCCTGATTAAGTCAAATCAAGTTCAAACCGAACTCTAATTGGTCAAATCAAACTCAAACTCAAAAAAAAAAAAAAAATTAGGTCGAGCCCCAACTAAAACCTAGTTGAACCTAAATTAGCTTGAACTTGAACCCAGGTTTATTAAGGTTCAAACCCGAACCTTATAATGGTTTAACACGAATCGAACTCGAGCTCATTAATGGGTTAAACCTAAAATCCAATAAGAACCAATCAAGGGTTTGTATTCAAGATCTGTTAAAGATCCATTAAGAAACTGATAAAAGTCCAATGCAAGGTCAAACCTGATCCAAATTGAATTAGATTATATTCGAATCAAAATTGAGTTCTGAATAATGAATTGAATCAAATCAAACTTGATGCAAATTAAGTTTTCAACATCAAATTGGATCAAAACTAGACTTGAGTCTAAATTAAGTTATGAATATTAAATTAAATCAAATCAGACTTAAGACAAATTAAGTCCGAACTTCAAATTAAACCAAACTAAATGTAGACCTAACCTTGCTTAATCAGTAGTCAAATATCTTGTTTAATCGAAGTCAACCAATAATATGCATGGAGCTGTTGCCACACTTCAAAGTTAATCAACTCTAGAAGTCATTGAAAATGCACCTTTCAAGCTAAGTCAATACAAAAGCATTGACAATGCTCTAAATTTAATCGATAATATATCTATGAGGCCATCGATTATCAAATCAAATTAAACTAAAGACAGAATTGAACTTAGTCAATTAGCTAAGCACCATTGTTCAAAAAAAGTTAATTGTCAATGCTCAAAACTATTGACAATACTTTAAGCTAAATCCAGCATACCGTTGATGAAACTATTAAGGAAAGTTAATTACCAGCATACTTAAAACTATCGACCATACTTCAAGACTTTCCTACTTCTTATTCTCTTCCATGTCCTCACTAGATGATGACATCAAGCCAGGTTATTAACATCCACTGAGAATCAGGTCAAGACCTATCTGAGTCAAATTCTATTTGGTCCAACACACAGGATGGGACAGCAACAAACATCAACCAATTGTCCTTACAAGTGAGGAGCTAAGTCGTAATGACCTAAAGCTTGGATCCAAACACGAACATGAGTACTACAAGTTTGTGCTTCATTAAACACAAACAATTTTGAAAGCACACAAAAGCATGATGTTACAGATACTAAGAAAAAATAGACCAAAAAATAAGTGCCAAATAAGCCACATATTCAACCAAAATGCAGTGAAACCTACATCAACATTGAGGTGATCTCAAAACTCCAAAAGCATCTAAAAGGAAATCAAGAAAGTTAATGGATGATAAAACAAAGAAACCAACTTAAACAAATTCAATTTGACCAAGGTATAATTGAAAATTTCTTCATAGGATAAAGAGCACCCATACAGTTTATTGAAGAGAAACTTGACACTTAGATCTCTCTTGCTCAAACGGAATGACAACTGAGCGGGCTACACGGCAGCAACGGAGAAGAAGCGGACTAGGAAAAAAGTGGAGGAGATCGGAGGCAGCCAATGCGTTAAGTTAGAAAAGGAGGTGGTGAAGGCTGAAGAAAAAGGTAGCAGTGATTGGAAAAAGGAAAAAAAACCGACAATGGTCAAATATAGTCACAGTGTTTGCTAGAGACAGAGCAAAGACAAAGCTGACATTGCTAGAGACGGAGGCAGTGCAAAAAAATTCTAAACCCAAACATTGTTTGATGGGTTCTCAAAAGTGCAAAACAAACTTTTGACGGCTGCCGACATACCTTTCTAAATTTTTTTAACAAAAATTTTTACCTAATGGTCCATCTCGTTAAGATCTGTTCGGTTAATCAGGCAGGTTGTTAGCCAACTGAGCTCGTGAGTCCAATGAGCTCCAAGTCCGTTGACACCCCTGACACCCCTATCTATGAGGTTGGATTGTCGCAGAAGGCCAAATAGAGCCTGACGAAGGTTTAAGTGGTTGGCTAGTGGTGCTTTGAGAGACTCGATCGAGGCCAGGAATATTACAGAGGCTAGCTCAACTAGCTGGACACTGTCGAGACACCGGAGGATGTGTGAAGGCACGGGCTGCCAGGAGCCTGCACAGGTGTGGAGGCCAAGCAGATCGCACTGATTGCAGGGATGCAGACAAGTGACCAATGGCTCAGATTCAAGTGGCGGTGACTGTTTGGAGAAGAGGGATAGGATAGATTGATGGAGCAAATAAAGACAATGAAACAACCAACAAAGTTGTTGAAGGCGGGAGGCTGAAGAGATGAGATTGGGAAAGGAGAGGGCAATGCTTAAAGGATAAAGGAGTAAAATCAATGGATTAATGCGCCACCACTCGAAGATGCAGGAGCGGAAGTGCAAAAATTTTAATCAACAAAGAAAACCAAAGAAACCGTAGATTAGTCTATAGTACCATGTTAGAGAAAGGAATTCAACCTATGAAACAAAGAAAATCCTAATAAACCTATATCAGTGACTGCGGTACTAACAAAGCAAGCAAATACAAGGTTGCATAGGTTTGCTTACTTGACAACCATTCCAGAAGCACAATAGCCCTCTGGCCCTTGATGCTGTATATATCACTGTACAACCAGCACAGCCTCCATTTATTTCAGAGAGCAGAACAACCACCAACATTGATTTTTGGCATATACATATGTGAAATGTTATGAAAATGTGTATTCCTACTCGAAATCGTCTTCATTGTAGATACCTAACTCAAAACTTCAACATTATTGGAAGATTTGAAGAAGGTGTATGCAAATAAACCCAAAACAAATGACAACTAATGGTGAAGAAATACTCAACCAAGGTTACTCATGATCAAATTTCATTGTAGCCCATTTACATACAACAGCTGAGATTTTGGTTATTCACACAAAAACTAGCTTTAGAAACTCAAAAATTCAAAAATAGTATCTTATATTCCAACAAAACAATTGCAGTGTAGAAAGAAAACCCTAAGCAAATGGCATCAAGCCCAAACTGTCTTCTTCACAATAATAACAGCTTTCTATTTCTGAAGCATGTATCATGTCTATCAAGAGGTTACTCGAGGAATTAATACTAAAAAACACTAACATTCATGAGTTCAAATAAATATCTCAGGTTCCATAATCCCAAAACAAGTTCCAGATCTTATTTATTCCATTCGGTAATTATATATGCTAAAATAACAGCAAAGATACGTACCACGAGGTTTTCTCCAAATCAACCCCCGAAACCTAAAATCTACTTCAGTTTTTGCCATCAAATTCAAATTATTGCAAGAGAAGTTACCATAATTAATTTCTCCCAAGGGTCCATCAAAACGGAACCCTGAGCTTGATTTTTCCTCCCTCCGCTCCAGTTCCGACGCCGTTGCAGTCCAGCCCGCACCCGCACTGCGGGCACTCGTCAAAATTATCCACCGGAAAATTGGCGGAGAGGATCCCGACGGAGAACTCCAACTCATCGCCGCTGCGCGTGACCTCGATGATGGACACCCAGAAGAAGAGGACCTTGACGCTGACGCCCTTGAGATTGGAGAGGTGGTTCTTGGTGATGGTGCCGGTGATGGTGGTCTGGTAGCGGAGCTCGTAGGAGTCCTGGATGGTAAAGGTGCAGGTCTGGTTGAGGTAGGCGGAGAACTCGCCGGTGTCGGGGTCGAGGTCGTAGTCGAAGACGCCCTTGGGGAGGATCCCGGTGGGGAAGCTGAAGGACACGAGAACTTCGTAGGCCGTTGGCTTGGCGAGCGTCGAAGCCGGTAAGCTCACCGCCGGCGAGACGGCGGAGAAGCAGGAGCAGATAAGAAAAAGAAGACTGGGCATCGGCGACATCGTTCGTGCTCTGGACCTCTGGTTTCTCTTTCCCTCTCGGTCCGCTACATGGAATTGAGGAGGATGGTTTGTTATAATTGCGGGCTAGGTGGCGCGTTCTGATTGGCTGGAGAGAGGTTGTTGCGATGAGATAATTCAAATACGGCAAGGCCTGCTGGGTCTTAAATCGAATCACGTTCGCCCAGATCTGACCGTCCAAATCACATCGAGATGAGTCCTGATTTCGTCCCTTGCGTTAAACACGTGTTTTTTCGAGGATCCAAGATTTTCTTTGGGGACTCGAAGGCTTGGGATTCGTCTCAGGCTGGACACAGTAAGATCCATTCAGTTTTTAAGTAAAAAAACATTTATTGCAAATTTATAAAAAAACTCACCTCTTTTATTATTATTGATAATTATAATTTACAATTATCTTATTATTATTTATTTTTAATATTTAATTTAATATAAAAAAATTATTATATCACTAATTATTTAAATCTAAGTGTAAAATTTTATTTTTCCTAATTTTAAATTTTATTTTTTACTAATTTTTTGCATTCTCGCTTTCTAAAATACAAAAATTCAAAACATCTAAATACCCTTTTTTTTTTAACTACTATTCGTAGATTTCATGCCAACAAGAAGATCAAAATATTGAGGGAAAAAATTTATACTTAAATTTAAATAACTGGAGATATAACAATCTTTTCACATTTAATTAAATTAAAAACTATTGACAGGAAAGTAATTTATAAATTGTTTACCAATAGTATGATTTTATGTAAAATCATGATAAATAAATAATTTTTTTACTAAGAACTCAATCCCATTCGTCAAGTTCACCTCGGAACCGCATCAATGATACAAGAAGAATCTAGAGGCATATTGGTCAAAAAGATTTTTCTAACACTCGGATTCTTCTTCTTGCATGGGATTTTTGTCTTGAATGCAATAAAGTCAGAAAAGAGCAATCAAGGCTGGAAATGGACATCGAAGATGAGACAAACAGAAACCCAAACTCCACCCCGCCCCCGCCCCCGCGAGACTTCTGGGTGCTCTGTTCATGTGGAATGTTCTAATCTTGATTCATCGTGTTGACTAGGAAACTTTCAAAATGATCATTTTAAGTCATCTCAAATTGTGATGCCAAATAAAATTAGCAAAACTTTTGGGATCCCCCCGGGGGTTGGGCCTGAGTTAGAATTCAACAACCTGTTTTGTTTGAGATCAGCCTCCAGATTTTTTTTTTTCATAAATTTAATATTATTTATTTTATATTATTATTAAATTAAATTATTATAAAAAATTAAATAATTTTTCGAATTTTAAATTATTAAAATGTTAATTTTAATAAAATAATATTAATTTATAAAAATAATTTAGTAATCTTGATTCTAATCCTGATTTTGATCTCGAACTAAATGGTACACAATGAAGCCTACCGCTTGTTACAACCAATCAAAGTTAGGATGGTTACCTAAAAATATGTTCCGAGTTAGGTAGTTTGGAATTTTTTCGGTGGTCATGTAGACTTTGAAAAGGTGGGTAATTATGTATAAACCCCATACAAAAGTTGAATTTGCATGTATAAAACCCCAAAAACCAGTCATTTTGAAGAAAACAAAACTGCTTTCATTGAACATCAGGAGTAGATAAAAAAATGAGAAGAACTCAATATTTGATTTGGAAATCAGGTTAATTAAAAGAACTGTTTGTAATGGACATCAATTACTAACATGGAAAGTCTAAATCAAACGCATTTGTATTCTGAGGCATTGAAATGTAATAATGCATTTAAAAGCACCTCCAGAATATGCAAGACATCATCTGTGACCTAAGCATCTGGCTTCCAAGCTCCATTCTATGTTCCTCCAGTAGCTCCAGTCAAACCAACACTAAAAAGCAAGCGAAAGAAAAGTAGAAAACAAACAAGAGTTTATTACTTCCAAACCTCAAGAATAAATACATGCCTTTTTCGGAAAAACAAATTCTCACAATATGAATTCATCTAGTTTTTCCAAATTTTTCCCTGAAAAAGCAAATGTCTGTGTATGCATATACATCTCTCCACAGCATTCATTGTAACCCTCTCAAATGGAACGATTTTTTGTGTGAAAGCTTGTATACTTTTCGAATATCACACTGCTAGTTATGACACATAGTATATGATAAGATAAATTTACACAGATAAAAATCAGCTTGGAACAAACTACCGCAAGATACACTTCTAGCCAGAAATAAAAGACACAGCACAAACTGCTAAAATTACTTTTAGAGGTTACAGAAACAACTTAGAAATGTATTCAAACATGTTAACAACCTAACCTAGAGCAGCAATCATCAAGAACTTGCAGAAATGTCAAATTCCCTATGGTTTCGGTGCTCATGGCTTATTTTCGATGCTCAAATTGGTGTCCCAGATTTGCATACTTTTGGCCAAACATCAAAGAATTGGAAGCTAATAGCCTTCTACATATGTTCTTGACAGCCCATCAATCTTACAAGCAAGAAGGTTTCTTGACGCATCAACTTCAATGCCCAATTTGTTTTCTTTCAACCTCGATGCAGCTACTCCCGAAAGACTCCTTTGCACTATTATTTTTACATCCAAAGCCGCTTCAACTTTACCCAGCCAAACCAAAATCTGTGAACCCATCGGTAATATTTCTATGAGAAAGTTTTTAAGCTAAGCAGCTTCCTCCTAGCAATTGCTTGAAAATTTCAAGTTTGAATTGCTTTTCATTGTTTCATTACAACTAAGATGTTTGACCCAGTATAGAAGAGAAGAGGGAGAGAGACGATGTGAGGAGACAACATTTATTGCACCTTCAGGAAGAGACGAGAAGAAAGTAACAACTTCTGGAATGAAAAATTAAAAGCATTCAAATGAGTTTTGTATGCTGACAAACCCAGTGGTGTCATTTAATTTGGATGACAAGAGAAGAATTTTCTCAGCTTCTTCACAGTTCCTGAAACATAAGTAAACACAATACCCTTTAAGTTGTTAATTACACTTTAAATTTATCCTCAATCTCCTAAGTTTTTGTTGATGCTATCAAGTTAGTAAAGTCAATCAATAATGCGTTCAAAATCATTAACCAATTTCAAGTTAATCAACTCCACAAACAATTGATAATGTGCCATTTAAGATAATTAATTTTACAAACGGTTGACGATACGTACTTTAAGCTAATCAATCCCACAAGCAGTTAGTAACGTGCTCTTCAAGCTACTCAACTCTGCAATAGTTGATAACATGATTCTCAAAATTATACTCAACCTTATAAATTATTAGCGACACTACTAAACCAAAAGAAGTTATCGTCTATTCCTCACCGTCTATAAAAATATTTTGAAAACTAAAGAAGTTACCGTCTACACCAAGGTTTACCGTTTCGGTTTCGGTTTCGGTTTCGGGACCCGCGAAACCGATACGTTTCGGCCGTTTCGGTTTCAGTTTCGGCCGTTTCGGTTTCGGCCAAAAGATTTTTTAAAATTATTAATTGGGTGTTGACCAGAGTTTGACTATATTTTGACTGTACTTTGACTTCAAATTAAAAATATGATAAAATATTAAAAAAATTTGGAAAAATTTGAAAAATTAGGAATGAATTTATACTTAATATTACCATAATATTAAATATTATTTTAGTTAATTAATATTAATTTTGATAGTTAGTCACTGATATTGTCTACTTTTAATATATATTAGTATATTAAAAAAACATATAAGAAATAACATGAATATGATTAAAAGTTAAAATTAGCATAAGCACATTTAACTTTTCATTAAAATGTACTTCACACATACATAATTTTATAAATTTTAAGATAATACAACTAATCATCATAATCATCATCAGTTGAGTTTGGAACATCTGGGTGTGGAACTACAAATTCAGTACCTGGATAATCCGAACGAGCATTTGTAGACATATGAGCCAGAACAACTAGTTCTGCGCGATCTCGTGGCAGCGGTTCTGAAGTATAATCATATATTGAATGTCTAAAATGGAAATCATATTTTGACTAAAATTTAATTTAATTTTAATTATTTTTTAACTTCAAATTAAAAAATTATAATATGTTTAAAAATTTAAAATAATAATGAATAATTACGTAAAAAATATTATGTACGTGAACAGTATCGGATAGAAATCGATACTGACGCCGAAATCAAATTGGCGATAGTGTTGGCCTCAGTGTAAGGCCGGCTTCATCTTGCGGAAGTACGGGTCAGGTCGGTAAGGGCGCGAGATAGGCGATAGAGTGCCGACAAACCAGCGAGTGCGTCATGGCCCTTGGGCTCGGACACGAAACCAGTGCGAGTTCCTCTCCCCGCCCCCGCGCCCCACCCCCTCCCACCCCCCCCTCGCCCGCCCGCCCGGGCTCCCCGGGCTCCCACCTGCCCGGCTCAAGCCCGGCGAGCTCCCGCCCGCCCGCGCTCGAGCCGACGATCCCGCCGCCTGCCCGGGCTCGAGCCCGGCGACGCTCGAGCCCGGCGAGCTCCCGCCCGAGCTCGAGCCCGGCGGCGCCCGCCCGCCCGGACTCGAGCCCGGCGAGCTCCCGCTCCCGCGCGCTCGTCAGCACGCGTTCCCGCCCGCGCTCGGTGAAGATGAACAGTAACTATGAACAGTAAACCCTAACCGAAACGAAAAATTGGGTTTCGGTTTCGGCCGAAACCGCGAACCATGGTCTACACTTCACTCGCTATGAAAATACTTTAAAAATTAAACAAGTTATTACATACACCTTATGAGCTATGGGAATACTTTAAAACAAAAAAAAATTATCATCTACACCTTATTGGATATAAAAATACCTCAAAAAAATAAGGAAGTTATCATTGACACTTTATTAGCAAATGAAAACATTGCAAATCATAAAGTTATCATCAATACTTAAAATTATTGAAAATAATTTAAACTTCTTCTATTCCCTTCCATGATTAGGGTCAGACGCCACATGGTTTAGCACAGGGGGATCAAGGTAGTAGCATATATTAGAACTTTCTCTCTCTCTTTCTTATCTCTCTATTCCTTTTATGTTTTTCTATAATCATATGTTGAAATTGGTCATGAAGTAAAGGTATACTCTTATTTAAGCCATGTATTACTTCTTAAAATCAATCAAATATTTTTTCCTTTTATTTTTGTCTCTTTATGTTGTTAGATAAGTTTCTCACTTTAGGAGGTTCTTGATGATTATCATGTTAATTAACAGCAAGGGTTTGCACCTATTGGAAGTTAATATTTTTGCAACACCTAATAGTGTATTTAAAATTAAAATAAATTTTGATTTGTGATTCAAGATCTCTCCTCAGGGTCTTTGCTATCTCAAATGGTCGAAATCTATCCCACAAACTCTAGCACACCTGATAGAACCTGACTTCTCCTACAAGTATAGAAACCTAGTTAATACGATAAAGACACTAATAAGGTAGAACTCCGATTGAAAATTGATCAATTGTATTCTCTTGTACATAAGAAAGAATCAAATAGTAACAATGAAGAACATCTCCACCCTAAAATACACTATCATCTTAGGGATAGGCTCAGTTGTGCAATTACCTCAATCAATGGTTGCTACAGAAGCAACTAAAGTTCATATTATGTTCAAGACCATTTTTGAGGTCGTCTAGTTTAAGAGGGCGCCTACTATTGCACCAGTTGAAGTGGTCGACATGCAAAGTCAACCTATTTCTCATCTTTCATCAAGAGGAAGGAGACCTAATGTCGTCATTTCTAATGAGAAGGACTATTCGGATAAGAAGCTAAAATCTATACCTCAACCAAAAAGCATATCAATCTTCCAGAGGTTAGGACCAAAATGAAACTCAGTCTTTATCCGCCTTCACCTAGCTCCTCACGGGGGGCAATCCAAAGCAAATATGGACACAAGTATCAAGGAAGAAGATTTCATCATGATTGTCACAAGTAAAGAAAAAACTACTAGAATCTTCAACCAACTTGGGAAGCCTACCTCTTGAATGAAGTCAGTCATTACTATTCTTATCTCCAACTCCTTCACTCCATTAAGCAATTTGGAGAAGAATATAAACAAATCACAAGGGGTACAGTCTTGCTTTAAGACTGTAGTAAATGGACAAAGCACCAAACAAAACCACAAGGGTCATCACAAAGCTACAATATAGCACGAGGGTTCACCAAAGAAGACCACCCACAATGTCAGAGTCATTTCTTATCGTGACTCTAGGAGGGACCACAAGTCTGCATCTCAATTGGCCAAACGGCAAAAGAAGGTTGTCCGGGTGAGGCTTACTAATGAAGAAATCCAAGAGGAGAGAACCCTCATAGACCATTCCTTACTATCATACCATAGAGAAGGTGTGACGACCCACTCAATGAGTAGACTCTCAAATAAGATGACTTGACTGATGGAAGAAGTTAGCCTCAACTCAAAGCCTAAATCTGATTCTCAAAACATGGACCATCATGTTTTGATGAAAGTCTTGGTCAAAACTAAAAGTTTCAATCAAGAAGTGACCATAGAAACACTACAAAAACAGCTAAGACAGCAAGACAAAGAGAAAGATAAATTACAAAAGAAGGTCATGGAGTTGATGAAGCAATGAGCCAAAAGCTTAATAAGTTAGAATGATCTTAACAACCATATCAAGCAGCAAAAGTGGCAGAAGAGGTATCTCCCATAGATGAGATTCAAAAAATGTAGGCCCTTCTCAAGCACCTCCTCTAGTAAGGGATACCCAATCCCTGATTTTAAAGATCCTTGATAGTATGAAACTCCCAACATATATAATAGTAGATGCAATGAATAGTAGCTGCACAATTGAGACAAAAAAAGTGAGACAAATAGGATAATTGATACTAACAAGCCATACTCTAGTTAGGGGTGAGCAAAAAAATTGAAAAACTGGTATATCGAACCGTACCAGAAAATCGGTTCTCAAATTAAACCGGCATAGTTCTGGTTCTGAAATTTAACAGAACTAGAAAATCGATTTCGGTTCCTGTTCCACATTATCTAAAAAATCGGTGAATCAGAACCGTACCGGTTTTACCTCTATATATACGTCTTCAACCGAAACCCTATCCCTAATTCCTCACTCGCAGCGCCGCCGCCTCGCTCTCGCCCTCGACTCCGCACTCGCAGCAACGCCGCCACGCTCTCGCCCTCTACCCCGCACTCGCAGCAATGCCGCCTTGCCCTCACCCTCACCGGTCATCGCCAGGCCGTCACTTGCTCTGATTTCTTATTCTCAAAGTCTCAAACCCTAGATCTGGGTCCCTGCATCTCCGATCTCACCGGTTGTCGCCCGCTGTGCCTTTTTCTCTGTTTTCTCTTCTCATTCTCAAAGGTCAAGAGTTCAAAACCCTAACCCTAGGTCCCTACGTCTCGGATCTCATCGCCTCTTGCTCCGATTTCTCATTCTCAAAGTCTCAAACCCTAGATCTAGGTCCCTACATCTCCAATCTGGCCATCTCATGCTCTGATTTCTCATTGTCAAAGGCTCAAATCCTAGATCTAGGTCCCTGCATCTCCGATCTTGCCGGTCGCCGCTCGTCGCGCCTTTTGCTCCATTTTCTCTTCTCATTCTCAAAGGTCGAGAGTTCAAAACCCTAACCGTAGGTCTCTGCGTCTCCGATCTTGCCGCCTCTTGCTCCGATTTCTCATTCTCAAAGGCTCAAACCCTAGATCTAGGTTCCTGCATCTCCGATCTAACCGTCTCGTGCTTTGATTTCTCATTACCAAAGGCTCAAACCCTAGATCTAGGTCCCTGCATATCTAATCTCGCTGGTCGCCACCTGCCGCACCTTTTGCTTTGATTTCTCTTCTCATTCTCATAGGTCGAGAGTTCAAAATCCTAACCCTAGGTCCCTGCATCTCCGATCTCGTCGCCACTTACTCCGATTTGTCCTTCGTTCATCGCCAAAGCAGCGACATCGTCAGAGTAGCGACATCGCCAGAATAGCGACATCGCCAGAGCAGTGACATCGCTAGAGCAACGACATCGCCATAGTAACAACATCGCCAGTCACCAGAGCAGCAATCTACTCCGATATGATCTCTCTCTCAAGTACCAGCTCTTCTACAATTTCTAATTTTTACTGATGTTGTGTTCCATTTTTTCAGAGTTTTCTTAAAAATTTTGGCGCTACGAGCTGAATTTCAACTTATTCGGGGGATTTTACTACTGCGGCGTGGCTGATCGTGCAAATTGACCCAGTTCTATGAATTAGGTAATACCATAATAGGTATTGTGCTTTTCCATTTCTTAGAATTGCATGGTGGATTAGTCTTTCCTGTAGTTCTACTAGGGACAATATTACTTGCATGCTTGATTGCTTGGTCTGTTGGTCATATATCTTCTTTCTTCTATTTTAGATGGATTGCCGCAAAGAAATCACTAATGAAAATACAAGTATGAATGCTTCAAATATAAAATATTTATGTCAAAATCAAAATATTGGTGAGAAGGCTAGTGAAGCTCAAGCTGTAACTTCAAGGATAAATAAAATAAATCAGAAAGCTTGGAAAGTGAGAAAAAATAGTTCATGGGTGTGGAACCATTTTTCTAAACTAGATTCCAGTGAAGATGGTTATAAGAATAAAGCCCAATGTAATTACTGTGGAAGTCTCCTTTCATGCCCTTCTAGTTATGGAACAAGTAGTTTAAGTACTCACTTAAGTAGATGCAGAGATTATCATCCAAACATAGAGGTGAAAAAACAAAAAACTTTAACCTTTCAATCAGTTAGTGATGACAGTAGTGACACTAGCACTCAAGCACGCACACTTGTTATATGAAATTTTAATCAAGAAGCATGTAGAATTGCATTAGCCAAATATGTGATTCTTGATGAACTATCTTTCAAACATGTTGAAAGTGAAGGGTTTAAGTTCTATACCTCTACATTGCAACCTAAATTTGATGTTCCTTCTCGATTTACTGTTGCTAGAGATTGTTTCAAAATATTTCTGGAGGAAAAGAAAAAATTGAAATATTTTTTTAGTAAGTTAAAGCAAAGAGTGGGTATCACAACTGATTGTTGGACATCATGCCAAAACTTGGGCTACATGAGTGTGACTGCTCACTATATTGATGATGATTGGAAGCTTAAAAAAAATTAAAATTTTTGTTCTGTTTCAAGTAATGCTGGTATGGTAATTGGTAAAACATTAGAATTGTGCTTACTTGATTGGGACATAGATAAGGTCTTCACAGTTACTGTAGATAATGCATCTTCTAATGATGTTGGAGTTCAGTACCTGAGGAAGAGGCTTGATAGCTGGAAAGATCATGTACTTAATGGTGAGTATTTGCATGTTAGATGCTGTGCACATCTCCTGAGTCTAATTGTTAAAGAAGGACTTAAAGATTCAAATGACTCTATTGCTAGAATTCGGGCTACAGTTAAATATATGAGATCATCACCAGTAAGAGCACAAAGGTTCAAGATTTGTGTGGAGTAGGAAAAAATAGAATGCAAAAGTTTGGTTTGTCTTGATGTTGAAACCAGATGAAACTCTACATATCTAATGCTTGATGTTGCTTTGAAATTTCAGAAAGCTTTTCAATTATTGGAGATCCAAGATTCCAAATATGTAGAGGAGCTAATGAACGGAAAGTCACAGGGCTCACCAACACATGCAGATTGGGATGTTGCTTGAGCTTTATTACCTTTTTTGCAAGTATTTTATGATGTTACCTTAAACATATCTGGTTCTTCTCATGTTACAAGAAATATATATATATGCAAAGCATGTATGGAATTGGCATGATGATCAAGAAGTTTTCTGAATCATATGACTTCTGCTTAAGTACTATGGCTTTTAAGATGAAGATCAAATATGATAAATATTGGGCAAATATTGAAAAGCTTAATATTATGCTATTTATTACTTCTGTGTTTGATCCTAGGCTAAATTTGGAGAGTGTAGATTGGATGATTAAGGAAATCTATGAGAATGAAAAAGTCAGTGAATTGAAGGGTAAAGTGAAGAATGTTTTGGATAGACTTTTTAAAGAATATTTATCTATAGAAAAGTCATCTTCTTCTTCCCATAGTGTTGCAGGAGTTAAATAGATAAAAGAAAGAAATACTACTAGAACAAGTAATCTTGATGTACATCAGCTGGTTCAAGATGAATTGAGAAAAGCAAACGCAAAACAGAAGACTTCCACTTGCAAAATAGAATTGACTAAGTATTTGGAGGAGGAACGTGAAGATGAGGCAGAGGATTTTGATATTCTTCTGTAATGGAAAGCAAATAGTGGTAGGTATCCAGTTCTTTCCATGATGGCTAAAGATGTGCTTGCTATGCCCATATCTACCGTTGCTTCAGAGTCAGCTTTTAGTACAGGAGGTCGAGTTCTTGATCAATTTCGAAGTTCTCTATCTGCAAAAATGGTGGAAGCTCTTATTTATACACAAGATTGGTTGCGTTCTTCTGGTTCTCCTATTAATATTGAGGAGACACTTGATGAAATTGAGAAAATATTCGCAGATAAAAATTACTTATTCATTGTATTATTTCTGTAGAAATTGATTATAGATTTTAATATTTATGCTATATATTTCACATGTTTTATCTTTATAATTGCAAAAATAATGAGTAAAATGGAAACAATAATCTCAATTAATGATTAATTTTCTTTCTTGATGTCATTTCTTATGAATCTGCCAGTGCTAGCAAAGATGTATGACTATTGATTTCTTCAGGTATATATATCTCTTTCTGCATGGATTTTCAAACAGTAGAACTTTTTTGTTCTTTCTGGATTTACATTATAGTAATTTTCTGTCTCTTATTGTCTTATGCTCTCAGGCATTTTTCACTGAATACTCAGTGTATGTGGAGAATGACTTCTATATAGCTGAAAGATCATATGCTGGGCAAGTGGGCAGTGGGCACTATATTCCTACTTTTGCCAGCATGGTTCATTGGTTTGTTTATCTGTATCCTCTAATCTCTATTCTCTAACTGGTGATTTTGATTACAAAATTATTGTCAAACTTACATATATTGAATGCTAACTACTATTCTGCTAAGCCAATTGAAAGAGCAAATGCAAGGAAGAAAAGAGGACAAAGTGAAGACATCTCAAGTCATGGGAAGAATAATCTACTGCTGCTAGTCTGCTACACTGTATAATCCCTCTGATACTGGCTCAACTTCAGAAATAAATCTTAAACTATCTAAACAAAATTTATCTGCATTCCTATGAATCTGCCAGCAAATAGGGGTCTGACTAGTATTCTCAAACTGTTGATTTCTTCAAGTATATATATCTCTTTCTACATGACATGGATTGGTGGCATCACATCACTAAAGGGAAGGTCCATGGTGCCTGCTGGTATGCTGCACTACTGAACATGGTGTTTGCTGCCTAGTGCCTGCTAGTCTGCTGGACTACTGAACATGGTGCCTACTGCCTGCTGGTCTGCCACACTATTGCCTGTTGCATGCTGGTCTGCTGCACCGCATAAGTGCATACTGCTGGTGCTGATCTACTATTGCTACCTGCTAGTCTGCTGCACTGTATAAGTGCATACTAATGGTCTACTACTGCTGTCTGCTGGTCTGCTGCACTGCATAAGTGCATACTGATAGTCTACTACTACTGTCTACTGGTCTACTACACTGCATAAGTGCATACTGCTGGTCTACTACTGCTGCCTGGTGCCTATTGGTCTACTGTAGCAACTACACTGCATAGCCTATCCCATCCGGACAGAGAGAATATCTTCTTGGTGACTCTAAGCCCGAAACTGGTGACATTATTATACCTTAATTTATGCCTTTATAGTGCTAGTAGCAGACTAGTAGTAGTAGTCTAAGCTCTTTCTTTGCAAGAATATGCATACTGCTAGTCTACTACTGGCTACTGTTGGTTGTTGGTCTGTTGCACTGCCACTGCATAAGTGCATACTGCATACTACTATTGCTTCTATTTTGGTGATCTTGTCTCTTAAGTTTTTAAGAAACCATTTGAATTGTTGTAACTTATAAAAGTTCAACAGTTGTATTTACTTGCAATTCAATGTTATTTCTTTATTTTTTGGTAAAAAACAATGGTTGCTAACTTGCTATTACAGTATTACTGCCACAAGAAATTCATAATTTAAAACTGATATACTAGTTTTAGAACCGGTTTAGAATCAGAACCGAAAAACCGGTTCTTTATCTAAACCAATACGGTTCCGATACTTAATTTTTTAAGAATCGAAATCTGGTTCCGGTTCCAAAATAAGCAAAACTAGTTCGGTAAACCGGTTTTGCTCACCCCTAACTCTAATCATCACAATCGAGTGTCATATCCTAGAGGCTATACAGTGCCTAATTTCAAACAATTTAATGGCATAGGCAATCTTAAACAATATATATCTTGTTTTGTGACTCTGTGTAGATATTCAAGTAATAATCCCTCATTATTAGTCCATTAATTTTTAGTACGCTTGATAGGAGTAGCATTCGAGCGATATTCTAGTTTGCAACCTGAATCCATATAAACTTGGGCACAGGTGAAAGAGCTTTTCCAAATTAAGTTCAAAGGAGTTAGCGATAAAGCGACCATTGTAAACATTGTCTCAACACTGAAAAGCAACAATGAGTAGATTATGAATTATATCACATGATGGAGAAATTGCAGTATCAAGTGTAAATAACCGATGAGCCAATTAAAAATAGTGAACCTAGCTCTCAGTAACATAAGAGAAAAATAGATGACGCCCTATTTGAGTACCTCTTATATCCATACCATCTAAGACCTCATCATGCAAGTCAAGAAGGTGGAAGGGATTAACCCATTGACCTTATCTAATTATAAAGTTTCAAGCCGAAAAAAATAAGGTAAAGCATAGAGAGCCTTTCAAAAATATGAGTGTTGCATTCATAGCAACTAAACAAAAGAAACATTCAAATCCTACTATGGACAAGAGTAATCCTCAAAAGCTACTGACTCTTGGAGGAAATGAAAAAGTGAAATAATCCAATGATCTCCAACAAAATCTCAAAAAGAAATATTCTTTCAAACAAGAAAAGGTAATTAAAATCTTCCAATATGCCGTAAAATTAGGCCTCCAATTATTAGAATCTAAGAGATCAAGCGAAGTCAACAAAACAAATTACCAGAACTATTATCCTTATCATAGAATTTTGGGGCATACCATTAAAGACTACTATGTGTTTAAGGATTGGATTGAGAAGAAATATCGAAAAAGCAAGCTAACCCTCTCAAATATAGCCTTATTCGAAACACCCATTGAACACATTAATTATATTATTGTGTTCAAGGACCATGAACCACTTACTGAGATTCTATTTAGGAAAAAAGCACATCATACTTCCAAATAAAGGCACTTATGTTATGTTTACATCTCAAAGAGGCTAAAGAAGCTGATGAATAAAGTAACTAAAAACCCTGAAGAGCCTAAGATGGTGATGAAGCAAGCCTCATTAGAGTAAGCTGCCTCACCTACCCAAAGCATCAAGAAGAGAAAGAACAAAAATAAGAAAAAGAAGTTTGGTTCACCTAGATGAATATGATGTCAAGAAATTAGCCATCCAAGAATACATCAATGCTCTGAATGAATATATTCAAGGAGAAAGAAACTAAATAACTCTTAAAGAATTTTTTTTCTGACAAACTCAAATCTTTACTAGAGAACCCTAATGAAGAAAATGAAAAAAGTAAACTCTCGGTGGCAATATGCTCTACCATATTTACTATTGAAGATTTACAACCAAGCCAATCCCCACCTCGTCACTTTAGTGATAAGAAAATTTAGGGTGCAAGGCAAGAAGAAACAAATAGACTTACTTGGGATGTTATTGATAAATGAGAAATCTTGGAAGTCTCCCTAATAGCTACTCCCGAGATGATTATCTTAGGGAGTAGCTCACACGTGAGTACAACTATGGCACGCTCAAATTATAGATACATACTATGAAAGAGCTAATTACAACTAACACGAGGTTTGTCAGAGGGCAAATACAAATGCTGAATAAACACATGCAATCCATGACTATCCACATGGAAAGCATGACAAATATGACTATCATGATCTATGGGGAAGTCAAGAGGATGAAGAAGATGCTAGCAAAAAATACAAAGTCATACAAAAGACCTCATAAGGGTGGTGAGACACCACTTACCAACCCTCCTTGAAATCTGAATGATTACTCGTGCCACTTTCTCTAGAGACAAGTCAAAAAAGCTAGATACTATCGAAGAGAGTTATCTAAGTTTATGACATCTTATCGCATGGTGACTCATATATCCAATGTGAATACCGATGAACTACTATCCTAGCCTCCATTAGACAATCCAATAACAAATGCTCAACCATTGGGTTCGGTGAAGTTCCAGTAGAAGGATGCATTTTGCCAACTTTAGAGAAATTATGCATACAATGCATGGATGATAAATACAACTCCATGTCTGACCCAGAGTAACTTTATAACCTTTTCGAAAGGTCCTACATCAGCAAGGGCCAGAGGAAGAAGTAGGCATTTCGGGAGAGGATCAAACAAACTAATGCTAAAACCTACTCCACCCCCATGTCAAATCAATTTGAATATCTACTGTCAAGCCAATCTGAATATCCATGAAAGAAATATCCTAAATACAAAATCCTAAAGAAGGTTATACCAGTAGACAACATAGAAGGATTCATTCAAATAGCTTCTGAGGACTGCTATACGAGAAAATCTCATGTACCTAATTTTGATGTTGAGTGGGATGATTATTGGCCAATCACATTCTCTAATGACATTTAGAGAACTACTAGCTAGGGACAATGGCCCACTACCTCCTGTTGCATGATCAGTTTTGGGAGTGATTATGAAGATGAACCTTATTAGTCTTATAATGTCAGGTTTCAATTGAAGAGAGCAAACCAAATACAACTCTGTGGTGGAAAGGTACTACCTCCAAGACAAGCTCCAATACCTAAGGACAAGAATACCCCCAAGGACAAGGAAAAGAAATTCAAACAAATGAAGATATTAAGTCTTTGCGCACTGGACCTGCAACCAAAAAGATGGAATACAATATAGTAGTCTATCTCAAGAAGATCCCTGTTATACTGAGTGCGCATAATGTCTTGATCATGTCACAAGAACTCAGGGATACACTAGTGCACATCTTGTAGAATCCGACCGAATATCAAGTATACTTTACTGAGGAGAAGATGAAGGAACCTTTGTGTGTATGTCAAACTCTTGTCATCACCTTCACGAGTGATAACCTGCTACTCAGGTTCCTTAGTCAATTTGATGAGTCTCCAAATTCTAAGAGCTCTAACTTTATATGTGTATTACACATCATCCAAGATTATAACCATATAAGGGTTTAATCAAAATAGGCAGAGAGCTCTGGAAGCCATAACTATCCTTTTGAAAATAGGCACGATGATGACAAACATTAAGTTTTAAGTAATTGATACTTATGCGTCATACAAAGCACTACTACGGAGGTCGTGACTACATGAAAATAAAGTAGTGTCATTAACCTGACATCACTATCTCAAATACTTTGAGGATGGTGAAGAACACCGAATTAATGAACCTTTTGATGTCCATGAGGTATATTATGATGAAGTAAAATACTATTAGAGATTCGACGATGATAGAGGGTCTGTTTTCATCAATCAAGTAAAGCAAAAGATTGCTAGACTGATCTTTCCTCTTTCTTACCTAGAAAGTTATTCTGACTCAGTCTCTTCAGATGAAGAAGCCCTATAAGTCTATCTGGGTAGTTATACTTCTAATGAAGATAATGATAGAGGTAAAAAAAAATACTCTCCTTATTACTAAAGTTTTGAAAAACTTATTTAAACTATTAGATGAGTTGAGTATTAATATCATAAAAAAATTAACGACTTTCTACATTCCTCCACTGCACGAAAGAGAAAAAAAAACTATTTTACAAGGCAATTCCTTGTGTCCCAAGCATACATGAAATCCTAAAAACTGAAGATCTAGCGGATAATGGTGATCATCAACCGATAGTCATGCCTAAATATTTCTCTGACCAGCTTCATCGAATAATCAACAAATCTAGTTGTGGATGTCCATAGACAAAAAGAGAGAGCCATTTCTTTAAGAATCTATGAGATCCACCTCAAGAACATGTATACATTCCTAAAAGAGTAAACAAGAACACCAAAGGACTAGGCTATATTACCCCAAACACCCACATATGTCTTATGATCATCATTGGATCCCTTTCCGATATTTAGGATGACCAAATGACATCAATACCCCTTGACATATGCACTAAGATGGCCATGACTTTTTAGACATCACAAGAAACTGATATCCTCAATGGAATTTCATCAAAACTAAATGAAAGGAAGCATGATAAAGTTGAAATACCTTCAGTGAACCTTCATCAAATCTCACTCAATATGATAAATCACTTGATGAAAAAACAATCCTCAAACCAAAAGAATCTCCACTAGAACTTGAGGATAAGGAGCAAGCCACAGCCGATGAAGTGATGAAGATTAACATATGCTCAAAAGAAGACCCTAAGCTAACTTTCATCAGTACTCAACTTTCAACGGAAAGCCAAACCCAGCTCAAAGCAGTACTATAAGAAAATACCTGAACTAGATTTTTGAAGTTGCAGTCCACAAGCTGGCCATCAATCCCGAGCTTTCACCTATCAAACAAGCTCCTAGAAAAATGAAACTCAACCTAGAATAGAAGGTGATAGAAGAAATAAAGAAACTGATCCAAGTAGTCTTCATCAAAGAGGAAAAATACCCGAATGGCCACCAAAGAAAATAAATGACCAAATCCTTATTTGTATGGGCTACAAGGACTTTAATAAAACATATCCAAAAGATAATTTTTCATTGTCAATAATGAAAATCATGATTAATAATACAGTCAACTTCAAAATATTTTCTTTTATAAATGGTGTTTTAGGATATAAATAAATCAAGATGCATCCTAATGATGAAAAACATAAAGCCTTCAGGACACTAATTGTTATTTACTGCTATAAGGTGATGTCCTACGGGCTTAAAAATGCAGGCACCACTTATTAAAAAGTTATTACTCAAATCTTTGATAATCTCATACATCAGTTAGTGGAATAATATGAATGACTTAGTAGTCAAAACTAAGTGTAAAGACAAACAGATCCAAAACCTAAGAGTGGTATTCGACCCCCTTCAAAAATATAACTTAAAAATGAATCTTATGAATTGCGCTTTTGGGGTATCATCTAAAAAATTTCTTGGCTTCGTTGTCAAACATCGAGGGATTGAAATTGATCCATCCAAAATCAAAGTTATCTTGATATGCCACGATCAGTAACTTAAAGCAATTGAGGTCATTCTAATGTTGACTTGCATACATAAGAAGATTCATTTCAAACCTCTCTGGAAAATGTAAACTTTTTTCAAGTTGATGAAGAAGGACATTCCATTCATTTGAGATCAAGACTACCAATAGACCTTTGAAGAGATCAAGTAGTATCTCCTAAAGCCACCAGTCCTGGCAATACCTTTACATGATAGAACCCTTATACTCTATATAGTAGCAATGGAAGGGTCCCTGGGGGCACTTCTCGCCCAGAATAATAAAGTGGGTAAAGAAAATGCACTCTACTATCTGAGTAGAATGCCAATGGGGGCAAAAAGTAATTACTTCTCCATCGAAAAATATTGTTTGGTGCTCACATTTGCGGTCAAAAAGTTAAGTCATTATTTGCTTTTTCATGAAATCATTTTAATCTTAAGGATTGATTTTATAAAGTACCTTATGACTAGGCATGTTCTCATTGGAAAGCTAATAAAGTGGGCTTTAATTCTCATAGAATATGATATCAAGTTTACTCCTCAGAAGGTGGTTAAGGGTAACCCCTCATCGATTTTCTCGCAACTCATCCAGTATCGAACAATTCTCCTCTGAGCTGTCAGCTCCCTGACAAAGAGATCCTTTTGATTGAAGAAGAAGAACCTTATTAGAAGCTATACTTTGATAAAACATCATTCATTAAGCCAAAGATCAAACCAAAGGTTCTACAAATTAAAGTAGATATTGGACTTATTTATGTCATTTCAAGTGGGGGCATTTTATGATCCTCCTACTCTCTCTCAAGACCATGCACAAACAATGAAGTTGAATATGAAATCCTAATTGTAGGACTGGAAATGGCCCCCAATATAGATATATCATGCCTATATATTTTCAATAATTCGTAACTGTGTATCAGTCAAGTCCAAGGCGAATACAAAATCCACAAATTTGAGCTGCTAAAATACCATAAAAAGGCTCGAGAGCTCATAAGGCAAATCCCACATGTTCAAATAACTAAGATTTTTTAGTCTATCAATGCGAAAACTAACTCCTTAGCTAAATTAGCCAAGACATTGACTGACACTAATAAAGGAAAATTTCTAATTACAGTCCAAAGTAGACAAGTGATGAGCTTAGTCTTCAACATCAAGCACGAGAGAATTAAATCTAAACTAGTAGAAGAAGCCACAGATTGAAAAATACTATTCACCAACTACCTCAAAAGTGAAGAACTTTCAAAAGATAAATCTGCATGGGTACAGCTCAAAAAGAAAGTCGCACGCTTTCTGCTTATTAGTGATACTCTTTATAAAAGGTCATTCGATTAACTACTTTTACACTGTATCTTAGACAAAGAGGCCAAGAAAGTTATATATGAAACGCATTCTAAGGTCTATAGAGCTCATCAGTTGAGCACAAAAATAATGATGAAGATTAATCGTATGGGATACTATTGACCCACAATGGTAGGAGATTACATCGAATTTACAAGAAGATGTCACCTATGTTACATCGAATTTACAAGAAAATGTCACCTATGCCAAATTCATGGTGACTTTATCCATCAACACCCAAGTCCTGTACATCCAACAGTGTCCTCATGGACATTCGAGGTATGGGGTACAAACATCATTAGCCCAATCGAACCATCTTCTTCTATAGGTCATCGTGTTATACTGGCGACAACTGATTATTTTTTCGGTGGGCCGAATCAATCTCATTAAAAGAGGTAAAAGTAGATATTGTTATTTGCTTCTTTTAAGAAAAAATATCTTATACCAATTCAATTTTCCTTGAAGGATTATTTCTGATAACGGACCCTCCTTCAAAAGCTTCAAGGTTGACAATTTATGCATTATCACAAGATAGATTGGAGATATTCATCCATCGACAATGCGAGAGCTAACGGATTTGTTGAGACATTCAACAAAATCCTTTCCAAGATCTTAAAAAAAATTATTGTTAGAAATAAGAAAGATTGGTACCAAAAACTTATTGAGGTACTGTAGGTCTATCGTACTATATATCGAACTCCTACCCAATCAATGTCATATGTATTGGTGTCGAGATTAAGACAATCTTGCCACTAGAGGTGTAAATCCCCTTTCTAAAGATTTCCTTAAAGGAAGAAATTACAAGAGAAGACAACATTCATCTTCGCCTGAATAAGCTAGACTCCTTAGACAAAAGAAGATTCATGGCCCAACAAAACCTGAAAATACATCAAGTATAAATATTTAGGGCCTACAAAAAGATGGCTCGGTTTAAGTCCTTCCAAAAGGGAGAAGTGTTTTTAGTCATAAAAAGACTCAAAATCCCAAATCGAAACAAGAAAGATATGTTTGAGCCTAATTGGGAAGGTTCTTATATCGTTGAAGGGATATTTGAAGGGAGATCCTATTAACTGATTGATAAAAAGGGAAAAAAGGCATATGTCAATTAATGGTCGATTTCTTAAAAGGTACTATGCCTATGTTCGTGGGCAACAACAACCAAAAGTGTTTATATTTTGTTTATGACAAAACATTTGATTTCCTCAAAATGGAATGCCCGGTCAAACATATACTCCATATTTTTCAAGGCAAAATATGAATACAAATTTCCATCCAATTTGTGTAACGATTAAATCCATGCCCCATAAAAGTCCACTCATTGTGGCAACCTAAGTCCACTTTCACGTGACAAGTTAAATTCACTTCCACGTGTTAATCAAGTCCACTTCTACATGGCAATCAAATCCACTTCTATATGACAATATAAATCCACTTTCATGAAATAACCTAAATCCACTTCTATGTGGTAAATTAAGTCTACTTCCACATGACAACTAAGTCCACTTTCAGGTAGTAACTCAAGCCCACTTTTATGTTGCAAAGTAAATTCACTTTCACATAACAATCTAAGTCCACTTCCACATAATAAATTAAGTTTACTTTCACATGACAATCCAAGTCCATTCTTATGTGACAGCTTAAGTCCACTTCCACGTGCCAGCTTAAAATTTATATTACATTGCAATTAAGCCTATATCTATGTGAAAAATTAAGTTCATTCCCAATTAGCAAATTAAGTTCACTTTCATGTGATAGATTAAATCTACTTTCACATGGCAATCTAAGTCCACTTCTATATAACAATTCAAGTTTACTTCTACGTGACAATCTAAATCCACTTATACGTGGTAAATCAAATTCACTTTTATGTGATAAATTAAGTCTACTTCTATATGGCAAACCAAGTTTACATTCGCATAACAAACTAAATCAATTTTCATGTGTCAAGTTAAGTCTACTTTCATGTGCGACTCAAGGCTACTCCACGTGGTGGTTCAAACTCACATGACCAATTCCTAGGGCGTTGATATAAAAGATGAGTACTTGAAAATTTTGTTCATATCCACTCCCCTCACTAAGAAAACTCACGAAATGAATGCGAATAAAACATTTATTTGAGTCAATTTTGACCAAAAGTAAAATTCAGTTAAATTTTAATCAATATGTAGAATTAAATACCACTGAATTATGAGCAAAACGTGTGCCTTAATTGGAAAAAATCACAACCTAATTTGATCGAGAATTGGGTTTAATTTATATTTAAACTATTAGGAAATTTGGGCTTAAATTAAACAGAGCTGAATGGGCTAGATACCTAGATCAAAATTGGAATTAAAATTCATCAAATATGCGGCCCAAAATCAAAATTATAAAATTTTTACAAATGGGACCTTGGCTGGATTTTTCTAACGAATAAATCCCTAAGAAGAAAATTTTACAAAAAAATCCTTGAAATTTTTGAAATTTCAAATTTATCTCTGCAAAATCCAGAGTTTGAAAATGAACCATTTAAAATTTTATATTCACAAATAAATCCCTAAAATTTCTAACTTTCGCAAATAAACACTTGAAATTTCTAAAATTTATAAATAAACCCCTCAAAAATTTTTATTTGTAAACAAACTCAAATTTCATTCAAAAAGAGACCCTAAAAATTTCAAAATTCTTGAAATTTATAAAATTACATTTTGGTCCAATTTCTTGGAAAATTTGTAAATAAATCTCTCAAAATTTTATTTACAAATAAGTTAAAATTTTATTCAAAAAGGGCCCTAAAAATTTCAGAATTCTTACAAACATGTCATTTTTATAAAAAAAAACTCCTGAAATTTCCAAAGTTACACTTGATCCAATTTTTTCAAAATATTTTGCAAATAACGCCCCTAAAGATTCATTATCCGAAAATGGTATAAAATTTGGATTTTCTCATCGGGAAATAAATCCCAATCAAATACACAATTTTGGCATACAAAATTCATCCCCAATCAAATTTTATTTATTTTCAAAATAAAATTAAGGGGTATTCACCTACAACCCCCCAAAATTTGTCTTATTTATCAAAAATCTCCCGTGATTTCAGTTTTTACCTACACCCCCATTCTTTTCAAATGTATTCCTTACAACCTCCTGATTGTTATTTAATAAAAAAAAATTTCAAAAATTTCACTTTTACCCTCTATAATTTTATAACTACCGTTCAAAATTCTTAATTTCTTATCCTCTACTATTTCTCTTAAATATTTACAAATAAATTCTTAATTAAATTTTAAATTATAATTCACATCCTTATATATTTATAAACAGATCTCTTAAATTTTTTCATATATATAACTCTAAATTTTAATATTTTTTAAGTAAAAATTTACAAAGAGGACCTTAAATGTTCAAAATTTTTTATAAATAAACCTCGATAAAAATTTAAATTACAAGTTTAATATGCATACATTTACAAATAAATCCCTTAAATATTTTTAATTATAAATAAGTCCAAATTTTATATTTTTTTAATAAAAATTTTACAGTACTGAGATTTTAAAACTTAAAATTTTAAATTATGAGTTTAATATTTGTATAGTTATAAATATACCCTTCAAATATTTTTATTTATAAATAAGTCTAAATTTTATAAACTTTTTAATAAAATTTCACAATATTGAAGGTTTTAAAAATTAAACTTTTCAATTACAAGTTTAATATTTATACATTTATAAAGAGGACACCTTGAAAATTTTTATGTATAAATAGTCTAAATTTCTCCTTTTTAAATAAATTTGGGCAAAAGATATTGAAGGTCCTTAAAACTTCAAATTTTAAATTACAAGTTTCATATTTATTTATTTAGAAATATACCCCATGAATATTTTTACTTATAAATAAGTCTAAATTTCATCATTTTTAAAATAAAATTTTATAAAAAAGACATTAAAGGTTTTAAAACTTAAAACTTCAAATTATAAGTTCAATATTTATACATTTACAAATAGACCCCTTGAATATTTTTATTTACAAATAAGCCTAAATTTTATTACTATTTAAATAAAATTTTACAAAAACAATATTAAAGGTGTTAAAACTTAAAATTTTAAATTACAAGTTTAATATTTGTACATTTAGAAATAGACTTCTTGAATATTTTTATTTATAAAAAGTCCAAACTTTATCATTTTTAAAATAAAATTTTACAAAAAAGATATTAAATATTTTGAAACTTAGAATTTCAAATTACAAGTTTAATATTTGTACATTTATAAATAGGGGAGGGGGAATAAAAACCGTAGGGGAGGATATCATCTCCACCAATCCCCCCCGATAGTTGAATAGTTTTATTCATACATCAGTCCAAATTTTATCATTTTAAAATAAAATTTTACGAACAAAAAAAACATTAGAAAAGTTATGAAACTTCACTTTCTCCATGCCCCGTTTCATCTTGATCTAACATTGACGCAGATAGACGTTCAATTTTTTTATTTAATAAACAATCCCAAACTTTTAGCCTTTTTTCACATAAATGTTGTGACAACACCGCCCACTCTATATATTTTTCCCCCCATTATTCCCACTTAACTTCTCCATATCAATTTAATAGTGTATATTTCTACCGAGACTCCGCGAAGAAGTTTGGTTTTATCTAAAAAGCTCCAACAGGCACCTCCCCTCTCCCGGTCTTTCTTTCTCCCCTCCCCGACCACAGGCTTCCCCTTGTCCAAGCTCACAACTTTCCCTTTTCAAACGGTCCTTCCCATCGTTGTTTCCCTCACCTTTTCTATGTGCAACCTGCTACCCTTTGGGGCCTTCTTTCTCACTGAAATATGGAAAAGTCTATTGAAAATGTACAACATCGTAAACTTACTATTGTAAATTTTGGAGGTTTTAAAACCTTTAATTTCGTTTTCTGTAAAATTGTATTTAAAATGATCAAATTTGTATCTTATCTACGCGCAAATAGTTTCACGGCGTCTGTTGGTCCCTTATATGAGTAAACTTTGTATATCAAAGTTTTAAGTTTTAAAACTTTCCCAATGGCTTTTTTGTAAAATTTTAGCTTTAAAAAAATGATAAAATTTGTATATTAATCTTATAAATAGAAATCTTTAAGGAGTCTGTTTGTAAATGTATAAATATTAAATTTGTACTTCAAAGTTTTAACTTTTAAAACTTTCAATGTCTTTCTTGTAAAATTTTATTTAAAACATAATAAAATTTAGACTTATTTATAAATAAAAATATTCAAGGGATCTATTTATAAATGTACAGATATTAAATTTGAAATTTTAAAATCTTCAATGTCTTTTTTATAAAATTTTATTTTAAAAATGATTAAATTTGGACTTATTTATAAATAAAAATATTTAAGGGGTTTATTTGTAAATGTATGAATATTAAACTTATAATTTAATATTTAAATTTTTAAAACCTTCAATATTGTGAAATTTTATTGAAAATTTGATAAAATTTGGACTTATTTATAAATAAATTTATATGAGGGGTCTATTTATAAATATATAAATATTACACTTATAATTTAAAATTTTAAGTTTTAAAACCTTCAATATTATAAAATTTTTATTAAAAAAAGATAACATTTGTACTTATTTAGAAATAAAAATATTTGAGGGTTTATTTGTAAATGTATGAATATTAAACTTCAATTTAAATTTTTATGGAGGATTTATTTGTAAAAAATTTTAAACATTTAAAATCCTCATTGTAAATTTTTATTTAAAAAATATTAAAATTTGGACTTATATATAAATAAAAATATTTGAGAAGTCTATTTATAAATATACAAATATATAAATTATAATTTAAAATTTAATTGAGGGTTTATTTATGAACATTTGAAAGAAAAAGTAGAGTGAGAAATTAAAATTTTAAAGGATTTAGTTGTAAAATTATAAAGGATAAAAGTGAAATTTTTGAAAAAAAATTTGATTAAATAACAATTAGAGGTTATAGGTAATAAATTTGAAAAGGAAAGAAGTGTAAGTAAATACTGAAATCGCAGGAGATTTTTGGTAAATAAGGCAAATCTTAAGGGGTATAGGTAAATACCCCAAATAAATTAGGATCCAATTATACTTATCAAATCTTCTCAATTTAACTCAAAATTTTCTTCAAAGCCTAAAAAAGGACTAAAAAAGCCACAAAAAAATGAAGAGAAGATCAGAAGGAGAGAGCCATCATTTGGGAGAAGAAGATCGCGGAATCGTTAGGTAGATTCTCCATGTGACCCCGCTGCGGCCGTCCATAGTCTCTCAGAGATAGCAGTGAAGACGATAGACTTCGTAATCCTGCTGAGGCCACTCGCGGCCTCTCGAAGATGGCGGTGAAGATGATGGACCCCATAATCCTGCTACGGCCATTCGCGGCCCCTCAAAGATGGAGATAAAGATGGTAGATCTCGTGACCTCGCTATAGCCACCCGCGGTCTGTCGAAAATAGCGATAAAGATAGCGATGACGACAGTGAACTCTTGACCCTGCTACAACCACCTGCGGCCTCTTGAAAACAATAGATCCTCATCACTTAACCAACCTTTGGGCTCATATTCAAGCCAACCTTCGAACTCATATCCAAGTTAGCCTTTGAGTTCACACCTATGCTAGCTTTCGAGTTCACACTAAACTAGTCTTCAAACTCGCATTCAAGCCAACCTTGGGGCTCACATCTAAATTAACCTTCGGACTCACACCTAACCAATTTTTGAGCTTGCATCTCAGCTAGCCTTCAGGCTTGCATCTTGCCGACCTTTGGGCTTGCATCCAAGTTAGCTTTCGAACTAGCATTCAGCTAGCCTTCAAGCTCGCACTTAGCTAACGTTTGAGCTCACATCCAAGCCAGCCTTCAAGCTCGTATCTAAGCTAGCTTTCAGTCTCGCACTTAGCTAATCTTCGAGCTCATATCTAAACTAACATTCGAGCTCACACTTGGCTAGCCTTCAGGCTCTCGTCTAAGCCGATTTTTGGGTTCGCACTTAGTTAGCCTTCGAGCTCACATCTAAGCCAGCCTTCGAGCTCACACTTAGCTAACCTTCCGGCTCGCATTCAAGCCAGCCTTTAGGCTTATATCCAACCCAGCCTTTAAGCTCGCATCCAATTCAACCTTCGGGCTCACACTTACCTAGCCTTTGGGTTTACATCCAAACCAACCTTCTAACTCGCACTTAACCAGCATTCAAGCTCATATCTATGCTAGCCTTTGAACTCGCACTTGGCCAACCTTTAGGCTCACACTTAACCAGCCTTCATATTCATATCTAAGTCAGCCTTTGAGCTCGCATCCAAGCTAGCCTTGGGCTCACAGTTAGCTAGTCTTTGGGCTTGCATCCAAGCCAGCTTTCGAGCTCACATCTAAGCCAAGCTTCGGACTCGCCCTCAAAATCAATGTTCGTACTCGCACTTAATCAACCTTCGCACTCGCATCTAAGTCAACCTTCAGTCTCACACTTAATTAACCTTCGGGCTCGCATCCAAACCAGCTTTCGAGCTCACATCCTCAACCAACCTTCGAACTCGCGTCTAAGTCAATTTTTAGACTCGCACCTAATTAACTTTCAGGCCTACACTTCTAGGTCAGCTTTCGAGTTCATAAATTAAGCCAACCCTCAAGTTTGCACATTTCAAGTCAAACTATGAGTCATCCTAAAATCATCATACATAACCAAGTACCCTCAAATCAAATTAATTAATGTGAAATAACTCAATCACAATAAATAAATCAAGGCCAAGTTGGCTCAAATGAACTTAAATTAGTAAAAAAGATGGACAAAAACCTAAATTGAACTGAACTCCAGAAAAATCAAATTAAGTTAACCTAAATCAAATAAATTTATATTCAACTCTAATTAGACTAGAGATGGGTTAACCTAAAAATCAAATTAAATTCAATTTGGATTAAAATAAGTTCAAATTAAATCCTGACTGGGTCAAATCAAGTCCAAAGTAAAAGGACAAACTCCAAATCAAATCAGAATAGGGTAGGCTAAGCCTGAACTGAAACCAAGTTGAATTAAATTGATTTGAACTTGAGTCAAAGTCCATCAAATTGTAGACCCGAACTTTATAAAAATCTAACACAAAGTCAAATTCGACTCAACCTAAATGAAATCAAACTCAGACTTGAATCATATTAGTCCCGATGAAAGTAAATAGGGTCAAGCAAAGTCTCACTAGAAGTATTGAAACCTCAGCAAAACTCCAAGACCATGAACAAAGGGTGATGTCATTATTCTAATATAAACCTGAATTAGTTTGAATAAAACTAAATAAGGTCAAATTGAATCATGTTAGAAGTGCAACAAAAACCTTCAACAACACTTCAAAACTATATTCAACTCTTTAAGTCGTTAATAACGCTATCAAACCAACGAAGTTAATTGCTAATAAGCTCAAAAGTTATTAGTTACAATTTAAGCTAGTCAACCCCAGAAGTCATTGACGATGCGTCTTCCAAGCTAACCCAACTTAAAAGCATTGATAACGCTTCAAATTAAACCGAATTAAGATAGGCTTGAACTCATTTAGTCAGTCAGTCACAATACCTTATTCAAACGAAATCAATCCACAATACCCTCCAAGTTATTGGTCACACTTCAAATCTATACCCAACCTCATAAGTCGCTGCTGATGCTATCAAGTCAATGAAGTCAATCGACAATACGCTCAAAATCGTTGACTTCACTTCAAATTAGTCAACCCCACAAGCAATTGACAATATGCTCTTCAAAGTAGTTAACCCCACAAGTTATTGACGATGCATTCTTCAAGCTAATCAACCCCACAAACAGTTGATGACACACTCTTCAAGCTAAGCAACCCCACAAGCAATTGATGACACACCCTTCAAGGTAGTCAATCCCACAAGTAGTTGACGATGCAATTCTCAAATCTATACCTAACTTTATAAGTTTTTAGCGATGCTAGTAAACCAAAAGAAGTTATTGTCTGTGTCTCATTGGTTATGAAAACATTTCAAAAACTAAAGAAATTATTGTCTATGTCTCATTGGTTATGAAATACTTCAAAAATTAAAAAAATCATCATCTATGCCTTATCGACTACGGAAACACCTCAAAACCAAAAAAAATTATTCCATACACCTTATTAACTATAAAAATATTTCAAAAAATAAAGAAGTTATTGCCGATTCTTTATTAGCTGATAGAAACACTTCAATTATAAAATTATCATCAATGCTCAAACCTATTGAAAACACTTCAAACTTCTTTCATTTCCTTCACAATTAGAATCAAATGTCACTTGATTCACCACAGGAGCAGGACAACACTACAGATTAGAGCTTCCTCTTCTCTCTTTTTTATCCCTCTATTTCTTTTATGTTTTTCTATAATCCTATATTGAAATTCATTATAAAATGATGGTATATCCTTATTTAAGCATTATATCATTGTTAAAATCAATCAATTTTTTTTTTTTTTGTGTTTCTATTTTATTAGTTAGATTTTTTACTTTAATAATTTCCTGATGATTATTGAAATAATTAACAATAAAAACCAACGTTTGTTAAAAGTTAATATTTTTATAATACTTAATAGCACATTTAAAATTAAAATAAATATTAATTTGTGATTCGAGAACCTTGCTCAAAATTTTCGCTATTTCAAATGGTCGAAATCAATCCCGCATGCATACCTCTATAAGCTAGCAAAATCACCAAAGCTGAACGCATACGGTGTACCACATGGGTCACACATAATCAAAGAGATTAGCGGTGGAACATGGAGGCAAAGAAAGAAAATGCAAGAGGAATTCATGTTCCAACCACTATACAAAGAACTGGTCACGAAGCTAAAATATCTTCAAATAAGAATTCCGTAAATTTATTATAAATTCCTTGGTAACAAAAGAATTACTGTCTGAATCGAGATTTCAATGAGCAACATAAAAGCAGAAACTTGCACAACAGGGATCAGCATGACCCACAACAAAGTATAAATAAAGAAGAGAACATGTTACTATCCTACGTCAATATAAAATCAGAAACACAATAAACAGCAAACAAACCCCACAATCTACAAAAATAAAACAAACATTCTTACATACAGTTGAAGCAGCTGGCTCAGCTCACATCTTTAAGCCTCTTTATCAATGCATCCAATGATTTCTTCTTAGGGTTCTGCTTTGCACCTCTCGTACCAAAACTTCCGAATATCCGATCAGATGTTTCCCTAAACTTCTCTGATATTGCCATCACCTTCTTATGATCCAGCTTGTTAAAGTTTCTGCCGCGGATCACTGGGTTCATAAAATTTTCTGGTTTGGAGGACATTAGCAAATTCATTAATTGTCTTGCTTCCACCAAAGCCTCCTTCAGCCCATTGTCTCCCGAGTCCTCAGAATCAGCAAACAAATGAGACAGGTCATCTGCAAACGATTCAAACAATCTCAAATCTGTATCAATTCCTGTCACGGCATTAATATTGAACCTCTTAACTGAATCACTTAGAAACATTCCCACAATCTTCTCGGAGATGTGCTCCAGAACACCATACAAAACTTGGCGAAGGACTTGTACAGGAAGTATCTGCTGAGCAGTGGAAACCAAAGTCTCGAGGTACATGATTACCTCATTTGCATATTCATTCCCGCTTGGAGGTGGCTCATCCGCCAGCCAACTAACGCTGTTATCTGATTGAACAATGAAATCGTCAATCTTGGCCCGAAGAAGGCTCAACAAGAGCTCGTCAACAGCATCCTGGGACTTCTTCAATGGGAATTCCCTCCTTGCCCTCTCTGCAATCCGCAAGGGGATTCCTGAAAGCTGTGCAGCATGGCGAAAGAAGAAGTCGCATGCCCGCTCCATGACTGCCATGTTCGCAGCCACCTGCATTGCCTGTGAAACACTGAGCGAAGAGGACCCAACAAGCGTCAACAATGTGGCATCCAACACATCCCTGAGAAGCCGGTCAAGATACTTCTTGACAAGCCCATAGAAATCAAGCTGCCCGCCATGAGACATGAAACTCACGGAGTCCTCAATAAAAGACCTCACAATGCGGCAGCAATCAGGCACCGTGGAGGAGAACGGCGCAACGTAGGGAAAAGCCGGAGTGATATCTGATGTCTGAAGCTGGAAAGAGAGGACATTCATCGAATACTCGTACTCCTTCTTCATCAGCATGGGATCAAACTTGTCAGCCGCGATGGCCTCCGCGATGAGCTTCCGGCAGTCAGAGAGGAGGAGCTCGTGGTACTTGTTTCGGTGCTTGGAGAGGACCTCGAGAAGGGGGTCGACGACGTAGTGGTAGCGACGAAGGGTGACGCCAAGGAGGCTGACGTAGTCCTTTATGAGAAGCAAATGGTTCGCTGTCTGCATCCGCGAGAACTGGTCCTCGAGGACGGAGACCATCTTAGAGATGGCGGTCTCCCAGAGGGCGTCGACGTCGGCGCGGGAGACGAGGTCGCCGCCCGTGCGGAGGATCTTGTCCTCGACGATGAAGAAGCCCGCGATCTGGGCAAAGAACGTCTGGTGGGATTCTAGAAAGGGGGTCATGGACGAGACCTGGAAATCCGACGTGAGCTGAAGCTTGCGGTTCTCGAAGTAGTGCTTCCTAAAGCGATCGCCAAGGCGGAGCGTTTGGTGGATGTGGTACGCGCGGTAGAGCGGGGTGAGGTCGACGACAACCTCCGAGGAGGCGGCGAGGTCGTCGTCGTCGTCGGGGAGAAGCGAGTAGGTGCAGGAGGAATGGATCACCACTGATCGGGACTGCTCCTCGGCAAGCCGCTGCTTGGCGCGGAGATCCTCGTCACGCTGGCGAGCGGCGGAGGCACGGCCGATGGCAAGCTGGCCAAGGCCGCGGGCGGCGACGCGGATCTGGACCATCCAGTCGGAGAAGGCCCTAGTGGAAGCGCGCTCGGCGTAGGCGCGGATCGCTGGGATCCGGCGATGTAGCATCCGCTGCAGCGTGGAGGAGGGGATCATAGTAAGGAGGTCCTCGATCTGATCAACGGCGCGGAGGGCGGGGTAGAGGTTGCTGGAGGAGAGATGGGAGTTGGCGCGGGAGCAGAGAGTAAGAGCGCGGACGCAGAGGCTCGCGGCGGAGACGGCGGCGGCGAGGTTGGCGGAGACGGTGCGGGCGTCGATGTAGGCGTCGAGGGAGGAGAGGAGGGGGCTGGCGACGGACTGGAGGAGGAGGTTGGATTCAGAAAGAGAGGACTTGAGGGCGTCGACAGCGGAGAGGAGGGAGCGGAGGTCGTCGACGGCGGAGATGAAATCGTGAAAGTGGGAGCGGCAGAGGTCCTGGATCTCGGCGTCCTTCGAGCGGGAGAAGAGGCGGAGGAGGTGGAGGAGGGAATCGGGACGGCCGGAGGCGAAGGCCTGGCGGACGAATGGGGCGAGGTCTTCGCCGTTGGAGATGGCGGAGGAGAGGAGGAGGAGGTCATGCTTCTCAGGGTCGGCAACGGGGTCGCCGGCAGCGACCTTTTGCCTCATGACGGCGGAGGGGGCAGCGGTGGCTAGGAACTAGGCGGGGATGGGGATCTGGATCCCATTCGAGGAGGAGGAGATCTAGCGCAGCGGAGAACGGGGAGTTGAAAAAAGGACTTTTCCGATTAAATTTCATTTTTACATATAAGCCCCTAGAGCTAAGTTTATTTGTTCAAAAAGTCCTGAACATTTTATATTTAAAAATTTATATTTCTGAATTTTCTTCTTCTTCGTTTTTTTGGAACTTGTCTTGATATTCTTATAAAATAAATTGTGACCGCACTTGAATTTTCGCTGCTTTTTTATGAAAATTAAATAAAGAAAATACTTTTTTGTCAATTTTAATATAACAATTTATATGAAAATTATTATCTTCAAAAAGAATTGATGGCCCACACTAGAAAATACATTGTGATTTACAAATCCATTTCTTCTTCTTTTTTTTTACATATGGTTTATATGAAAGATATTTAAAAATAGTTTTTTGAGGTAAAAAAAGTCCAGAGGGCCCATACATTAAAACAGAAAAATTTGAAGAAGTGTGAGAAAGAATGTGAGTAGGGTGTACCCTGCAAAATCGATATTGATATTGTTGGAGGTTGTACCAGAAGGGTAACAAGAATGTGATCTCTCCAACAAAGGGTGCTCATGCAAATACCTAAAATACAGGGGCTTATATAAAAACAGTAAATCCATTTTCACTTCTCCGGGTGCTTACGTATGAAAATGCCTTACTTTTATTGAGACGCAACCAACTAGGCCAAGTTGGTACAAGCGGGTGCGCGAGTCGGTTTTATCATATGAGTTATATATTAAATCTTTCTCTTTTTTCCTTTTTATTTTTTTTGGGCTACATCTCTATTCCTGAAAAATTCTACTCTATATTTTTTTCCTAAAAATTATCTATTTTTTACAAGAATTTAAGTCTTAATTTCGAAAATAATTTTCACACAAAGAAATTGATATATTTCAATCAAAATTATTTTCATTTTAACATAATATTAAATACTATTTTAATTAATTTAAATTAATTTTGATAATTATTACTTATATAGTCAATTTTTTAATATATTATTATATAAAAAATAAAAAATAAAGAGAAAATAATATGAATAAGTTTAATAATTAAAAAAGTAACATATAAAATTTTAATTTATCATTAAAATGTACCTTAAATATACATAATTTATTAATTATAACGTAATATAATTAATTATTATCGTTATTATTATTGGTTAAGTTTGAAATATACAAATATAAAATTATAAATTCAGTAGATAAATGATCAAATAAAGCATAGTAAACTCTAAGCTAAATGATAAACTCTTAAAATCTCAATGATAAAAAAAAACACAAATAAGTCCAAGGCATGGTTGCACTAGGGATAATGATCCTTGTTAAACACAAGGTTTGTTGCATATTAACCAGGCGATAGTAGGATCCCAAGGTTCCACACATATTAGTCTATTAGAGATTCATGGCTCCCTTCCAAGGGAGGAGAGGAGATTGTTGGCGTTGGATTGGGTGAGGTTGAGGTGGGAAGAGCTGAGAGGAAGGAGAGATGGCAGTCGAGTTCCAAGCGAGAGGAGAGAGGGACTCGAGGCAGAGGTCCAGGAAGTGCTAGTAGGCAATGCACTCGTGGAGGAGGAGAGTAATAGTGCCGACGTCGGTGAGAGCACAAATCTCCAAGAGGTAATCGAAGTTGCTGAAGTCGATGGAGCCAAAAGGGTCGCCACTATCAATGGAGCTGGAGTCCGAAATCAGATCGGAGGAGGAGAGGGAAGGAGGGATGACGATCAGGGAGACCACCACTACCAATGTCCTCCCCACCATCACCCTCTCCAGCGTCTCTTGCACCACCTTCTCCGACCGCTCGTCATCTCATCCAGAAGAAGAATGCTCGGATTCTTCAACACCACTCTCGCGATGGCTATCAGCTGCTTCTACCCGCTGGAGAGCTGCAACCCTGTATTGAGCTATTACATGCAAACGAAATTAGTTATGGGTGGTTGAGCTCCATAAGTGCGACTGGTATGGGCTTCTTCTGAGCTAGCTTGTCCGAAGAAAAGGAGAAGGAAGAAGATGTGCGTTCAATGATCTCCCCACTATCAAAGCATCACCAGTCCCTACCTGTGCCCTGGAACTGAGCTCCAATGGTCTGATAAAAGTTGTCACTTCGGTCTCGTTGAACGGATGGCGAAGCCATGCAAGCGCCATGAAGAACTCGATGAGCATAACCCTAAATGCTTGCATAAATAAGGCTCCAATGAAGAAAACAGGGCTGTAAAAACTAGGGTTGCTAAAGTTGAAGTCAGTTCGGGTCAAAATCGAAATTGAAACGTTTGGACCAAATTTTTAAATCGTGGTCTTTTATTTGAATTTGATTGAAGAATACATGAAATAACTTGTAATAAATAATTGAATCGCATATACGGATATAACAAGTGATCACATGTAAATGATTAGGATTTCCATGCAGTAGCTGTTGGTAATGGTAATTCCGTATTAAAACCTGATGTGAAGTAGACTCTTCCTTGGTACGAATTTTTTTTCAAATAAACCCCTAGAAACGTAAGTTGCGAAATGGCTATAAGTTAAATCAGAATTGGCATACTCACCCCAATTTTTATTTTTGAATTAAGTTTGAAGCAGTCAGTCAATACAATTTCGGACCAGTTATAATTAAATAATTTTATTTTCATTTATAAAATGGGAAAATCGACAAGTTATGGTTGATTGAATGAAAGCTTCCTATTACTCGACTTATATCACACCAAACAACGTCGTACAATCCATTATTGTGTCTGAAAAAAAAATCCCAATATCAAATAGATATTACATGTTGATCAACGGGATTAAACTTTTGAATTAGGCACTCATGCGGAGAGGCCCCTTGAATTTGTGTATTTTGTTTTGGCCCCTCGGGTTTCATGTACATCACGTACAAGATCAGTTGAATGATGCCCAAACTAAAGCCAATCCCATTTGGTATCTGCACATACAATTTTACATTTGAAAGTAATTGGTAATAATGTGATAAAAGAATTAAGGTTTTCTTTTTGGCAAGAGGTTTATTATTGAACATAAATCATTAATTTTTTTGAAGAAAAAATGGAAATGAAAAGAAAAAAAAAAAAAAAAAATGACCCCGTCAAAGATGTCACTTGCAAGAACAGCGTAGAGCATCCATGTCCCACCAGCGAGGAACACAAAGAAAGACAAGAACAACGGCATGTATTTTGCTCTTTTTGCGGCCGCCACCAGTTTCTAAATTATTAGGGAAAAATCAAATTCTATGTTACACTAGTAAAATATAGAGATTAAGATTAAATTCTTTTGGAACACAAATAAAAAATTATTGAGTGTTAATTTAAGAAAAAAAGAAAAAAAAAAGTGAGAGAGAAAGGAAGACAACACTCACCGTTGCAGCAAGAGGAGAGGCACATAGGGACACACTGAAGAGGGCACAAACAAGTCCTATGGCCATGATCCGCTCGTTCCCATCCATTCCAAAGTTTCTTACCCCAACTACTCCTCCAAACGCTACTGCATCCAACACCAAAGCCAACACTCCAGCCTCCACCTGCATAAAATATGGTTTCTTCTTTTAAAAAAAAAAAAAAAAAGTTTTTTTGGTAAATACTCCGTATTCTTTTAGCATTTATGAACAAATCCCTGTTTTATTGGTATTTGCAAAGTCCTCCATTCGGATTTTAATTAACGAATACTCTCCCGCTAACGTCGAAAGAAAAATAGTAATGCGGCTAGCATAGGATGTTTGCAAGGGATTATATATCCAAAAAATATTGAAAAAATGTAGAGGGTTCAATCACAAAATTCCGGAATGGAAAGGACAGAGGTTCGCTAGGCATTACCTTCTTTGAACCCTTAGCGTAAGTGATGAACAAAACAACATAAATGGCTTCAAGCACAGCTCCCGGCTTTGTCACTCCGTAGTAAGTCCACAACGACGCGCTGAGGAGCCCGATCACGTATGGTGAACCTTCAAAGTCCTCCGTCGACCGCTCCCGAATTATTCGGCGGAATGTCTTTCTGCGTCCAGTAACAAAGAGCAAAATCAGTGAAGTATGTATGTGAAATATATGCGGAGAAGCATAAAGAGCAAGGAAGCTAAGTTCGCTGTGGAAGAGAAAATAAAATGGATTATGAACGTAAACTATGAAGGCTTCTTTCAGAAAATGATGTCAAAGTGTTTTTGTTGTATGTGGTTCTTACCTAGAACTCGGATGAAGAATGTGAGTGACTCCATGAGAAGGAGGTTGAAGAAGGAGGGGAAGAAGAAGTAGAATTTTTTTTTTCTGGAAAGGGAAGTGGACAACTTCATTGAACCGCATGTTTGTTAGTAAGAATTTATTTAGCTGCATATGATGGTCTTGTTGGATCTTGCTTGAGTGGATATTCAAGTAAAGGTCAACTTCAGAATGAACAAGTAGTAGACGAGAGCCATAAAGGCTTAAAAGAAAAAAACTAAAAAACAATCAAAAGCCGCATGCAAAAGGAAAAAGCTTTTGTTGAGCAGACATTTAAATAAAGCTTTTCTTGTGAAGAAGACGAAGGAGGGGGATAATTTTTTTTTTCTTTTCTTTTCTTTTCTTTTTGAAAAAGGAAGTGCACGATCTGCATGTGATGGTCCTGTCGGATCTTGGCTTGCGTGGATATTCAGGTAAAGGTCAACTGCAGAATGAACAAGTAGGTTTGGACGAAGAAATGTTGTAATGGAATAGACGAGGAGGTGATGCTGAGATGGTGGACAACAATGATTTGTTGTTGGTGGATAATTTGGAGGGCAAGAAATATAAGACCTCTTTAGGTTAGGAAATGTTCTGCTAAGGTTCTTATCTCTACTGTAACATGCACTGTTCAGTTCAGGGTTAAGAATGGTTAGCTTCGGGTCAATAAATGTTTAGTTGTGCTCCATCATTGTTCGTGGAATTCAAAGATTTTTTCAAAAATCTCCCTAAAATGGGTAAGAAATCCCCTTAACAATTTTTGGTTAAAATTAACCAAGGATGCAAGATCCTTTAACTGTCCTTGTGCCATAAAATATAGAGGAAAACTGTCCCAAATAGGAGGCACAAGGCAAGGGCAGCTGTAGAATTTCACGATCTTGGCTAACCTTAATAGAGAACGTTAAGACGAATTTTTACATATATTTTCTTATTGGTTTTTAAATGAAATCTTCATATTTCATGGAAAATTGTGTCAATATAAAACAACAATGAGATATATATAATTCTAATAGAATATAGGAGTTATTTGTAAGAAATCTAAATACCTTTCGAAACCTCTAGGCATCTTTGGCTCTTCATCAGCATTAAAATTAAGATCAATATTAATAAAATCATTTTTGTAAACTACTTTTTTTATTAAAATTTACTTTACAATAATTTAAAGTTCAAAAATTTATTTATTTTTTTATAATAATTTAATTTAATAGTGATGTAAAATAAGTACTATTAATTTTGTAAAAAAAATAATTCTGAAAAATATTGAAACTGATCTTAATCCCAAACCTAACGGTACTCTAAACTCTAACGTATAAAATCTATTCAATTTTAATGATATAAAATAATATTTTTAGAAACTATATTTATTTTTTATACACTTTCATTTTTGAATGTAAGGGAATCAAAATTCAACTAGATCTACCCTTATGTTATAATACCCAAATTTGTAAGTATTATGGACCTTATTATTTTAAAGAAATTAATATTCGTATGATTTCTCTAGCAATATAGAAATATTAATTTCTCAACATTCGCCTGAGTGTCTTGCTGCACTGATAGTTCTTTATTAAATTTGAATATAAATGATAGTAAAAAACTACTAGGGTTTAGGGGCTTGAGGAGTGACTTGCATAGGAGCAACAAACTCGAGAACGGAGATGACGTTGCGTGCAAAGTTGAAGAGGAGTTGGTGGATATATTTCAAAGAAAGAAGTTGAAGATATGCTGCATGAGGGGTCAATCTCACCTATGATTCCAATGATGAAGATCATGGTGTTTATGAACAGCTTGAGATTGGTTTGAATGAGAGAGACAGAAAGAGAAAGAGACAAATATATTTCTCCTCTTGAACAATTTTTGTAAGGACTAGCCTTCGTTCGGTTCACGTAGAATCAGATTAAATCGAGGTTCCACCACAAAAATGGTTCAACCGAAATTCAATCCATTTTAATCAAATAATAATACAAAATACTCAAATTATCCCTCTCAATTACAACCAAATTTTAATATCGCCTTTTATTATCTTGTATCGTCCCCAAAATGATTTTTGAGATGTGAGATCAATAACGTGTGACAACAATCTAACTAACTTTTTTAATTAACAATATTGAATTGATTTAGTCAAATATTAAATATTAATTTTGAATTTTTTATTTGAGTAACATATTTTTACAGCCCGTCTACTTTTTTTTACCCATGTCCTTTGAAAAAAATTAAAAACTTTAACCAGCTAAACTCTAATCCATTATTATTTATTTTTATTATATTTGTATATATATATATATACACACACACACACACATATATATATATAGGTATTAATACTTTAAATATTTTTAAAAAGTAGTGAGCCAAGTATAGTATGACCTATAGGTTTGTGGGTTGCAGGCCATGCTTGGCGATCATTTTTTTCACAAGTCATACTCAGCTTGGCTCACGATAATAATAACGGTCCATTAAACGAGTTATACATTTTTAATATTTTTTAACGTGATGGACTTAATGAATTATTTATATGTTTATATATTCATATTATTTTGGACTTCGATTGCATGTAAAATTTGAACATTTAAGTCAATAAATAAACTCATTTAATTGGAGCCAAAATTTAACTAAAAGCCTAATTTGAGTTTCATTGGTCTTAATTTGTATATTTGGACTTGACAATTAATACAGTGATAAAGAGTTTATTTATCCAAATTAATATTTATTATGATGATGTTAATGTATATATTAAAAAAATAAGAAATAACCACAATATCCTTAATTATAATGATATATGTGTTAAATATTTGTTTGATTACATCTAGTATGAATGATATGAATTCTAATTAACTATGATAATATTATAATTTTACCCCACATGGAAATTATTATATTTTATAATTGATTAGGATGAAATAGAAATTACTTTTATATTTTAATTTGCATGTATTAAGAAGCACTAGTAATTGCCAGTTTACCATAAAGTATTGAGAATCAATTTTGTATTAATTTCTTTGTCTACATATAGATTTTAGTAACACATGATTCATGCATATCATAGAGTTATCTATTGTGCGTCAAGTTATGAGTAATGTAAGTATATTTATTTTGTTTAAATTTTACTTATTTAATCTTTGACTATTTTTAATAGAAAATTTTGATATTCTTTATTTAAGTGGTGACAATTATAAGGATTGAAAGGAGAGAGTTCTCGTTCATTTGGGGTGCTTAGATTTTGACTATGCTATTCGTAAGGAAAAGCCTAACAAATACACGACAATTAGTACTCTAGCTGAGATTATAACTTATGAATGTTGGGAGTGATCTAATCGCTTGAACATGATGTTTATAAATTTGAACCATGCCTTGGCTGGCCTATGCAAGCTGACAAAGAATATTTTGCACATTATTACCTTTATAGCTCCTTAAAAGAGCATGTTATTCATAAAGAAGCTCATATGATTTAACAAGTCTTGAGTTTTGTCATATGCTTCCCATTGAAGTTGTCAGAATTTCCATTCTTGAGATTCAAACCAAGGTTTTAAGTATTGGTTTCGAGATCAATTTCGGCTTCCACCAAAACCAATACGTTTCAGTCGTTTCATTCTATTTCAGTTTTAATCAAATAATTTTTTATTTTTTTACTAAAATTTGATTTTAAATTAAAAAAATTAAAAAGTTTTAAAAATGAGAAAAGAATTAATATACATATTTTTTTTGAAACTATCAAATAAAATTTTGTTTTGGGAAAAAATAGCTTAAAAATAAAAAAAAAGCAAGTGCTAGGATTCAATCCCGAGTCATGTTAATTTAAGATCAAATCCTTAACCAGTGAGATAACTATAGATTATAATATAATTGTAACATATAAATATAAATAATATATTTTTGAAAACTAAAATCGAAAGTACAAGTTGAAACATTTCGGTCGAAACTCTGAACCATAGTTCAAACAAGATTTACAGGGTCAACGTAGTTATCCCACTATATGAGCAAGCTTATATTGTTGTGGCATCACAAACTCTTTATTTCATCATTTCTATAATTTTCTTTTACAGTTCTTCAGCGTTTGAGGTAAGCACTCTTCTTGTGAGAGGAAGCTCTACAAGTTCGTCATGTCTTTGTGAGGGCTTGTTGGGCTGAGATAGTTCATTTGCCCTAATGTTGTTAACTTATCTTTGTCGTTCGTATAGATTAGCAACATGGTTCGAGTCTCGAGATGCCCGATTATAATGGGAATCTTCCCTTCAAAGTGTAGCATTTATAGCCTAGAAGTCAGTTGCATTCCCTGTGACTCCTTAATCTACAAATTTTCTCTAGTCTTTGACTATGTTTTGCTGTCCTCCAACATGACATGCCTGTTGATGTGTCTATGGAGTTGTCAAGATCATCTCTAGCAAATAGGCGAGTAACTGATTGAAATCAATTTTACAAACTAAGTCCGATGGGTTTCCTTAGGCCAACCAAGCCTGTGGAGATGGCTTGGGTTGATTTGGACACTGGAAAGCTACCGATGGGTTCTCTCTCTACTATTATTGCTAGAGTAATCTAATCGCTTGAACATGATATTTATAAATTTGAGAACCATGCCTTTGCTGGCCTATGCGGGCTGGCCAAGAATGTTTTGCACATTATTGCCTTCGTGGCTCTTTGAAAGAGCATGTTATTCTTAAAGGAGCTCATGTGATCTAATGGGTCTTGAGTTTTGTCATATGCTTCCCATTGAGATTGTCAAAATTTCCATTATTGAGGTTCAAACAAGATTTAAGGGGTCAACGCAATTATCTCACTGTATGAGCAAGCTTGCATTGTTGTGGTACCGTAGATTTTTTGTTTTGCCATTTCGTTAATTTTCTTTTGCAATTCTTCAGTGCTCAAGGTAAGCACCTTTCTTATGAGAGGAAGCTCTACTAGTTCGCCATGTCTCAATGAGGGCTCGTTGGGTTGAGATAGTTTGTTTGCCCTGATGTTGCTAACTTATCTTTGTCATTTGTATAGATTAGCAACATGGTTTGAGCCTTGAAATGTTCGATTATAATGGGAATCTTCCCTTCAAAGTGCAACATTGTTAGCCTAAAAGTCAACTGCATTCCCTATGGCTCCCTAATCTGGATATTTGCCTGGTCTTCTACTAAGTTTTGGTGCCCTCCAATATGGCACGCTTGTTGATGCGTCTGTGGAGTTGTCGTGGTCATCTCTAACAAACATTTTTTAGTCTAAATAGCTTGGCCAAGAGTTTGTACTAGGTGAGTAATTGATTGAACTCGATTCTATGAACTAAGTTTGATGGGTTTCTTTGGGCCAACAGAGCCTATGGAGATGGCTTGGTTTATTTGGACATCGGGAAGCTACCAATGGGTTCTCTCTTTACTACTATTGTTGGAGTTCAATCCAGTGGAGTTCCTCCTGCGATTGAAAAGGAACTATGGGGATCAACTCCTAGAGTTGCTTGATGTCCTTTGACTGTGAATGATCGAGTTTGATCAATGGAATGGTGGCAAGATCTCATTGAAGATGATGGTGAAATATCTCAATGAAAGCACCACTTGTTAGAGGTGTCACAGTCAGTGGAACATAGCTAGAAGAGTCCTTCCGCACTCCAAGGATGTCACACCATTACACCCACAAAACAAGATAGTTGTCTGTCAAAGGTTTGTTGGCAGAGATTGCTCTAATGCTCGAGTCAAAGAACACTCCAATTGGATCTCTCACTGGGAGAGATGGAAAGCAAACTAGTGCATTGTTTTGAGATCGGTGGGAGTTACCTCCAAATTTGTGAGGGTAGGGACTTGTATATCTAGTGGTAGAATAAAAATTTCAAAGAGATGTGAAGGTATTTGAGTAAATTCACTAGAAAGATTGTATGCCCACGATCTCTCAACTTATTGTGTAGCAGGAGATGAAGTATAATGTGGCACAAAAAACAATTACCACGGTGGGAGGACCATGTTTGAAAGTTTTAAAAATCTAGATTGCAATATCTCAAATTAATCTCTTAGGACTCAAAGGCAATCCTTTTAAGGGAGGCGCAAAAAAACTCCAAAACTGATTTCTCTGGTGGGCCGAACTATAATGGTCTAGGCTGATTCTTAGTGTTGATAAGATGTTTCTCAACTATTTATAAGAAGGCTATGGAATTCAACCATCACGATGAAAGTTCATGTTACTTTTCTTTTAGTTGGAATATAGTTTAAGTTGGCATAAATTAAACCATTCTCCAAATAGTAGGTGTTAGTTTGATTCCTGAATTTTAGATATTCGTTTTCAATTGAGATATTACACATATTTTGGTTATTAAAAAAAAAGTAATCAACATTAACATACTGACATGACATAAGATTTATGATTAATGAGAAGAAGTGTTTTATGGTGAATTCAAGGCATTAGACTTGGACGAGTAAAAATAGAAAGGATAGTGGAATTTCTACACTTTAATCATTGAGTTACTTTTTGTGTCGACTAGTATGGATTATGTTTTCTTACAATTTTCTAATAGATTTGGTTGGGCAGTCTATGTTCCTCCCAGAGCAACTATCTTACTGAATCAAGCTAGGCACTAGAACACCCAACTACATAAACCAGAAAAAGATTATGTCGCATGATACACCAAGCACTCAACCCATCAAATCATGTAATCAAAAAGGACAGTTAAGAATCAGTTGAAAAGTTTTGATTTTCGTTAACCTTGGTGTCTTCTTTCTGATAATCTTTTTGGAGAAATTGTTTGGCGCAAAATCACATTTGCAAAGGGAATCTTTTCTCACCTTCTTCTCATCCATCTCGTATGGTTTTCTAGTCAAATTTCTCATGTCCTGGTTTCGATATATTTTTGTCTATTTACACGGCAATCTGCATGGCACTGAGCACCATGTTACCCATGCTCTCACGAGCGATGAATAAGTTTTCTTTGTTTCGGGAGCATTTGGTAATGGAAAACTAAACCTAGTTGCTTACGAAGAAAAACTAGAAATTTTCGTGTTATTGGCGAGTTTTGAAAAATGTGAGTGTTTGTTTGAAAGATTGACACAGTCTTGGGTGTTTTATGCAGTATCTCGAAATTTAACCCATAATTTGCGTAATTACTGTTAATAACCAAAAAATTAGTGATAATGGTGCAAGCATAAACGAGCTTCTTCCAGATGATATCGCCAAATAAGCGTACCTACTTCATGCAGAAAGCAGCGAGAAGGTACCGTAGAAGATCCATTTTGGGAGAAATATTCTTTTTCTCAAAAAGTATATAACGAAGCTGATGAAATAAAATATTCATATCCTCCGAGCTAATCAGTGTTTTTACTTCCAGAAATATACCATCGTGAATAACTCGACAAAATTTACAAGTTTTCTATTGATATAAATATAGTTTTCAATTTTAGTCGAAATAATTCGATCTGTATTTTCAACTTCGATTTTTAAAAATATATTATTTATATTTATATACATATTTTTTTAATTCATCATAACTAATTTAATGGTTTATATTTTCACTTCGGATTAAGATCACCTGAGTTTTATTCTTGGTCTTTATAATTTTTTTATATTTTAAGAAATTTTTTATCGAAAATTTTTATTTAATAATTTTATTTATTTTAAAAATATAAAATAATTTTAATTTAATAAATTTTATAATCGAAATATATGCAAATATCATTATTTATTTTAAAATTTTTTAATATTTTTAAATTTAAAATTAAATTTTAGTAAAAAAATAAAAATTATTTTATTGAAATCGAAAACATCAAAACGAAACTAAAACGACTGAAATCTAGCCAAAATCCATCGTAAAATCGATACTTAAAATCTTAATTATAAATGATGATCTTAATTAAATATTGACATTCAACAAATATTGAATATTATCGGCAGAAACTTCAAACCTGCATTTGTACTCGCATGCATTCAGAAACCCTGCATTTGTACTTGCATAACGAAGAAAAGATCCACCAGAACTCAGAAATACAGGTTATTTTCTCATAAACCGCATTTCAGAATTTTTTTTTTTCAATCTAAATTCCCCGATCGATTGGCTTGGTACCAGTAAGAGTGCAGCTCATAAGAACTGAGTGAAAGAGACTTCCCAATCTTTGTCAAGCTGTGCTGTCTAGAAACTGAAGGCATCGGAAGACTACTTCCTTTGCCCAGCTGCTTTTGCTGTGATGACATCCCTGCTTCCTTGCCCTGATTTTCCTGCATCTCGACTTCCCTAACAAGGTGCGCAGAGCCTTCTTTTTCGATGTCGGTTGCCTTGGATGGCGGAGTTTTTCTTCGGTAAATCGCGTATAGGATCAATTGTGCAGAACCCAACACAAAGCCAATGGCATTTGGAACCTGCACAGAGAGTGGAAGGCATCAGAAGACCATGTGTTTCAGATAAATTATGAGGATGGTTGGAGAAATTTTATCATTATGGAGCTGGTGAATGAATCATTTGAAATAACTCCAACATTTTCTTCTCGCTTTCATGAGGCAAAAGTTACTTACACCGATGAAGTAATCTCTGACGAGCACCGAGTAGATGCTCCATATCCCACCATTGAGGAAGAGGAAGAAGGAGAGGAAGAAGGGCATGTACTCCACGCTCTTCGTCTTCACCACCATGCTCTGCATTGACAAGAAGTATTCGACAAAATAAGTTCGAACTTCATGCTGCTAAATACCATTCATTTTATCGCCATTTACGTGAATGTTAACTGGGATTTTGGAGCGTATCACCTACCATGGCCGCCATTGGTGATGCGTACATCCCGACTGTAAGTGCAGCACACATGAAGCCTACAACAAGGAGCTTTGTACTGCCATGAATTGCCAAGAGTGTGACCATAATCACTATTCCTAGCAATCCAATGTTCACCAAGCCAACCACTTTTGCCATCTTCACCTGAGTTTTGAGAAGTTGAAACAAACAACATTATTTCATATTTAGATGAATTTCTAGTTTGTGTACATATCATTTCTGAAGTTTTTTGAAGAAATGGTGATTAACTGAATACTTTTGCTTGCTCTTGTTCTAGTTGAACAGGGATTTTAATGTAATCTCCATATTTCTAATTTTGAGAAATTTGAAGAAATCGAGAGTAACTGAATACTAAAGATTCTAAACTAGAACTTTTGGAATAGAATTCTCTAATTTAAGTAATTGAATCAAATCCAAAAAAAAAAACGAATTCTTATAATAAAGAAACTATCTATTCCTTTTTTATGTACTCCACGTGATTCAGATAACAGAAAACATTCATCCAACCTCTGCAAAACCAAAATACCCTGTTAGCCTGTTCTTTAAAGAAACATATTCCATTTCTTATTTCTTAAACTGTATCCATTAATTAAAATAATAATAACGATTCATAACTGCAATCTGTTATAATGTCAGATGTCATGAATTAATTCCAAATCGGATATTAGATAGATAGAGTCCAATAAATATAGTAAAAAAAGACTCATATTCCATGAATTTGAACTTTTGGGATGTTTTTAGGAAATTTTTGAAAAACTATATATATATATATATAAATATATCGTAGTAGTAGGGAGAAATCGAGAGAAAGGTCACCCTTGTTTCCGTGGGAGCATAGATAAGATAGAGGATGACATAAATGGCTTGAAGAACGACGCCAGTGCCGTTGACAGTGACGACTAGCAGCCCACCGGGTTTCAAAAGCCCGTAAAAAGTCCACAGGGAAGTGCTCAGAAGAGTCGTAGTGTAAGGCAGCCATTTGAAATTCTCTGTAGACTTCTTCTTCACCACCCTCCGAAAAGTTCCTCTTCAACCAGCCACGTCAAACATCAACAAAACGGAAAATTCAAAAGCAGGACTAGTCTTATCAGGAAGAAAGCACCACTTACAAGGGGGAAGTGAAGACCAATATCGAAGTCAGATTCCCTGCAAGAGAAAGAAATAGAGAAGAAAGTCACGCGAAATGAAACAAACAATATGAAAATAGCAACATTAAATTGAGACTTGACAACTTGCCTATGATGCCAACAATGAAGCTGAGTTCCACCATGGCTGCTGTGGAGGAAGAGGAAGTGCAGGAGGTGTGGTTACATTTTAGATGAGGATTCCGAAGTTTCTAGGCATTGTGGAGTGAAGTGTAGCTTTCGACTTTCTGGAGTTTGGTTGGATTGGCTTTATTGTCCTCTGGCACATAAGAGATGGATGAGCGGCACTTTCATTAGAAGAAAGGATGTTTGAATTTTCATTGAATTACACGTTGCATGGAATCTTGATCCAAACCGAGTAGGCAGAACGAAGGTGAGTGCCTGCTGCAATATATATGAGAAGGTGTTCTAGAGACAAGTCAGATTAAACGGGATGAGTATTGAATCAATTAGAATTAGCTTTAACTTTTGAGTTGATTTGGTTGTAGACGCATGTCACTGAGGAAGTAGAGAAATGAAGTAAAAAATGCATGGAGGAAATGTTAGGCTAAAAGGTGGTTTAGAAAGCGTGGCGTATCCTTGGCCACGAGCAAAATAATCATGCGAGTGGGCACCACAACAATCAGAAGCTGTAGGGACCCAAGCCCATGCGTGTCCGACAACTTTAATTAGTCAACGACCTGTCAATGCAGGCCGTCAATTAAAATTAAGCTACCAGCAAGCAAGGGGGTTGGTTGGATTCAAGATATCAAAACTAATAAATTACTTTTATAAATTAATAATTTTTATTAAAATTAAAATTTTAATAATTTAAAATTTAAAAAATTATTTTATTTTTTATGATAATTTAATTTAATAATTATATAAAATAATAAATATTAATTTTATATAAAAAAAATAATTCTGAGATGAATTAATCCTGGACCCGAGGCCCATCCGCTTCGCTTTGAATCTAAGAAAAGCTGACCAACCTGTAGGGCTTCTTTATGTGATCCAAGCTGCTGACATGGTGAATAAAGCCTTCAGCATAAATTTAAGTCATGATACACAACAAAGAAAGGATACAATGGTATCTGTAATGTATTGATAGATATAGATTCCACTACCATTATGTTGAACCTTCAGAAGTTCAGAAGCCATCTTGTTTTTGTCCATATAGACAATATACTACACAGTTTTTTTCATAAATATTTCTGGAATTGTAAATTATCTAAAGCAAAGATCAAGATATTTTGTGTGATCCAAATGATGATCCACGATCAAGAAAATCTTGAGATGACAGGCTTGCATGATCCCGTGACAGTGCTCGATCAACAATTTCTGAAACATGCTGAAATTGTTTTGAGGGTAAATGCAGGCAGTGGAATTGATTCACAGCCGTGACTTGGCCTGATTTGCAGGGGCACTCTGCATGAATGTCAAATGTTAATCCAACACATTCATGGAGGAAACTAATCCCTTTTGAAAGAACTCATTACAAATAACTAACAGGTTTAATTATGCACAAGCCTCTCAATTCATCTATTTCTTCTAAATTGTCTGGAGTCATTTTTTGTTATTACATGATCCATCATAAGAATCTTTCTTTTTTCAGTAATCATTGTAAGGACTCACTACATAAGTAAAAGAGCAACCATGGCTAAATCCAGACCAGTGTTAACAAACTTATCTGCTGCAACTGCTTGACAGCAATTTATAGTTTTTACAAATATATTTAATATAATGGATGTGTATACAGATATAGATAGGATTCAAGTTCAAGCAATAGCACACCTAATATTATCAATCCATATTACAAACTAATTCAGATGGAATAAAATTGTGAATATCCATACTTGATCAAAAGAGCAAAAGAAAGTTTGTTAAAACATGAAATCTTTAAAAAAGAAAATAGGGAACCAAGTTACCAACAGCAATATCCTTAGACTTCGATTGATGGTGAAATCGGTAGGATGGCTACCTCAATATAAGCATTTTACAATTAATTAGTTTGGCATATCTAGAAATCTATAACAGTAAAACCCTATATTTTGGTTATTGAAGTCCCAGCATAGTTGCTACTTATATAAAATTCTGGTATCCAAATAATTATTTTGTCAATTATTTTCCAGAAAAATCAAAGAGCCTCCATCCTCCATTGAATTATCACATTTTTCTTTTTTTTTATTTTTCATATCTTCATAATCTTTTCTTGTTAATGGCCATGGATTAGAGTAGCAAATGGCAGTTTTGACACTCCTTGGAGATGTGCTTGTCAACTATTTGACAATCTTTTCTTATGAATGGGAAAGTGAACATTGGCATAGGGAAAGGAGCTCCGTTGTGAACAAATGTCAACAATAGTCAAACCAATTGGATGTGGGTTTCAAGATCTGAAAACAAAAAGAGAGAGAGAGAGAGAAATAGAAATGAGGACTGGAGGATATTAGAAGAATATTGGACAAATATTCTGTATCACAATGGCTAACTTCAAGGAACATTTTGCCAACAGATCAAATTCAGCACATTATACCTAATTCTGGCAAATTACTTCATAATTAACCCAGGGAAAAGATGAGAAAAGTAATGACATAATTCTCACCAGAGGAATGCCTCTCACAGCTCTCTCTGCCAGGTAGGAGCAAGGCTTGAAAGAATTGCCATAAGTCTCTGACCACTGCTCCAACCTCGAGAATATGTATTTTGCTCCAAGTGTATCAGCCCAAAACATTAAGCCACCCCTAAAGCAAAAAAGAAAGAATTGAAGCTCAACAAAACACACCAAAGTAACCAAAAAGAACCATATTGTAATTGAGATAAATTTAAAACCTGTAAGGTGGGAAACCCATGCCCATTACAGAGGCAACATCAAGATCTGATGCTTTGACAGCAACTTTCTCATCTAAAATTCGGCAGGCTTCATTGACACAAGGAAGAAATACCATCTCTGTTATATCCCTCTCTGTTAACTTCATTAGCTGCATTCAGCAAAACACAGCAAATACATATACTATTAACCAAAAGCATTACAATAAAAAATGACTTTGCATGGAAGCATCACTTGCTGACAAGTTCAATACCAGCAAACTATACAAATAAACAATCAGGAAATGCCATTGCCTTATTAAAGAATGTTAATTAACATGGTCAAAAAGATCAAACTACTGTTGCACTAAGGATCAGGAATATTCAGATGCCAGAAACAGGAATAGCTATCAGACCAAGCTGGAGAAACTAATAATATCAGAGATGAAAAGTATGAGGATACAAGAAAAAGTATAGTTACAGCCAATCAGCATCCTTCACAAGGTATTCTAAAGACATGACATAGTTGGAATATAAATTTACTGATTTGCGTCAAGATATACATCTGGCAAGCAACTCATTTTTATTTTCTTTATAAGAAAAGGAGGTAAGCAGCTTCAGTGAGACAAGAACCAAAGAAGTATTCTCTCCAGAGAGAGGATTGAAAGGGCAGAAGGAGCAAGCATCCCAGAGAAAAATAGCGGGCAGCAGAAAACAGAAGCTTCTTGTATCTATCCATCTAAATGGATCATGACACCATAATTTTCACAAATTCAACAAAAAACTGTACATAAAATACTCCAACAAGAGGACCAGATGGACCTTGGGATCGGGAGTAACGCCTGCCATTTTCCTTGATTTCTCAATGTATTTGTTTATCTCTGGATCTGGACTAGCTTTGCGTTTATCACTGTATACATAGAAACCCTTCCCTGTAGCTTCACCTGCAAGAGTCAAATGTGAGATGCAAGCAAAGAAACCTTCTCGATGAAGTTTAAATATTCAGACATTGTGAATCATAGCTACCTGTCCTGTTATCCTCTATCATCATTGGAACTAGCATTGATCTGTAGCATCTTTCAGGATAATTTTCAAGGTATGAGATACCTGATGCTACGGCGACCCCAAATCCAACCAGATCCACCAATCTGTGTTGCTAAGTCAAAAGGTTACTTAAATATTGCAAATAGTACTCCTAGGCAAAGACAGTCTTTTAATTCAGCACCTAGAATATTAAATGGACAAAACTTCAGTAGCACAACATTGTGTACATAATTTTATGCTTACCTAAACGGCCCCATTGGCATTCCAAACTTGGTTATCACAGAATCAATGTGGTAAACATCTAAACCATGTTCCACAAGTAACATTGCTGACTGTGTATACGGGAAAAACATCCGATTGACAGCAAAGCCTGTGCAATTTCCAACTACAACAGGAGTCTTGCGGATCTTCTTCCCTATATCTAACAAATCCAGAACAACTTGTGGAGATGTCTTATCCGTACGCACTACTTCCAGTAGTGGCATGATATGAGCAGGACTGAAAAGATCTATTCATTAATTGATGATGCACAAAAAAGGACACATAGGACAAAAAAATATACGATCTGTACACACATTACCTAAAGAAATGTGCACCAACAATTCGATCTTGCGACTTGGTTCTTTCTCCAATTAGATTCAGATTTATTGTTGAAGTGTTACTAGCAAGTATGCAATGGGGAGGGCAGTATTTTTCCAGATCGGCAAATATTTGTTGCTTAAGAGACAGATTCTCAATAACCGCCTGTAGCAAAAAAGCATCCATGACTTTATAAGAAAGCCTGAAAGAAAAAAAGTATTGAAGTTGATTAGAAGCAAGACAATCTGGACTTGCCTCAATGACCATATCCACATCTTTAAATTGCTCATAGTCAAGGACGCCTGTGAGGCGAGAGATTGTCTTATCAAAGTCCTCCTGAGTCATTTTTCCTTTCTTAACACGACTATGCAAATTGGCTGTAATGAGGTGTTTGACAAGACCAAAATGAAATTTGTAAGGGAGAGAACAAAAAAGCAACAAAATAACAAATTGATCACTAGAATACATAGTTTAGTAGGGATTTGGAATGGTATTCACCTTTGACTCTGCCAATCCCTGATGTTAGGAGGTTTTCATTTACTTCTTTGAGTATGACTGGGTACTTGCTCAAGATCAGGGCTGTCGCAATGCCAGAGCCCATCAGGCCTCCTCCAAGAATAGCAACTTTATTAATTCTTCTGGGCACCATACCCAAGTCAGATACCCCAGGAATCTGTAAGTTGGCATGATCAAATGAGCAAGCTGATAGCTACTAGAATCCAATTAAGGCATAGAGCTTCCTTGATCATAATATGATTTTTATTCCCGTGAAGGACCTAGTTTCTACGTGGGCAACATCCTTATTTTACAACCTTATATATGCGAAATGATGTATCTAAACTCCTTGTTGAAGAGATAAAAGCTTGCACAATTAAAAGGCAACACTTCCCAGGAAAGCTGGCAACAGTATGTAGAATCCTCATTCAGAAAAGGTTGGTGTATGCACTATAAAATTCTTCTGAAACTAATTAAAAAAGTTACATGAGAACATGGTGTGCAAAACTCCTGATACTAGCATTCTGGGACCAATGACGCAAACAGTCTATAACCATGACCATTTTGACCACCCAAGAACTACTTCACAATTCAAAGCCAATCACTGGAGCACAACACGTTATCCTATATTATCAATATGGCTGGAGTGGAAATTCATGCGCAGATTATCTCCTATGATGAATCCAAATAAATGAGGAATAGACTAATCCATAAAATTTCCTCATAGGAAAAAGAGCAAAATAGGTTTTTCTATTCAATTCAATTCATATATGAGACGCCCTATATAAACCAAAGAAAAACGGAAGTCAAGTCCTGTGATGCGACAAAAAAAAAAGGGCTCTTTTCAGATAATAAAGATTGAATTGAATTTCTAAATAAAATTAATTAGACAATTGATTTCCTAAAAGGCTATATCTTATCTTAAAAATTACCAAAACAAGAAACCTGATTCTAAGATTCTACAACATCATTGGAAGTTTTAGAGGTTGCCAAGTAAACATTGATTTCATTAAGTGGAAAATCTGTTAAGAATCACATATTTTTCATTAAATTTGGTTCTATAATGATGCCAATGTTTTTTGAGGTGATGAATTCCCAACACTGCTTTCGCAGAGCACATAGCCTCCTACATTCAACAGCTATTCTTATTCCTAGTGCTTGTCATGAGGTAATCTTTCCAACAGGAGATTATTGCATAAAATGCAGTCGAAAAGAAAATCAAGTAATTACTGGTCCATGCATGGAAGGAGATTAACATACATGAGTTCAAAGTATGCAGACAAGACAAAATATTAACAAATAAAATATTTGACCTTTGAGGTTGCACGTATTGAAAAGAAGACATGGACCAAGCTTTTGCTTGTCTCAGAGAATTGAAGCGCCCGAGAAACTTCTGCTTCCTACCAAGATCGTGAATGACAATCATTTAAGTCTACCCTGATTGGCTGTAAAAGAGGCAACCTGCAAAAGTTGAGATTTACCTTTCGAAGCCCAGCACGGGGCCCAAAGGCAATACCCTCTTCAATAACATCGATACATATTAATGGGTGCTGCAGATTAGGAGCTCTTTTTTTAGCTTGAATTCTTGCAAAATTTAGAATCTCTCTGGTCTCCCCAAGGGGTTCTAACTTGTCGGTTTTATATAGACTCTTGATCCATGGCTTTCGAAATTCAGCAATCTCAAGAGCCCAAAGACGAGCAACATAAATTAAATTATCTGGAAGGGCTATGGCATCAACAAGACCAAAATCAAGAGCTTCCTCTCCTTTCACTGCCTTGGAGAGCTAAGAAACACGGATATATGAATCATGAAGCAAGTGCAGGCTAAAATCAAGCATAACTCGATAATCAGAATATTCTACAGAAACAAAAAAGATAAAAACTTACCAGCATCATTTCAAGAGCTTTTGAAAGGCCTACAAGGCGGGGGAGACGTTGTGTTCCTACAATGATAAATAAGGATGGCGTTATGGGAATTATAGACCACATAATTTGTCTTTCATAACATCTGCTTTTGTGCTATAGAAAAAGAGACTTGGTGGCTGATGATTTATGCAGATCACATGAATCATACAGTTTTTTTTTTTTCAGATTTCAAGAAGAAATCTGAATTGTTTACAGGAACAATAACATCCTGCAGTACAATGATGAAAATGACAACTGGATTGTAACAGAGAACTTACAGCTGACACTTAATATCTTATTGAACATTTAGTAAATACATGAAAATTGTTGAGATATAAGCAAATTAATAGGCATAAGGTTAAGAAGTTGCTAGGATCCTCTCCAACTAAAACATGTAGTGCCATAATCTCACTTATGTATCTTGGTTCGGTTTATAATTACCATGGTGAAATACACAAGTGTTTTAACCATGGTTTGAACTAGGAAAATAATAGGGGAGTAAGCCCCTTTACGCCTTCTGATTAGACAAGTAGGGCCTTGAGAATTCAGCTTCCTCTATCATCTAAGGTTTCATTCATAACTATCTTATACCTCCAAGTCCAGGAATAATTCCAAGCTGAAGCTCAGGTAGGCCTAGTTGAGCAGTAGGAGTGGAAATGCGTGCATGGCAGGCCTGACTAGGTAAAAATAATTATGTTAGATTAGTTAAATTTGGGTTCAGAGACAAATTTATAATGAACTAAAACACAAAAGTTGAGTCATACCATTGCAATCTCTAACCCCCCACCAAGAGCTAGACCATCAATAGCAGCCACTGAAGGTTTTCTTGCACCTGGTAAGTTAAATATGGAAAAGGTTAGTGAAAAATATTTTACTGGAAGAATGGTGTTTTCAAAAGCTAAAAACATCCTAAGGTATACCTTCTAAAAAATCTGTGACGAGATTTATAGATATAAAACCAACCTCTGGCTCGGTCCCTGTTGACATGATAAACTACAAGCCGTAAATCAAACAACTCATTCATGAAGTTAATGTGGAAAGTTCTTAAACCTTACACTTTCCCTTATGTCCACCACCAAAGGCCGAGATATCAAAACCTCCAGAAAATTTTCCATTTGCACCTAAATATCCATGCCACCAATCAAAACAATTTTCACTAGAAAATGAATGACAGAGCAGAACAACAACTTTGATACCTGTAAGTACAACAGCTTTCACATCATCTCTTGCCAGTGCTTGTTCATAGTTTTCTCTAAAGCTAAGAAGTACTGCAACAAGATGCCGCGAACAAAATTAACCATTTAAAAGTCTTCATTTGAGAATAATAGCCTACACTGTGATGACAATCTCTGCCTCTGGCAACGGTGCCTCACCAGTTGAGCTACATGCTTAAGACTAAGAGAAATAATCTGGAAACTAAACTTTTAAATAAAAAATGAACTTTTCATTCAATAGGTTTTAGAAGCTGGCAAGAAGGTTTCGGATGGCTCCAGTGATAAACTCCATCTACTAAAATTCTCGGACTAAAGCGCCATAATCTGCAAATGTTTTGCTTACTCTAGACCCAGGTCAAATCACAGTCATCATCACAAAATTATCCCAATCTTACAGAACTTCAGAGCAAATAGCAAAACTCTGGATCAAGTGAACTACCGTAGCACAATTGTCAGCCATGAGAAATTTATAAAGTACGAACTTCTCAACAAACAAACATTTCTAATGAAAATTTTCATATATCAAAAATCTAACGAATTATTCATTCTTCATAAACACAAATTACACACCCCAAAACCATGAGAAAGAAACTGTCATACAAAATTTTTTCCAGAACAAGAATGATCCCTGGGAAATTGATTTTCGGTTGCCGATCCAAGGGTTCTCCTAAAAATTAATAAAATCCAAAAGAATCAACTCGACCCGCAAATGGGAGAAAGGATTCAGAGGGGTACCGTCGATGGAGAGGGGATTCACAGGAGGGTTGATGATAGTGATCACGGCCACCCCATCGGGGCCGACCTCCATCTCCGTCCTGCCCTTCGCCATTGCTTTGGATTTCTGCGCCGATGCCTTGACGGAGAAAAGGATGCTAGCCGAGTTGCTATTAAATAGAAAGAAGTTAGCGGGCAGCGGGTGGCATTGATGAGAGAGATAATTGCTCCGGCCCACCGGGGAGTGCGCACAGGCCTGTAAATGGGCCGGGCCTAAGAGGCGGCCGAGAGTTCAGGTTGGGTCTAGATTCTCGAGCCATGTCTGGCTCCCAGATATTTTGCACCTGGCGGGCTTAGGGGTTACTTGGTAGTAAAATAACTTTTTATCTATTTTTAATATTTATTTGGTAAAAAATGACTTTTGAAAAGTATTTAAAATTTTAAAATAAATTAAAATTTAATTTTGTATAATAAAATCATTTCTGAAAAATAAAAATAAATAAATTTTATTTTGTATTTTTTCATTTTTGTATAATTAAATGTTAAAAGTGACGATTTTCATTCATTTTTTAAAATGGACTAAAAATTGAAAAAATAATAGGCTCTCAGCTGATAAAAATAAAAAAAGATATTCGCATAATTTTCTAAGTATCATAATAAAAATTAAATATTTTGAGCAAAAAATATTTTCAAATTATGAAGGCGTCCTGGATTATTAACATTTGCGAAATTACCGCCTATGTTATCATTTTATCAAATAAAATCAAACCAACGGGGACTTGTACCTTATTTGATACAGTTGGGCGAGCTTTAATCAATACTTAAATGGCAACTACTTTACTGTTTGGCCAACGAATCCAGTTACTGCACCAACCAATATGGATCATTAGGGGGTTATTTGGTTTAAAATCATCTTAATTTAATCACAACAACTAAATCACATTTTTGAATTAAAAAAATTATTATAAAGTGTAACTATTGCGTTTATTATTTTTGCGTCAAATATACACTTAATTATTGTTCGCACAATGAATAATTAGAACAAACTCAAAAAGTTCACATGAGAGAAGGTCAAATCTGAAATCGAACCCCGACTATGATCCTTGGGAGATGTCCCGGATGAAAGGACACGGATTCGACATAGGTAAAAGCACCGAGTGTCCAGAGACTCGATGAAAAGGCTCATTTCACAAAGACTTCAGGTGAACTTCATAAAGATAGTAGAGGTCCATTCAAGTGAAAATCACCAAGGTATATATATTGGTCAATAAGCACCGTTTTAACATATCTCATAAATTTGGAAGAAATTAATTCGAGAGTGTCAATTCAAGTTTTATCTTTTTGATATAAGACCCGTGAGTAAAATTGATATAAAATTGTATAAAATAAATTTGTATATCGTAAAATTCAAAAAATCAAATAATGAAATTCTGAAATTATTTCTTATAAATTTTAAGTGATTCACCTTAAGTTTATATCTCTTTTTGATGAACATAATTTATATTAATTATTTCTAATTTGAAGTGTGGTCGATGACTTTATTTTTATTATCGATTGACTTCTTTCGAATTAGACGTCTGACTAACTAAATAAACAAATTTAAGTCTATCTTAATTCGGTTTGAAATGACTAGTGGTCTTGGTTTATACTGATTATTTCTAATTTGATAATTGATGACCTTTTTGGCATATTGTCAATTGAGTTTAAAGTATCACCAATGATTTTTAAGCTTGTGTTGGTTGACCATGAAGTATGGTCGATGACTTTATGTTTATTATCGATTAACATCTTTCAAATATGGTGCTTGACTTATTAATTAAACCAGTTCAAACATGTTTTAGTTTAATTTAATTTGAATGAATAATTAGCAGCCCGAGTGACTTGTATTTAATAGTATTGTTGAATTTATGACTGTAGACAGTGACAGCTGACAGAAGTGTCTTGTATTCATAGTATTGTTGCTCTCCTTGATGTTCGATTTGATCTAATTGATTTTGTTGATGACTACTGCCCTCTGGAGATATATAGAAGAATATATGATGTCTCTATCACTCTACTTCCAAGCAAGCAACTTTGGGTGTCTGTGTCAAATGCTATGCAAATACTTTTTCTATGTTCAAGGAGACAATCTGGTAGGCCTAAGAAGCAAAGGATTAAGGATCCAATGGAAATATCAAGTAAAACGATATATACTAATAGTAGATGTGGTAAGGTGGAATACAATAAAAGAGTGTGCAAAGAGGCTCTTGGACCACAATAACAAAAATTGAAGCTTTTGGATCTAGTAGTAATCAAGAATTAGTAAAAAAATCAAAGATTAATTGAAAACTCATATATAAGAGGACGTGGTAAGGGAAGGGGAAGAGAAAGGTCTAGCGGAATGACTTTAAATTTTAATATGCATCTACCATGTGAGTTTTTCTTGAAAAATATTGACAATTTTTTTATCTTAATTTATGTGATTTTGAAATAATACATTAATAAATGTCACTATATTTTTTTGCAGAAAGTTTATCGGATGTTGAATGATATCTTCAATATGATTTTTGGATTGTAATGTTGTGATTTTTTAACTTTTATTTGAGTATTTGTAAATAACTTGCTATGTGGGTGTCAGAACTATAGCGTATGTCTTATAATGTATAGTATTTGCGAATGACTTAATATCTGCATGTAAGTTCATTAAATCCTTATTTGCGAATGTACTACATATTTATTACTATTATTTTGGATGTAACCACTATAACGTATGTATTACGATGTCTAATATTAGAATATGTTGTCTCCATATGATTAGTTATGTATCTTTTAATATGCGTATGTTAATTACAATTTTATTCCAGGAAATACTTGATTTTTCATATTAATTTTTAAGTAAATTTTTATCAATTTTAGACTTATTTATAAATAAAAATATTTGATGGGTTTATTTGTAAATGTATAAATATTAAACTTGTAACTGAAAATTGGGGTACTTTAAAACCACCCATGTATGTTTTCTAAAATTTTATTGTAAAAATATAGTTGTGACTTATTTATAAATAAACAAATTTAGGGGGCTTATTTGTAAATATACAAATATTAAACTTGTATTTTAAAATTTTAAATTTTAATACCTAAATTACAGGTTTCATATTTTTACAAATATTTCAAAGATTCTATTTGTAAATGTACAAATATTAAACTTGTAATTTAAAATTTTAAATTTTAATACCTAAATTACAGGTTTCATATTTTTACAAATATTTCAAAGGTTCTATTTGTAAATGTACAAATATTAAACTTATAATTTAAAATTTTAAATTTTAATACCTAAATTACAGGTTTCATATTTTTACAAATATTTCAAAGGTTCTATTTGTAAATGTACAAATATTAAAAACTTGTAATTTAAAATTTAAAGTTTAAAAACTTTTAATGATTTTTTCGTAAAATTTTATTTTAAACTAATAAAATTTGGACTTATTTATAAATAAAAATATTTAAGAAGTCTATTTTTAAATGTACAAATATTAAATTTGTAATTTAATATTTTAAGTTTTAAAACCTTCAATATCTTTTTTGTAAAATTTTATTTTAAAAATGATAAAAATTGGACTTATTTATAAAAAAAATTTTCAAGGGGTCTATTTGTAAATTTAAAAATATGAAACTTGTAATTTGAAATTTTAAGTTTTAAAATCTTTAATGTCTTTTTTGTAAAAATTTATTTAAAAAATAATAAAATTTGGACTTATTTATAAATAAATATATTCAAGGGGTCTATTTATAAATATACAAATATTAAACTTGTAATTTAAAATTTTAAGTTTTAAAACATTTAATATCTTTTTTGTAAAATTTTATTTTAAAGATGATAAAATTTTGAACTTATTTATAAATAAAAATATTCAAGGAGTCTATTTGTACATGTACAAATATAAACTTGTAATTCAAAATTTTAATTTTTAAAACTTTCATATTGTGAAATTTTATTAAAAAATTTATAAAAATTGGGCTTATTTATAAATAAAAATATTTGAGGAGTCTATTTGTAAATATACAAAATATTGAATCTGTATTTTAAAATTTTAAGTTTTAATACCTTCAACTCTTTTTTATAAAATTTTATTTTAAAACTTATAAATTTTGAATTTATTTGTAAATCCACAAATATTAATTTTGTAATTTAATTTCTTATATAGGGTTTATTTGTAAAATATTTAAAATATTTAAGGTTCTTTTTATAAATTTTATTTGAAAAATATTAACATTTGGACCTTTTTATAAATAAAAATATTCGAGAGGTTTATTTGTAAATATATAAATATTAGGATTTATTTGTAAAATATTTAAAATATTTCAACTCCTTTTTATAACTTTTTCTTTGAAAAATAGTAATATTTAGATTTTTTATAAATAAAAATATTCAAAGGATTTATTTGTAAATGTTTGGGAGAAAGAGTGGATGGTGAGAAAATAAATTTTTTAGGAGTTTAATTATAAAATTACGGAGGATAAAAGTATAATTTTTTAAAAAAATTTGATTAAATAATAACCGGGGGTTGTAGGTAATAAATTTGAAAAGGAGAGGGGTATAAGTAATTATAAAAATTTCGGTAGATTTTTGATAAAAAAAAAAAAGAAATTTCGGGAGGTGTAGGAATTAGTCCTTTTTATTTTTTATTCCAAGGTACCGTGGGACTTGTTGAAAAGTAATAAATATGTTATTTATGATGTTTCTTAATAGTTTTTGCTTGGGTTCTATGGATGTTTCAGCGTCTTGCAGATGAAAATCAAGCTTGTTTCATGACTCTTCAGGTATTCCATCTAAACCAATTTTTGACATATAGTTGGAGATTTGTGTATTGAATTTTGTCATTTCTAATCTAGGTGTCTCTTATTTCTTATGTTATAAGTTTCGGGTTTTCTATAATTATGAATACTCTTGCGGCCATATTTATCTTTGTTTTTTTCCTTAATTTTTTATTGAGTTTTAAACCTTGTGTATCTAGTGATCAAATTATTTGTGATCTTTTATAGGTGATTACCCAAAAGTTTATTTTTCTGTTTAATCATCTTTCTTACCTGCAAGTTGTGCAAATACAGTATCACACTGCCTGGTGTACAGTGCATAGTTCTGCTCACGTGACCATAGTGTATAGTGCATAGTTCTGCTCACACAGAAGATAGAACTGATCAGTTTAGGCGAAGCCCCATTTCATTGCTTACACTACCTAATTTCAAGCATTATCATGATAAGCAGCATATTAAGAGTAATACGTGCTTCCTCCAATTTGTTCCAGTTGCTTTTATTGTGGAATTACTCAAACAAAACTTCTTTTATTGCTTGTAATTATAGAAAAGCCCTTGTTCTCTTAAAAATTTTACAAATATTAATTTTACAATGTGTTTTTTTATAAATATTTATAATAAAAAATTACCTACAAAATCAATTGTTTATTTCAACAAATATCCATGGGGATTGTATGTAATAATCCGTTGTTTATTTCAAAAACAAAAAATACATTCGAAGTGAAATGTGTAAATACAAATAAAAAATGAGAAGTTTTCTTCAAAATTTAAAGAAAATGAGGATTTTAATGTAATTTTTAAAAAATGAATTTTTTTTTAAATTTTGAAGAAAAAAGAATTCTAAGAAAATAAGTGCTTTTCTACAATTTTTTAAAAATTAAAGATTTTTCTATAAATTTTTCAGAAACCAAGGCTTTTGTGCATATTTTAAGAAAATAAGGACTTTTTATAAATTATAATGATATTATAATATAAATAAAAAAAATGAGAATTTATGTGAAATTTAGCTCGAAAGTAAAAAAAAAAAGGGTTTAAAACACGATTAAAATTCAATTAGGAGATTGTAGGTTATAAAATTATAAAAAAGAGAAATTTAAGTAGATACTAAAATCATGAGGATTAACTGATAAATAAAATATACTTCAAAAATTGTATATAAAAATCTCAAGAAAAGAGATATGAATTTATATAAGTGGAGCTCTTACTCATTACGTGGTGTGGTTAACTTGACTTATGCCCCCTATTAGTTCAAATCCGGGATACTTTTGGCGTTTCAATCAGATATTGTATATTATGGACTATATAAGAATGGATGTATTTATTTGGCACTCAATGAAATGTAGAATATAAGAATCCGTTTAGTAAAAGTCAAGATTAAGATTGAAATACTTTTATAAATTAATATTTTATTTACAATAATTTAAATTTTTAAAAAATAATATATATTTTTTTATAATAATTTAATTTAATAATAATATAAAATAATTAATTTTAAATTTTTTAAATTTTTTTTAAAAAAATACTGATTTTCCAAATGAAACGAGTCTAATGGATGTATGTGGAGGGAATGCCCTAAGCTTCTGAAGTATGGAAATTCCGTTGGTGACGTGATTGGTTCGCAGTCGAGAATCGGGAGTGTGCAACACAAGTAGAAAAGTGACGGCGTCGAAATGGAATTTAGGGGTCTGTTTGAAACGGGGTCATGGTTAATGTCAAGGTCAAGACTAGTGAACCACTTTTGTAAATTAATATCTTTTTATCAAAATTAAGACTTCAATAATTTAAAGCTTAAAAAACTATTTAATTTTTTATAATAATTTAATTTAATAATAATATAAAATAATAAATATTAATTTCACAATATAAAAAAAAATTCTAAAAAATGCTGACCCGGTCCTGACCCCAAACCAAACAGGCCCTGGGGAGCTACGAGTGACGCAGTTGAGAAGGCAGGCAGCCCATGCATGCAACGGGTACCGCCGTACAGACCATGGCGGAGCCTGGAGGGCAATAATACCATATCACCATTTCACAAAAACCGTACGATTTAAGACATTTATTAAATTTTAGAATATTTGAATTATTTTCTGAGTATTATAGTTCAAAATTACACGCTTATCTTCCATAAAATGCCATTTTGACACCCCAAGCGGAGACCTAATAACTTGCGACATGGATTGATGCCTATAGATATTAATTGAGACTTCATGTTCCGTTTGGTTTAAAATCAGAATTAGTCTATTTCAAAATTAATTTTCTTCTTATAAAATTAATATTACTTAGTTTATATTATTCTTAAATTAAATTATTATAAAAAAATAAATAATTTTTCAAATTTTAAATTATTGAAACGTTAATTTTAATAAAAAATATTAGTTTATAAAAATGATTCACTAGTCTTGATCCTGATTCCAAACCAAACGGTATCTCAAATCTTATTTTAAACCAATTTTTGGTGTTTAGTTCATGCAAAACTTGATTAGGAGCTCAACGGTGAATCGAACTTGTTGACTACAACTACCTCGCTTCAGTTCTGTTTCCCTTGAACGTCTCGAGCTGTCTTCGGCAAGAGTCAAATCCAAAATGGAAAAAAATAGGAGAAAAACTGATATTTTCTTTTAGAAAAATTGAGAGCGCAACAGACTTCAACCACACATCTCAATCATATAGTAAATTATATATTCGAGTTTTATCAATTTTATTATCCTCAAAAATTTAAAACTATTGTCTTGAAAAAAAATTATTTTTTGCATTTTTTTTATCTGAGTTTCCGGCTTAATACAAAATCTACATGCGATTGATTCATTACTTTGGTTTACATGGACTAAATTGAAAGCGAAATACAAAGAGACCTAAATATTTATGAATAACAAAATGCAAAGACCTACTTACAATTTCTTAATTTTTGTAATTTTTTATTTTTATTATTCATCTTCAGCTTTCTATCTGTTATATTTAGTACACTTATGTAGATACTCATTTATAACTATTTTCAACCCATTTAGAGTTTGACAAAATGGAAAAAATCAAATCAAAGTGTACCAATTTCATCTTGGTCATTGTTAATGATTATCTGATTTGACTATTCAGATTGAAAAAAGAATTATTTTTAATAAAATAATTAGAAAATTTTCTTACGCACGGACGTCTTAAGTATTTTATAATGCAATTAATATGTCAGATAAAATATTTTAAAAATATTGTTTTTAGTTGCAGTGTATTTCGATTGGAAAAGATTTTTATAAACACATAATTTTTAAAATCTAAAATAATAATACATAATTTGAAAAGTTTTCAAAAAAAAATAAATAAAGAAAATCCTAAACAGAGAGCTTCGGTGACGGCAGGATGCAACAGAATCCGTACTAAATTATGTTGAACAAACTCCCGAATTTGAAGATTTAAATTTTCTGAACCATGTTCTACAATTGAAAAAGATATTATATGGTCTAAAGCAAGCTATAAGAATTTGGTATGAGAGAGTTAGTTCTTTTTAGTATCAAACAATTTTGAAAGAAGTTGCATTGACACTACATTATTCCTACGTAAAATATTTGATGACTTATTAGTAGCACAAATTTATGTTGATTTATATTTGGTGCCACTAATGAAAAACTTTGTGAGCTATTTGTAAATACAATGAAGAAGGAGTTCAAGATAAGTATGATAGGAGAATTGCATTTCTTTTTTGTCCTTCGAGTATAATAAATAAAAAGGGGATCTTCATCAACCAAACCAAATATACCCAGGAGTTACTTAAAAGATTCAACATGGATGAAGCAAATGCTATAGAATATTAATGAGCCCTTCAACTAAGTTGGATAAGGATGAAAATGGTGAAAAAGTTAATAAGAAGCAATATAAAGATATGATTGGTAGTTTACTATATATTACCACAAGTAGACTTGATCTACTTGATATCATATTAAGTATTTACTTATATGCTAGATTTCAATCATCTCCTAGGAAATCACATCTATTTGCTATGAAATGTATATTTAGATATTTTAAGAGCACACTAGACTTAGGATTATGGTATTTAAGAGAGAGATGCTTTGATTTGATTGGCTTTTATGATACATATTATAACGGATGTTATGTGGATCGAAAGAGTACTAGTAGCACTTGCCAGTTTCTTGAAAAATCTCGTCTCATGGAGTTCCGAGAAACAAAACTCAGTGAGTCCGGCCCATCATGACTGTGACTTTACTCAAACACAAGTGAGTCCGGCCCATAGAAATGATATGGGCCGGGCCCAATTCACTACCTCGTCATTCTCCCGCGCAAACGCGCCCATTTGGATGTCCGTCTTCAAAATCCCGTCGATTGAGCGCCAACTCGCATCGCTAGCTCAAAAACTCGCCCCAATTCCTCGCCGGCCACCATGCCCCCCGGCTCCACGGCCATCGTGCTCACCGCCGACAACATCGTCCTCCTCGCCAAGGACCCCACTTCCACCCTCCCTCCCGCTCTCTTGGACTCCGTCCTCGTCGCTGCCGTCCTCTCCCTCCTCTCCCGCTCCTCGGCTCCCTCGGCCTCGTCCCTCGCCTCCTTTTGCTTGCCGCCGCAGATGATCGCCATATCTGCTCCATCGCCGACCGTCTCCTCGCCGCCGACTGGCCCAAGCCCTTTCTCCCCGAGATCGCCGCCCTCTTCCGCGACTTCCCGGCGAGCGTCGACCTGTCCGGCTTCCTCGACAGGATCTTTTACAAAATGAAGGAAATTGATCTCCAGGAATTGCCGTCCTTGGTCTACCAGCTCCTCGTCCTTGCCTTCAAGGCGCCGCTCCGGAGGACGGTGGTGCGGGAGCTGCCGTGGTTTTTGGCCAAGCCTCAAAGAGGGCAGCCGGCGATAGTGCGGCAGGTGTAGGGGGCCGTGATTATGCACTCGAACTTCGCCGTCAAGCAGGATCCGGCGCTAGGGCAGGATGTCGTGGCGTCTGTCCGGTCGGATGCAACGGCGGTGAATCATTTCACTGTCGCAGTGCTTTTCTCCATGGCTAGGGTTCGGAGATTCAGTGACAGCGCCATTGCCTCCCTCAGGGCTGCAGTGGTTGGATCTCGCCTTGACTTTGGGGTTTCGAGGTGAGCAAGGTGAGCATTTGTTGAGATTTTGGATTTCTGAGGGCGGAGAAGCTGGCTGTGTTGGAGGCTTGATGAGTATTGTAGAGCTCGGCATGATCTATAGCACTAAATCAGGCTGCAAGGGAAAATAACAAATAGCTCAATGAAAAGTGGAATTATTAAAATCCTAATCTTAATTTGTTGATTGATGATTTTTTTGTTGGGAGAGTTGAAAGAGTGTCGAACCGGAATAATATAGTGGGCCGGACACCAAATCATCCCAAAAATTTAAGCTCATGGAATATGATTTTTTCACTATATATATTGGATTTTATTTGTCTAATATTCGATGTGGGACTAATTTATCACACTTGACATTATAACAATCTCTCCTTCAGATATGATTTAATCACATCAATTTTAACACTCTTAATTAAGAATTTTTTTACTTGATCAGTTCCATCGTGTGACCCATACCAACGGATTTTTTTTGTCTCATTCTTTTGATTTTTTAAGAGAAATTAACATGCGACTCAATTCAGTCGCACCATCACGGTAATTTTGGTCTTAAGAGTTTGCACAGTTTCGAACCTGAAACTCTAATGCCATTTATTGGGGGAGTCGAAAGAGTGTCGAACCGGAATAATATAGTGGGCCGAATACCAAATCATCCCAAAAACTTAAGCTCATGGAATATGAGCCTTTTTCACTGTATATATTGGATCCTATTTATCCAATATCTGATGTGTGACTAATTTATCACACCTGACATTATAACACTTTTTGTAGACTACGCTAGATTTCAATATAAGGCAGAATGTCCATGGAGGTACATTAAAGTGGGGGAAGAAGAAGCATTACACAAAAGATTCTCCATAAACTGAATTTTCAATTATTTTGGAGAAATTATTAAGCAAAGTACAGTATTGCTCTTCAAACTGTTTGAGTAGCCAAAGGAGTTGTGTGGTTCTCCTTGGTTTTTATGATTCATGTTGGTTCCCTTACAGTTAAAATTTTCCGAACTCCAAGCAACATTTCTTTCTTATGTTGCAGCTAATAGAGCAGTGCAAATATATAATTCTTTCTCTGAAGCCTCAGCAAATCTCAGCTGTTATCAAGTAAAATCCATTCAAATTTATCCAGAATGGCATACACTTATCACATGTTTCTTACATGAACTGTTCCCAAGGTTGATTGTCGATGTGGTACAAAGCTATCCATACCCGTTGCTAGAACATGTTGGACAGGTAAAGGAGCTATTGGATTACTTCATATTCATGCATAACAAAGCTGCTAGCAGTCTAGTCAATGCCATCTGGGCACTCATCAAGTTCAGCCATGACCTCCAAGGGTATTATTTGCCTTGTCATTTACACTGTAAATGATATTCATTCTAATGCTAGCACTCTTATGGTATTTTCCAGGATTACATTATATTGGTTTTACGGAAGGCTATGTTCAGAAGAGAAGAGGAAATCTGTCTAGCTGCTACCAGCACTGTTATTAATCTTATTTTAGCAGAGAGCAAATTGAAGAAAATCAGTGTAAATTCTTTACAAGAATCTTCTGGTCAAGCCAGCTGCAGCCAGCAAGCAGAAATCACCTACAAAGTTTTCGGTCTCTTTCATGAATTGAGTGGATTGCTCCACAGATCTCTCACAGCAAGTGTGCATCTCTGATGGTTATAGAGTTTTCACTATTTCCTTAATATATGTTTTGGCCATGTCATGATTTAATGAGTTAAAGAGATTGTCTACATGCGCTTCTTGAAACTTGCTGTGTTAAGACTCGTTTGTTTCCAGCAGTGTTCTTGATTTCCTCTGGTCTCATTTCCTTCACTTTTTTCTTGAGGTATTTCTGCACGTCCTGCAATTTAGTTGTATTTTTTTTGTCTTAGTTCTATATATCTTCATGACATTGGTGGTCCGTTTAGGAGGCTTTGATAGACCGTGCAAGATTGTGATCACTAAACAAGTGTGACGTTTAAATAGTGGATGGCGAATGAAGTCTGTTATGCAGGATTCAGCGCCACCTCTTGAAATAGATAATTGTTTCAAGCTGGAGAGTGGAAAAATCTTGTTAATAGAGCCTGTAGAGTTCGTTCTCTCATGTGTTTCTTGGATTCTTCTACTTCAGTCAAATGGTAAACCTGACCATCCATCAGATTCCTCTTGGCCATGTTTTGGCTTTTTCTCTTTCACAAGGAGACGAGGTAATTCTACTCTCTTGTATAGATTGCAAACAACTGAGTATTGGTTATGAATCTTCTAGTTCACTTTCCCAGCAGCACAATTTTTTATCATCCTGTTTCTGTTAAAATCATTTCAGGCAGGAAGATCACCATGTACTGAGCTATTCTCGAATGCGTAGCAAAAATCCGTTTTACCTTAAGCCAATGCAGCTTCAACGGTATTTAGACTTATCTGTATTTATTTCTTGTGGAGATTTTGGCTTAATCTTTTTGTTTTTCATGTTTCTTGAGATTATTTTTTTATGTGACTTGCTTTTGGTTCATTTCCATGTTGAATCGGATGGTATATCTCAGAACCAAGATTCTGGATTTCATTCTTCTAGCGTGGACGAAATTTGGTACAACAGTTGGATGCTGATGAGAGTTGTGGAGGTGTTTGTTACAATAATTGCTTTGAAGTTGGAAAAAACGGCGGATGAACAAGCGCTGGTTCTTGAAAAGGAACTTTTGGAACTCATCGATTTTCAGGATTCTCTACAGAAAGTGTTGGGGATCAAAAAACAGGGAGTTTTTAGCAGACAGAGGTCATCCTCTAGGGTTGGTGTTCAAAATGTACCTGATAGAACTAATGGTGTGTCGAAAGAGTTTTCTCCTCTTTCCTTTGCAACATTATCTCAGTTGAAGAGACCGTTCTTTGCAACCTCAAGTACTACCAGCTGCTGGATACTGCAGTGAAGTTAGATAATGCTTCCGATGACAATAATCAAGCAGTTTCTCAGATGAACAGTCAAACCTCAAGGAAGGGATTGGAGCAGTGTCCGCAACTAGTTTCGTTCGCTTTGAGAGTTTGTCTTCACCAGATAAAATCTGTCACTTCGGTGGGAAGGGAGACATGTGGGGATCTGCTACAAACCATAATTTATGGAGAGGTCGATAAGTTGGGACGGCCTATAATGCAGTCGGTATGGTTGCTCAAGCCAAGCAATAAGTTCGAAAGTACTTCAAAGAAAAAAGAAGCTAAAGAGAAAAAATCCGGGCAGACTAAAGGAGATCGGCTGAATTTGTCATTAATTTGCTTGACTGAGTTGTTTAAATTGAAATTGTCACAGGACAATTTAAATGAACTGATCAAGGATTTTGTCCCTGTAGCTGCAACAGAGTTGGACTTGCGAAGTAAAACGAATGATGTTCAGGGCAGTTGTGAACAAGAATTAATGGTGGATGATCCTCATGTTAAAAGCTTAAACTCATTTTTGGATAAAAGAATAAAACCGCTATACCCTTTCTCTTTTTTGGGAAGCAGAGGTACCTTTGGTGATTTTGGCTTTTTTGTTTGTTGTTGAGATATATCTTTTTTAAACTATTCTTACATTCTCATTCTTCTTTTGTTTGTTCGACATTGCTAAACTATCTCATATTCTTCACTGAAAATTCCATTTTCCTTCCTCTCTTACAATTCCTTGTTCTCTAATTATTTTCATGGAAATAATGCTGTTGACTGTTGAGATAGTCTGTAATATTTGCCTTTTCTAATGTCTTACTGGACAGTGCAGTTGATAAGTTTCTGTTAGTTATTTATCTATTCCGTTGTGTTTATGCTTTTGACTATGCCAGTCACATTCTTCACAGGTTCTGTGGGAATTATTTCTAACCATTTGCCAAAAACTGCCTAGCAAAGAAAGTGATCCTCATGGAAGCTGGGCCGCTAGTGTATGCAGAAATATTTTAGTAGAAATGACAAGTTTCCGCAGTTTTGTATGCAAATATGAATTTTTACTGGCCTATATATGCAATTTTGTTTGTTTGTATATATGCAAAACCCCCGTCTTTTCCTAAAAATACAGTGAACTTTGTGTTTTCTGCTTTTTGTGTCTTCTCACCTTGGCATAATGCAGAACCAACAAGAGAATGTGACAGTAAGGAAATCATCAGCAAGAAAAGAGAGAACAAATGCTTTCTGGACCTGATCTTCCAGATAGAGGACTATGAAAAATATCTCATTCAGCTCAGCAAGCTGACCAAAGTCAGCACGTTACGGCACGCCAAGCGCAGCACTGCCAGGGACTTCCAAATATTAGAGACATGGAAGATTGACAACCAGGAAGATGCAACCCAAAACGAACCTTGTGCGGATTCTGCACAATCTGACACTGAATCTGGCAATGATTCTGATCATATCAGAGAAGAATACGAGCCTGAAAAGGATGCTTCCGCAGAGTCCACTGATGCAGGCAGCGAGACGAAGGCTCACAGGTTGAGAGAGAAGAGGAAGTTGTTGCAATGGAAAGAAAGAAGACTAGGTTTGAGTAAAGTGGTCCAAGGCTCCGTTGAAACATGACAGCAATGAGCAGTTCATTCTTGAACTCATTCATTGATCTTGAATGTCTAGGCCGCCACGTTACGAGACAGATGAAGGAATCAGCAGGGGAATTTGTGAGATGCAAAAAATATGATATTTTTGCAAGAACTAATTTAGAGATATATTATATCAGCCATTACTGAAGATTTTGTTGTCCAAGAGGTATTTTTTCTTGCAAGTCATAGAAAGACATTACCGCTGAGACTTCAGGATGCCAATGCCAGGTAGTTTTATCAGAGAACTTGAACAGATATGTGAGCTCATACTTCAATTTGATAAATCAAGCCATAAATTGTTGTGGTCCTCGCTTAATCCCGCTCAGAAACACGTGGATTTGATACTGACAGAAGACATATTTATCTAGTTTGGTTCACATCAATATCTGTTGCGTAATGACAATTTCGTCAAAAACTCGTATTTTGTTACCAAATGAAATAAATTTGGCAATTAAACAGACATTTTCCTTTCCAATTTTTTGCACATCCCTCTCAATCCAGCGTCAAATTTGTGGCGCACCAATTCAATAATTCTTGCAAATGAATCCAAAAGAAAGGCAGAAACGAGGGAAAGAGTCCAAATGAAGAGGAGCTGTCCCATTTGAAGGCATGCCATCAGAAGACATGAACACTGGGGCTCTTTCTCATATTGCACACAGGCATGGGCTCTGGTGACCCGAAATGCAAGATTCCTTTTGCTTTATTAGCCAACTCAACTTTAGAATTGCTAGGTTGGAACTTCAAAAATTGAAGTATCAAATTATGGCTTCTTCCTCAACATGATTGATATGGCATTTTATGTTCTATTTTGAAGACCAATCAAGAGGACATGCCTTTTGTGACATCTCATCCCACTTCTATGAAATGTAGATATGATGCCATGGTGGCCGTCTTACTCTCCAAAATTCAAAATAATAATAATAATAATAATAAATCGAAGTATCATAGAACTATGTTTTGGAATTGGTTCTTCTGATCATCCAGAGCTTCTGATGTACTGACATAGTTATAGCCAACGTAACCATGTAAATTGCGTCAAGCACTACCCTTGATTAGATTAGCTAGAACAAACTTGATTAGTCAGGGAAAAAGACAAGAAAAACAAAGATTAGACCGGAAGAAGAAGAAGAAGGATTAGTAGATAATTTAATGATTTAATAACTTGTGCTGCAAGCAAAATGTTAATCTCTAATTGGTGGCCAACTTATCATGAAATACAAGAAAAGGAAACATCAATCTTGACAATAGTTCTTCGATAAAGACTTTTTTTTTATGTAGTCCTGAAGTAGAAGTTTTGATTTGAGTGATCAACTATTGAGCTTAGCTGGAACTAGATATGAAATTCAAAAAGAGATTTCTTTTGCATATGACCACCTCTACTATTTCTTTATTTGCATTAAGAACACTTGCGTGCCTTTATTTTGGGTATACATGTATAGTGCATGTTCATGCATGCATTTTTCATAACCTCACTTTCACCATTTTTATTAGTAGAAACTATAGAGCTAATGTTTCTGTATGTATTCGTCAAAATCTCACTAATAGAAAGGTACACTTAAGGACTTGTGAGCAATTTCAATCAGTCTATAAGGGTATATGTGCATATCAAACTTTCCCGCGATATTACATAACTTTTCAGGGATACAAATGCGAAAATTCAACAGGTTTGCATAACCTATTCCAAGAAAAATGTGGAGTTTAGATACAAGCTTTCTCCCTATAAATCAGTACATATATAGCCGCCTCCTGCTTATCCTTATAGTTCTAGTTTTATTTTAGTTTTTTCTGCTCCTTGTTCTAATTTCATTAATTAGCATAATAATCACGAATTATCTATCTATTTTTTGGATTAATAAAGCTGACTACTTTTTCCATTTACAAATGCCTCAACAAATATTCGTTTGCATTACCAAACTGGACATTATTACCTTGAGCTAGAAACATATCTGATCCGTGATTTCTAGTAAGCAATGAGAATGGCAAAGCGGGAGATGACGGAGGTGATGATGGATCACTGTTATCTAAAACAAGATTTACATCTTTGATCTAGAGATTAAGAAAACCAAAAATAAACCAAACAAATTCCATAATCTATCAAAATCCTTTTAATTATCCAAAACCCTAGCATTAACCGGACATTGCAACGAACAAAAACCAACGATACTCAAAAAGACCAAAACACCCTCACTCCCACTAAAACACCCACGCCAAACTTGCGCGCAGGAAAAAAGAATCCACGGGGCCATTTCCGTCAACCCACCCAAAACCTGTGGGTGGCAAATCCGTCGGCGGCAGCAGCACCAGCACAAACGCCAGTACTACCACTACTGCAACAACTCTTGGCAACTCATTTACTCAACAAAACCATGGGCCTGCCTCCATCCTTCACCACCCCAAACCACCGCCTCTCTTCGCGGCGGCCTTCCCTCTCCGTCTGCCGCCGCTCGCGGCGGCCACGCAGCTCTCCCTCACCACGGTCTCCTCGTCCATGTATATCTGCCGGCGCCGGCACTCCTCGCTGCAGAACGCCCTGTCCCCTCTGCTCAAAAGAAAATACAAGTTTATTTCACGGATTCGAGAATACACTAAACACGAAGGAGGAGAAGGGAGAGGAAGTTACCTGTACATGTAGATGTCTTTGGAGTGGGAGAGGGGCTGGTGGCAGAGGAAGCAGTGCTCGAGGAAGGGGCTCAAGGGGAGGGTCGTGGAGAGTTGGTGATTAGGGTCAGGGTTAGGGCTAGGGTTCGGGGGTTTGAGGGAGGTGATCTTGTTGAGGATTTGGGGGCTCCTGTTGGAGACACGCTGCTGCTTGGGTTCCAGGAGGACGCCCAAGCCCGCCATTTGCGTCTCTTCGTTGGGCTGTTGAAGGAAGTGGACGTTTTATTTGGGGAGAGATGTATATGGTGTTCCTGCGGAGCAGGTTTGAAGTGATTCGGTTTCGGTGTGCTCACCTCTTAGCCGCTTTGGAGACTCGGATTGAGCGCAAACCCTAATTTCAAGACTCGTAATAGTTTTTCTTTTTTTTTTTTTTTCGGAGCAGACGAAGTACTCCGAGGAAATAATTTCTTCAAGGAGGTGCAAATTTACATTAAATTAAACTTAAAATTGGTATCAAGATTGGGGGGTTGGATTGATTGGGTTTGACATGTAGATGTTGGACAAGCAACAACCCAACAGATCATTTGGACACCTACCTGGTTCGGGTGCTGACGAGACGTTGCACTCGCATCACATCCAATCCAACCTCGATTGCGGCTAATCTTTTTTGTTCTTTTAATGAACAGCTTGCTTACTACATTAATTCATCTCGAAGCATTCATTATGTGCTTTGCCTTGCCTCCTCAAAAGTTTTCACTTCCAGTCTGCGTGTTATTGAAATGAAAATACGAAAATCCTAATTATGATTAAATTTAGAGACTAATTCACTAATTGAACTAGTATTACTCCTCCATAATCGAAAACCAAACGGCCCCGAGGTCTCCATCAGTTGCATCTAATTTGAACGAAGTCTTTTATTAAAAGACAAAAGCTTATCAAAATGGAAAATTTGCGTCAAGAAAATCCGATCGTCAATCGGATCCGATCCGTATGACAACAACGAATACAGGATGCGGTAAGCGCACCCAATCCGGATGACGGGACCCGAACTGGAGAGTAGAATCCGAAAGAAAATTTGGACGGTAGCGAGGGAACAGGATAAGAGTGGAGGAAGAAGAGGGAGAGAGTGGGCCCAGCATCCAAAGTCGGGTACGAAGGACGCCTCTGCGTAATGACTGGTAGCGAGAATGGGCGTCCACGTGTCCTTGCTAGCTGGTGCTGTTCTTTGCGCCTCCTCCTCCTCCTTTCCCGCGGTCCCACCCATGCCCAGCCCCGGCGCCGTGTAGGGTTTCGTGTCCCCTTCATTTTCTTCCGCTTTACATAAAACCCCCTCTTTTGTCCAACTTGCATTTGGCCCCCTGTGAGTTCCTAATTACATTTATCCCCCTTCTTGGGTTAATAAAAGCGAGTTTAATTTGTCGCTTGTCTAAGATAATAAATAAAAAAATTGTGAAAATGACTTTATCTTACGGTAATATACTTTGACGGTTAGGCCTGATTTATGTACGATTCAAGTTTCAGGATTTTAAGTAAAATAATAAGACTAGAAAATTTTTTTGAACGAGAAATTAGATGCTCACATGTTATTCAAGTCGAAGATTCTCCGACTCTACATTAAGCATAAAGTGTTTTAACTCGAAATAGATTGTTTTATGCATAAACATATTTTTTAAGAGTTATGTTTGATCAAATATAATTTTTTTAATATTTAAAATACTTATATTTCTAACAGAAAAAGAAGAATAATTCATTTTTAAAAATATTTTCGGCAAGAATAATTATTTTGAATTAAAATAGTTTATCTTTAACGAGAACAATCTGTTTTGAAGGTCGAGAGATGAAAGTATATGTCCACAATAAAAGAATTTCTTTTTGACAACAAAGAGAAAAATGTCAAATGCCCTGCGGTATAAAATGCCAAGTGACAGGGGGTTATGTGCAAAGAGCGAACTGCAAGGCACGACGCTCAAAGACCACTGTTTTGGGGGTTCATTGGGATTTATGCGAGCAGAGCCGGGGAAATACAAATGCAAATTATTTTTTAATATAAAAAACGTTAATTTTAAAGAAGAAAAGGAAAAATATATTGCCGCACGAGAAGGGAAAGTGGGCCTGTAACGATGGGCCTGCTGGAAGAGGTCCGGTGGGCTTTTTCTCCTCCTGCCTGCTCGATCCGTTCCGTTCGTATTTGCGCTTGCTTTCTACAAATTTTTTTATCCGGTGGGCTTCAGAAAATTTGCGCTTGCTTTCTACAAATTTTTTTTATGCGGTCCAGTTCCGTTCGTATTTCATTTTTTCAGTCCATATTTTTCAAAATTTATTTGATTCAATCCGTTGATCACAACTAAACTTTGTGTTGGAATTCACAGCGGAAGGTTCACGAATTACCTTATTCTCAAATAATGCAAGAAACGAGAAGTAATACAAAATAAAAGAAAATAATAAGATAAGACAATGAGAAATCCACTATCCAAAAAAAAGGCTTTTACAAGAGTCTACAAGAAGAACTTTACTCTTTCTTACTCAACTAAACTCTTTTACCGATCCTCGGCAATACCTCCACTTTCAGAAAGAATCTTTAAGAGAGCATCACGAGAAATCACCACGAGAGACCACCGAAAAGCACTAAAAAGACCCACACACGAGAGCCAACATTCTCTCTCTTTCTCTTCTTTCTATTCTTTCTATTCCTCTCTCTATTTTTCTCTAGTTCAATCTTAATATTACGCCCCACTTAAGCTCTATATATTATAGTATATTTATAGACTCTTATTGGGTTTGAGTTTTACTCTAATTATAACTCCTAATAATACAAATCAATCATAAATCTAAATCTAACTTTGGATTTCTACTTTAACTCAAACTCTAATTCGAGTTCGAAACATCTAAAACTTAACAATCTCCACCTTGGCTTGAACTCGGGCGTGCCACCATCACTAATCTTCAGCCGTCATCTCTCATCCAGCCCCTACCCTTAGGTTATTTGCTTATTCAGCTAATTTCAAGACGCGAACTCGAGCCAACCTCGAATTTGTTCTTCATGCCTATAGTCTAATACTTTTGGAAGCTTTTCGGATGATCTGTGTCTATTGTTGTAGTAAAAGTAATTCGAGAAGAACATTTATCTCCCATTAAATTATTCCGAGTATCATGCTTCCTCTTCACTACTGTAGCCATCGAAACTCCACCTGCAATAGTATTCCCTATTAATCGATAAACATTGTCGCACTTCTCATCTTTCATCAAGATTCTAATATCACGTGTCACCTTCATGACTCCATCTCTTGCTGAATAATTACAGCCTTTTGAGTCCAGTACATCAAGTGAAATTAGATTTCTTCGCATCTTGGGGACATGCCTCACTCCAGTAAGAGTACGAATCGCTCCATCAAATATCTGGATTTTGATTGTTCCCACATTGGCAATCTCACAGGCTGAATTATCGCCCAACCAAATAGTACTTTTCTTCTTATTCTCCTCATAAGAAGTAAACCAATCCTTCCTGGAGCAAATATTATAAAAACTACCGGAATCTAAAATCTACTTACAAGAAGTGCCGATTTCTATGGATACTGCAAGAACGTCTCCATCCGCATTATTATCATAAGTATCATCCACTATTGCCGTTGTCATATTGGAGGACTCTATCTTCCCACGTTCAGGGCAATACCATCTAATATGGTCATACTTCTTACATGAATAGCATTGTACTTTCGCCTTCAATTTTGATTTGAACCGTTGCTTGCCTTCTCCATGTTCTCTTAATCTTCCTCTTTTGTGAGCCACCAATCCTTCACCAAACTCCATATTAATGTTGGAGTTTCTCCTTCTCTCATTAGAAAGAAAACTAGTTGTCATATCTTTCATCTTGAGAGTTTCTTTACCATAAAGAATTATGGTCACAATATGATCGTACGAAGTAGGAAGAGACATCAGGAGAATCAACGCCTTATCGTCCTCCTCAAACTTCACATCAACTTTCAGCAAATCATTGATAATCTTATTGAAAGCATTTAGGTGATGTAATATAGTTGTACCTTCGCTCATACGCACTCCGTACAACTGTTATTTCAAGTAGAACTTGCTCGTGAGGCTTTTTGACATGTACAACTTCTCGAGTTTTGTCCAGATGTCCATTGTCGTCTCTTCGTCAATGACATTGTACAAAATCTCATCAGTCAGGTTTAGAATAATTAAATTTAATACCTTTTGATGTATCTCCTTCTAGTCTTTATCGCTTATCTTGACAGACCTCGTTTCTTTTCCCTCTAACGTCTTTTACAGACCTTGAAAAGTAATAACCGCCTTCATCTTCTTTTGCCATAAGACAAAATTTATCTTGCCGTCAAACTTCTCCACCTCCAGTAAGGACTTTGCCATCTTGGTTGTTTGCTCCTAGGCTCTAATGTCAATTGTTGGGATTGGCAGCGGAAGGTTCACGAATCACCTTGTTCTCAAACAACACAAGAAACGAGAAGTAATACAAAATAAAAGAAAATGATAAGATAAGACAATAAGAGATTCACTATCAAAAGAAAAAGCTTTTACAATAGTCTACAAGAAGGACTTTATTCTTTCTTACTTAACTAAACTCTTTTATCAATCCTCGGCAACGCCTCCACCTTAAGAGAGAATTTCCAAGAGAGCACCACGAGGAACCACCACAAGATACCACCGAGAAGCATTAAAAAGACCCACACACGAGAGCCAACACTCTCTCTCTTTCTCTTCTCTTTATTTTCTCTATTCATCTGTCTCTATTTCTCTCTAGTTCAATTTTAATATTACGCCCCACTTAAACTCTATATATTATAGTATATTTATAGATTCTTATTGGGTCTGAGTTTTACTCTAATTATAACTCCTAATAATACAAATCAATCATAAATCTAAATCCAACTTTAGATTTCTACTTTAACTCAAATTCTAATTTAAGTTCGAAATACCTAAAACTCAACAACTTTGTTCTTTCCGATTTTTCCATTCCAACTCAAATTAGGACTCAGAATTGTTTTCCTCTCAGGCTTGTTTGCTGTCATTTCGTCTCATAGCCAAGCATTCTTCTGCAGCATAACATATTCTTTCCTGATGGCAGAAGAGGAAGAAAAACATAATTTTCTCACTGACTCGACATCCTGAACTATTTCGGTAACCCAACTCCACCGTCGATCCCCATCATAACACTTGTGATTTGCTTTTTGACAGACTACAAGAAGGAGATTTCCAATTCGTATCACCGTCGGGTCGCGGCGGTCGCTGGTGGCAGTACCTACGGATGGTAATTTTTACGAGGTTGTTGTACTACAAGCTGCCAAATTTTCGAGCGGGTTTACCATAATAATGCTTGTTTAGATGTCTTGAATCAACAAGATTTTCATACGGTGTAAATTAATCTTGTGGTTGGTACAATTTTATTTGGTTTTTTGGCACAAATGGAGGTTTTTGGATGTTTTATCGAGTAAATGACTAAATTTTACAACTTCACAAGTGGTAGTTGCTGCAAAATCTGAATTTTTTGTAGAGTTTTGATATTTGTTTGTGCGTTTCTAGTTTGATGTTGATATGAAAATTCTGATTTTCAAATAGTATTTTCCTTTACAAGGAATTTGGAAGGAATGATCTTGATTTGTTTTTTTTGTAAAATTTTATCGTAGCTTTGGCTTACTACTTCTCCATAGAAATCTTAAAAGAGAAAGACTACAAGAATTACATGAGTGCAATCATGGCATAACTCGATAAACTACTTTTTGGACCTTCATTCATGGTGTTTAAATTTAGGGAAAAAGACTGAAAAAATTGTAGTGTTTAATATTCTATTTGATTACAACTCGACAATAGGAAGGGTATTCTAATAACAAAATTTATGTATGTGATTTGATGTATTGGTTGTATTCATTTATATCTATTTACTTATATTTATTTGTATGTACCTACATTAGAATTGTATTCACTATTCTATTTAATTATATTCATTTATTTATGAAGCCTATTAACTTATATTATATTTGTATTCAATTTTTTATACAATTCTACTCATTTATGTGTGAAGTGTATTTCCTAATATCATACTTGTATTCACTTTCTTGTATGATTGCACTTATTTATCCATAATATATATTCATTTTATTTTTAAATGATCCTTCAGCAAGTTAGAAATGATCCTCTCGAGGTCTTTTTTGGTTGATCATATGTCTTTCTTATGATACTTTAGCAATCTTATGGTAAGTGTATGACAATGAATACTTTTTAGTAAAATTGAATACATAATAGTCAAAATAAATACTATATTTTTCAAATAAAATAAACTTGCCAACTTAAAAATAAATACTTTTTATTAAATTAATAAATAATACTAATAAATAAATAATTTTTATATAAAATAAATATTTTTATTACTCTGGAGTAAATACTCTGAGTTCAAGAGGCAGATGAAGTTAGGATTTTGTATTTGATCTATTCGATTGCCGAATCAAACCAATTAGCTAAAAGCAAATGGAGCCTAAACTTTGTGGTTCCTTTCAATTTTAACTAAAAACAAAAAAATATGGAGTGAAATTTTGGTCTCATGACAAGCTGAATTATATTTTGAACTTTTATAGCTTAGAAGTGGAGAGCTAACTTTTACTATGCATTATTTATATATTATTATCATTTATTATACAAAAATGAATACATAATAACTAATAAAAAAAATATTTTTTTATAAAAAAATGAATATGTACCAACTAAAAATAAATATATAATATTAAAAAAAATTCATAGTCTTAAAAATACATATCATTTACTTACAAAAAAAATTCAGTTGATTAAAAAAATGAAATACACCATCATAATTGTGAATGATATCATAAACAGAAATGATCATCATACATAAATTCATAACATGACCAATACAAATACAATTACATATTGTCTTACAAAGTCTCAATCCATAACTCAACGAACATATCAAAGAAATAACTCATTCTTCATAATAAAGAATGTCTATAATACATAATATATGCAATAAAAAAATCATAGAACTGAAGAATACATAACACATGAAGAAAGACTTTTATGAATATTACAAATCACTTCATAGGTATGTATTGTGACTCATGTGCATGGTCACGAAACTGATCTCCATAACATACTTTTGAACCATATAATAGATGTCCCACATTGTATGCACTACTTATTCATTAGAATCAAGAAGAATGGTTGTATTCAAATAATTGAGGATGTAATACCTTAGTCGTATGTCATCAAACTAACATATTTTCTCAAGAATAGAATTCATTGTTGAAATAACAGAGATGGAGAACATGCATCCCTAGTCTTTGTACTATGCGATTGCAAATAAGTTCTTGACAAAAGCCATTAGACAATATATTTGAGATCAAATAGATAAAATGGACCTTGAGATGGACTAGAGATGTGATCAATGTCAGAATTTAAAAGAAGTTGAAAAAATTATTGAAAACACCTCAGAATTCCAAAAAGATGAAGAAAAAGAACATTATAAAGAGTGGTGATTTTGCCTTGCAAAATGCATGAATGATAGTTTTAACTGGCAAGCGGCACGAGTGATGATAATTTTGGCTTGTAGATGCATCCAAATGATGGTTTTTCCTCATGGACAAGAAGGTGAATATAATAATTTGGGAAGCAGGTGCAATTTTGTCTAATTATCCCTTTTGTGATAACATGGATAAGTTGGAGGGCTAAAAGAAAAGTGAAATATGGATTAGATTGAAGCAGATGAAAAAATTTGGAAAGAACAAATATGAAAATTTTCAATTTTTTTCTTTTAAGCCCTTTCTTATACCATTTTTGGCAGATTAGTATTGTGCATTGTGCAATAGTCACAATAGAGTTTAATCATGGTTGTCATTTGTAGCTTGCATTTGTTACACCTAACTCATTTATATATTTTAAACTGAAAATATCATATCAAAGAAGTATTACCCTTTCAACAATCTTAATTATAACTTTTTTGATTTCTAAAATATTGCTATATTCAGTTATGAACTTATTTATATTCATGTTATTGTTTATGAGTAATTATTCTAAGTTTAATAGGTAAATTAAATAGTTATTCTTTTAATACACATGTTACTTGGACAATCTAAAAAAATATTATTTTAGATATGTTGATGGAGCCTGGTGCAACTTTGGCTTTAGTTCGTTAGTTGGATCGTAAGTGGGTCACGTCTATTAAAATTCCTCAAGGCCTAGTACTAAAGCATACCCTTGTTGAGGGCTCCTAATGGCTCAGATGGTGTTGTGTGCTAGGATGATATATCTGGTTTGTAGTATTTGGTTATGGTTTATGATGTTGACTAAATATAGCACCATGTGCTTAAGCTTGGACTTGAGCATAGTAACCCTGAAGATTTTGCATTATTTGAGCTTGACTTTATAGGTGCTAGGTTTGAAGAGTCTACATGGTTTGCACCTCAGTTTTTAGCATCTAGGACATATGCTAGACAGCAGCAGCCATGGTTTGAAATTCCTATTGATCCACCAATTTAGAAGGTTTTTCAGCGATCATAGACAACGAAACTGCCCTAGGTTACTATTATTATGCTAGTGGTTGAGTCAATGAGTTGGTTGGTTGGATTGGATCAACTGGTACCCCGAGGAGTTGTGAGACTCTTCTGGCATCAAGGCGCATGCCCCCCAATTTGGTTCCTAGATGACGATGTCCTTGCTACTCTAAAGACATGGTCAGAGGGGTCAACAATAACCTCTTAGATCGGTAGAGAAGAGAGGTAAATCAAATCTCAATGAAAACACCACTATTGATGGAGTTGATACGAGGAGACTTCTTGAGAACACGATTTATTAGGTCATCTCTTTCTTTGATCTACAAACGAAGACCATCATTAATAAGATCATTAGAAACTCTCTAGTGATAGCCGCTTTGAGACTCAAGTCAGTTAAGAGCTCACAAATATAGTGGAGAAGAATAACTGGCTATTAGTCCCTTATCTTTGTCAATACAATGTTATTTATAAGTTGAAGAGGTGATTGGATGAGTTTGGAACTCCATGATTTTAGTTCTAACTACGTTGAATTCTTCATAATTGATCACTATGAATCCTGAATTTTTCGGGAATAATATTTGGAGATCATTATTTGTTAGTTTTTATGGATACCTAATCATTTTCATTCATAGATCAAATCCATCATATTTCCTTAATCGCATAATTAGTATTTATTGTATGAACAACAATTATGGCATCGAGCTAAGTTGACCTTGGTGATATTACCTCGGATGATGGCTTCAATGCCCAAACCTTGATTGGTTGCCTTGGCAGTAACCCAATCTGTGAATTAGGTTTTAATTCATTTTTGGTTCATTAATCTGGTTGTTTTACTTTAGTGTATCATCAGTACCCCCACTCCAGGCATCAATTCTCGAATTTGGAAGGCGGAGTTAACCTAGTGAACTTGGCTTTGCTGACTTGGGGTGAGTCTCCTATGATTTTGAATCTTTAAATTCATGTCACTTCATTGAGTATTGGGCTATGCTAGTAGTTAGTCACCACAACCCCTTGAAATTTGACCTATTGTCTCACTAAATCATGCAAAATTATTAGGATTTGTGTCTTTTCAAGTAATGACCCTGAGTCATCCTTTTAGATATTAAGGTAACCGCTGATGTTAACATGTGTCCCTTGTGATCATTGCCTTAAATTGCTCTAAGTAGCTTTTTTCAGATGAGTGACACATGTTCCTTAGGATTCTAATGGAGAGTTTGGGCTCCTACCACTCAAACTTCATCAGCCCAGATTGAGCCACATGGTGAGGATTGAACAACTTGGTGAAGCTTATATATAGGTCTCTTCATCCTTCTCAACCACCCCCCCCCCTCTCCTCCTCCTCTCACATTTTAGCCATCTTGCAAACTCAAGTCTTCTTCTTTTTTATGAGTTTTAGCTTTCAACTTATAATTCTACTCCAAATGGTGTCTTCATCTTTCCCTCCTCTAAAAAAAGGTCATCTATTCCTAAAGAGGCTGTTGCTTTGACCACCAAGAGGCCATCAACTCCATCCACCATCTCGGGACAAGCGGCTCCAACCATGGAGGTCCAAGGTGTCATTGGGTTTAGCTCCATGCCTGCTCTAGTAATTGTCCAAGGGATTGCCACCCTTAGGCCCACTATCATACCATCCTCTACAGTGATTAGTTCAAGGCCCCCTGAAGCTCTTGCCATGACGGCTGTAGATTTTGTCGCGATCTTGGCTTCAAGTAAGTCACAATTTTTAATCACGACAATTTTTAGTTTGTTTATATGCATGCAATTTTTAGTTTCATTTGCCAATAAATGAATTAAGAATTCAAAAGTCTTTTGGGACCACCTTTTGTTGGGTGTACCTTCTTTCTCTTACTCTCCATAGTCTTTTGGAAATCACCCAAATTAGTGAGAGATGCACTTCCATTAGCCAACCCTAATATATCCATGACCTTTAAGGAAAAGGACAAGTTATAATGAGCATAAAATACAATGAGATAAAAATACAATTCTAGAGTGAATGCAACAGAAAAATAACTCATTCATGAAATATAAAAAGATAAATAACAAGTAAAAATATTCTAATAATATCTTTGCAACTATGCACCACACAAATCTACAATTTAGAAGATTCTAATAATATCTTTGCAACTATGCACCATACAAATGTAAGTTCTATTGATTGTTATCGGCCCACATTGCCTTTGCAATTGAGTCTCATAGTTGAACCTAATGTTGTCTTGCTTCACGTTGTTGTTGTCGAGTTATTAGCATTGACATTAGCTCATAGTTATCTATTTCGGCTTCTCCTCCTCCTCGTTTTATTCATAATGAGTTATTCATCAAATAATTTGTAGGATACATAGTTAGAATATATTTATGTAATACGCAACAAATGAAAACTATATCAATTTGTGTTTCCCATGGAAATTAAGACTCTTTTTTCAAGATCTTGAAGCAACACTTTAACAACCTGAACACCTACTCCACTTTACTTTTTCAAAGAAGAATGGTATAGATTGAAGAGCTCCTTTGCATTTTGAGATATCTAGCCTGCATGTTTTTTCAAGTGGTAATGGATTCCTCTATATGGAGGAATAAATCCTGATATTATTGTATGCCTAACATCTACTAAGTAATATTTACCTAAGACACAAATAAATGACAATGTAAAGTTAGAATTTCATGTCTTCATATTTACAAACATTAATGAAAAAAAATGAAATTTAATATAATGAACCTTTGATTAGCCTAAGCCCATCACATAGTAGACTAAAATGGCATATTTAAAGATAATAAAATAATTTGGTAACCCTTCCCAACCAGTGAGGATATATTGGAATTTCAAACTTGGATTAACAATAGATAAAATGTATTATTCTTTGTAGTTTTGATGATGATCAAATCATGTATTTGATGGTTTCTTGAGTTGTGTAACTTGAAGCCGAGCCAAGGATATAATGAAATTCAAGACCATTCAAAAGACTCAGAGAGAAGATTGATATGAAGACGATCACAAAAGTTAAGGCATGATGGTGATTCAACGAATGTGACTTGAAGACATATAAATAGTTTGAAGATCACTCCAGAAATTTGATCGACTTAGGTTTAGACTTTTATTCTTCTTTTATCGAGTCAAAGATTTGAATTGTTGACTTTACATTTTAAAGCTTTTACTTAATGCTCTAAGTTATCTTAGAATGTCTTCACCGACCTATTTTTTATTCAAAATAAGTTTTGAGTAAATGTCAAAATAGACTAAAATGACAGTTAAACTAGTGAAGGTTTTTTTATAATATTCAAATGTTTGAATTTCAGTATTCGAATGGACATTACTGATAGCTTCGGATACCCAAACTTCTAGTTCAAACAATGGAATATTAGATACTGTAATTTCAAGTTTCTAGTTCTTTGGAAGTTTGGTTGTCCGATTCAAGCTTCAATTGCCCAAAGATTGAGAATTTGGATACCTGAACTTGAGGACTGGATGCTTGAACTTATGAAATTATTTATAATAGCTAGTTAAAATTGACCGTTAGAGTGGTTTGGATGATCGAAACTTAAGGTCCATACTTCTGAACATGTTACAAGACAACTAGTAATAGTTAGTTCTCTCCCTAATAGCTCTTTAAGGAGTTGGAGTTTATTTCAATTAAAACTCTTTATCCTTGATTATCTTTGAGAGAAAGAACAAATTTCTCCAAGCCCTATAGCCTTACAAAAGCTCTAAATATAGTTTTGACCTTCATATCTTTTAACTCTTGCACTCATCTTGAGGGATTCTTGTAGAGAGGCACAAGTGTATTTTATTTTCATCATCTTTACTTATAAACACTTATAGAGTGTAAGAAATATGTGAGAGACAAAACTCTGGTGTAGGAGTTAGTTATTGTTAGATTGGAGCAAGAGTTATATGGATGCGACTCTACTCAAAAGAAGTGATATTGATGGATTGTGAATTGATGTAAAAGTTTGGTTTCGCTCTAAAAAGCGAAAACTCTAGTAAAAAATTCAAGTCCTCAAAATTGAGATAAAAATCATAGAGTAGGTGCAGTTACTCATCAAATCATATAAATCTCAGTGTATTCTTTACTTATCTCATTTATTATTATAATTATATTGATTATAATTTTAAGGATTGAATCAGGTTTTTAGTTTATTAAAAAGTTGAGAATTCTTGAAAAACTTAATTCACCATTTTTCTTACATTGTCTATTTGGGCTTCAAAATATTTTGTGTGATCCCTTCCATCTACAAAATTGAGGTGGATTCTCAACACACATAGATGCAACGATATGAGTCCTATCTAGCAGCCTAATGCAATCCTAATTGAAAAACATAAAAGTTTATAGCAAGAAAAGCTATTATAATTGAAACAATAAGTTTGAATATCATATTATATGTTAAACCAAGGATAGTAACTCAAGGAACCACTAATAATAGGATGTGTGATGGCAATCGCTTGATGAACAAAGTCGTTCTTAATCTTACTAGTTGGCCTTAGTACTACAATGAAATAATAACTTATTGTCTCCCTATACCTATATAAGTTGTTTGTAACCAAAAGTATGTCAAAAAAATATCCAACTGCTCCTTGAGTGTCACATGTCTAGCATCTCAAAGTAGAAGCCTCTTCTACATAATCTATGCAAGATGAAGGAATGCAAGGATCAATATGTACGTAGGAATGATAATTCTTTTGATAATCATATATCATGTCATGAAAAAAATTTATTTTACAAGTAATTCCACTCATGGGTAAGTGTTCTATTAACTTTGGATTTTTCATTCAACAAGTGCCAAATTACAACCCCAATCGTAATTAAAATTGACATTCCAACGGTTTGAATTTTTTATAGATAAATATGCTAACCTTCATCTATCTCAAAAATCCCTTAACAACTAATAGTATGATTACACATTGCGTCTCATCCAAGTTTCATAAATTCCAATTTCATCGTATCTCATTCCACATCGCACCCGATGGTAGTAAAAGATGCCTACCAATTAACAAAATACCAAAATTCAATTAAAAAATCAAGTTTAGTTTACATTCCTAATGCAGATTGAATCATCATCAATATAAGGTTAAATAAATAAATCCAACTAAAAAATTGATGCCCGTGTTGATCATCCAGTCTATAAACATATTAACACTAAAAACCATAAAACAAAACAAAACATTATAGCGATATCTGTCCAATAGTCAGACTAAATAAGATGGTGACACAACATTACTTATGGACAAATTTGCTCATGAAGGAGGAAAAAGAGGTCACAATAAGTCTAAGAAGACCAAGACCAAAGAGAAAAATAAAGAAAGAGAGAGAAGAGAAAAAACTAGAACAAAAAATTCCATGATAATAAAAATATAACAAGTGCAAATAATAGTAATGGGTACAATTGCGAGGATCGAAAAAGGTCAAGATTAGATAGTACGATCTAGAGAGACGAGTGGAGATCGACCAATAAGGCATAAGAATCATGAGATCGGACAAAGTAAATTATCAAAAGGAGAACGAAATAAGGAGAAACTAGTTTGGATGCTGAATATAGTAGAAGCATATATTTCTAGCGAGGGAAGTCAAGCGATGACGGAAAATATTCCCAGAGTACTTCATCCACTCATGCCGAAAAACAAGCGAAAGTTACAATTTAATTTAAATTTTGGGCAAAATCACTTTCGTCAGTTCGTTACAAACGCCATCTTTATTCCACAGTCCTACCTCCATTTTTTGCATTTGGAAAAGCAAATTCATCAGTCATACTTTATATCTAATCAACACAAGACAAAAAGATAATTGATTATCAAATTTAGAACGATTAGAATAAGCCAATTTCACTAATTATTCTTTTAAATCAAACTGAATTAAAGCAAACTTGAATTTGTCTAGTTAGTTAACTAAATATCATATTTGAAGGAAGTTAATAAAGACAAGCATAAAATTGTTAGCAATACTTCAAATTTAACTGACATAAGCATAAAAGCAATCAGTATGTTTCAAATCTAATAGACAATAAGCTTGAAAGTCGTTGATTATCAAATCAAGAATGTTAGTATAAATCAAGGCCACTAACTATTTTCACAAATTAAAAACTAAAAGAAGTTAACTAGTAATAAGTAAAAAGCCATTGGTGGTACTTTAAACTTTAATCTGGCCAACTAACATAAGTCAAGATAATTAGTTATACCTTGAAACTAAGCAAAAGTTATCAATATCCTTTGAGGATCAAAGTAGACATCCATCCAAGTTAAGTTTTACTCGATTAAGTACACGGGAGTAGGACAACGGTGATGCTTAAGCTTTTCTCAATTCCTTCCTCATTCGTGTTATTCCATATTCTGAATTAAATTCTTTTCTAAAGTAGGAGTATATCCTTGCTTAAGACATGTAATCCTTCTTTAAATAATCAAATTATGCTTTTCTTTTTCCATATCTACTTCTATGTGGTAAACTAAAGTATATTTCACATAGCAAATCAAATTCACTTCCATGCAGCAAATTAAAGTTCATTTCATGTGGTGATCAAACCAGTAACTAAATGACAGATTAAGTCCACTCTCGTGTGTCAAATTTAACTCACTTTCACATGACAATCAAGCTCATTTTTATGTGGAAAACCAAGTCTACTTTCATATAGTAAATTAAAGTCTATCTTGTGTGATAATCAAGTCTATATTTTAATGATAAATTAAGTCCACTCTCATTTGGTAAAGTCCATTTTACGTAACGATCAAGTCTATATTTAAATAGTAATTAAGTCCACTTACATGTGACAAGTTAAAGTTCATTTTGTATGGTAATCAAATCTACTTTTAATGGTAAATAAAATCCACTCCCATATGGTAAATTAAAGTTTATTTTTTATGATAATCAAGGTTTCATTTAAATGATAAACTAAGTGTACTTCTATTTGGCAAATTAAAGTCCATTTTATGTGGTGATCAAATCCGTATTTTAATGATAAATTAAGTCTACTTATATATGATAATTATAATCCATTTTGTGTGACAATAATCCCTATTTGAATGACAAGCCCACTTACATGTAGTAAATCAAGTTCATTCTCATATAACAAGATAAATCCACTCAGATGTGATAAGTCAAGTTTACTTTTATGTGACAAATTAAATCTATTTATATGAATAATTAAATCCAAGAAAAAGGATATTTGAGCCAAATCTATGGTGTGAAAGAGTCAACTGGTTACACAAGTTTCAAAAAAATAAAAATAAGAACAAAAAAGATAAATAATAAAATAAAATAATAAAATAAGTAAATAAATTATGCTAGTCTATGATGGAATGTCTAGTCACATCAAAATTGACTAATCAAATATGTGTTTCATACTTCTTAAGGCAAAATATAAAATAAAAAAGAAAAAAGTTTGCAAAGAAAATAAACAAAGAAATAAAACTTAAAAAAAGTAGTATCTCAATTTTTAGATGAACTATTTTCTATCTTAAACATAAGGTTTTTGAAAATAAAAGAATAATTATTAAAGATAAGAATAGTCAATGATGAAATATGGTAGAATCCTTGTGTCTCCTCCATCCACTAATGCCTTATGTTAATTTTGGAAATGCAAGCATAAAAATATGATGACCATTATATAAGTAACTAGAAGCCTATTGAGAAAGTTATTTTAAAGACAACTACAATGATCAAATGATAACTTCTTGGGAATATCATCCTAGAGACAGGCCTCTCCCCCTTCTCCTGTACCAAATAAATAATGAAAAATAAAATCTCAAATAGATAAATCTCATATTGAAAATCAAGCTAAGAGAGGAAGACTTAAAGAATAAGAACCGACTAGCATTTGCGATTCCACAAATCTTGGATCCTTAAAAGAGAAATAAGATTGCTAAGTTAAGAAAGAAGAAGAAAGAAAGAAAAAAGAAAAGAGGGAGAAAATTAAATTACATGTTAGAATTAGGAGGACTAATTCAACCTCATCTTCGTGTATTATCGACTAAGAAAGACCATACAAAGAGTAAGTACTGGATGACTTTCGTAGGTGTGTAAACTTTAAAAATTGAGGTTAAGGGATATCTAGAGATCAAAGTAAAAAAAAAAAAAACTAACTAATAGGAACATCGTGAAAGTCGCGAAATCACTAGAAAAATAGGTTTTTGAAAAAATATCGCAATAGGAAAATGGTCAAAGGAGAAGTTGGTTGATGACTAACTACCTCCTAACTTAAAATTATCCTTAAATTTCAACAAATCAAATTAAGTAAGAGGCCTTAATTGAAGATAAGAAGATATATCATATGTCTGCTAAAATATTTAAAAAACATACTAAAAAAAGAAATCTTTAGAAATATTTCAAAATTAGGAAAATAAAATGAAGAAAACTAAGCAATAAAAATAATAAAAAAAAAAAATAAATATGAACACATATGCTCTATATTATCATCTTCTTCCAGCATCATAATCAAAGTAAAGTAAAATAAAAAAAAATAACCTCATTACTTCTCTCGAAACTCATGAAAACATTGAAAGATGAACCATCAACTTGAATTAGTACAATTTGAAAAGCATTTATCAAGGCACTTGCTTGCTGATCTAGCTGACTATTACAACTTGTCCTACTCTAATGTATTAATGTGGCATTTTAGAAAATGAGTCCCATAGAAGTAACAACTTCCTGCTCCCCTCTTTACATAAGCAGAGACACCAAGATATGATATAAACGATAGGGTGAAGATCAGGGTTGTCCTTAAACTAACCCTCTAAGTAATTGAGGTTGAGTCATTTTGACCGATGGGTCAAATAACCACTACATAAAGGAATTAATATAGGAACAAATCTTTCCCTTTCACTCCTGATTCTAAAACTACTATGCAGGTCAAGATTTCTTCCTTCAAACATTGCTAGGTAGTAATTCTCCTTGTTGTGGATACATGGCTCCAACGTATTGGAAAGGAAATGTAGAATTCTTTCCAATTAGAATTAGGTGTTTCCATAAAAATCAAACACCATACTCTCTTGCTATCACATGCAAAGAGAAAAATAATGGTAGAAATGCTCATAATTGAAGCATTTGAAAACATGTAATATTTTTCTCTCAAAAACTCATGACAAGGATAGGGAGCATATTGTTTGAGCATTCATTATGAATGCTTAATTAAATATTAACTACATTCTCTCATAAAAGAAGATGGAAAAAATAAAGTCAAATATCTTCTTATTCGAATATTTAAGAAAGGGCATGATGTTGGAGTATTTGGACACCAAGTCAGATTTTTATTTTCCCACCATCAAAAAGTTATGGATAAGAAAATCAAGTTTTTCTTATAAAATGCTCACAAAAGGGGCATATAGACGAGGCATCAAAATGCAAAAGATCAAAGACTCTTTCCTCATCTCAAACTATTGATGGCAAATAAAAAAAATTTCTTCCTCAACACTTGTAAAAAGGTTAAGTCTTATAAGTAAAAACTAAGGCATTCATTTTCATGACATCCATAGGACATATTATCTCTAACATGGTACAACCAAAGTAATAACTTTTGAAAGTAGCTAAATTAAAGTCTATTTTGTATGACGATGTAGCCTGCATTAAAATGGTAAACTAATTTCACTTTTATGTGATAAATTAGAGTGTACTTTATATGGTATTCAGACCCATATTTATATGGCAAATTCAAGTCTACTCTCACATGACAAACTCAATCCACTTTCGTGAAACGATTAAGTCCATTTTTAATATGGAGAATTAAGTTTTCTTTTATGTAGCAAATCTAATTCACTTTCACGTGGTGATCAAGCATGCTTTTATATGGAGAAGCAAGTCTATTCAAATATGATAAACTAAGTCTACTCGTATGTGGTAAATCAAGTCTACTCGCATGTGGTAAATCAAGTCCACCTTCACGTGACAAATTAAATCCACTTACATATGATAAGTCAAGTCTACTCTTACATAGCAAATTAAGTTTACTTACACGTGACAAGTCAAGTCCACTTACACGTGATAAGTCAAGTTCACTTTTATATGGTAAATCAAGTTTCACTCTCAAGTGGCAAATATAATCAAATCTTAGAGCATTAACACAAGGGGTTAGATACCTGTAACTTATTAGCATCCTCTCCTTTCGTTAGAACAAAACTCTAGTAGGGAATGCAAAGGAGGTACTTTGTTTGGGTGTTTTTTGTCAAAATTATATTAGATAGGAATTTGACTGAAATCGAAAATCAAATGATGTAGCAGGAGAGGGCATGAGGGATAGGAAAAACGTAACCATTTTTCCACCACTATAGATTCTTGAATCCACAAGAAAGATGGAAAGTGAATAAATCGAAGATAATATAATATTATTAATAAAAAAATATTTTTCTTTGTTACAATCTTGGACTGTATATATAATTCTCTACTAAAATTAGAGTCATACTTGGCATAGATTAAAAATAGGACTTAGAGTTCACTATTAATTCTTTTAACATATCTTAAATAAAAAGACCTAAATCTTATTGCTTATTGGGCTAGAACTGTTATTAACTCAAACTTATAAATTAACCCTAATTTTGACTAATATATATATCAAACTAGTCAAAATAATAAATAAGAAAATTATAGGAATCGATCTTAGCTTTCTAACGGATAGTTATTTATTAGATTTGGATAAATATCCTAGGAGATATGATATTTAGACTGTAACTATACTAATTTTGATAGATCCTAATTGGAGTTGGAATTCAACTTGGACTCAATACCTGATTTTACTATAAAAAGGATGTAGTTGTCCTATATTAGACCCCTTCACTTATAAAAGACTTGTTCTTAAGTCAAAAGTTGAACTCTTTATTGTTGCAGTTATATTCTCCTCAAACACTTTTTAGCATAGAATTTGATAACATATGCCAATGAGATTTCTTCGAGTAATGTCTTCAGTACTTTAATATCCTATTTTCATTCGACACAATCACTTGAACTTTTGCAGAGTTCCCTTCAACCTTATTTGAAATAAAATTTTTATACACACCAAATTATGATTTATTGTTATGTGATGAAAGTATTTTTTATAAGTTTACTAACAATTATGAAAATAATTTGACTATGTCATTGTAAATTTTGAATATTTCATAGTGATAACCCCTGTAGAAAATAATCTTGAGTAGTACAGTCAATATTTTTATAAGTAGAAAATTCTTCCTTACAGTCTTCAAGATTGTCAACTGATTCACACGAATTCTCATCAAGTCTCTTGAAAATTTTCTATAATATCTAAAGCCACTTTTATATGATTTTTTAACTCATCAAAGAAAGAATTTATGAGACTCTTAATAAGTTCTTCACTAGTATATTTATTTTCTGCATGATTCACAACCTCTTCTTCAACTTAATAATTTAATACTAGAGGAAAGTTACTAATATACGAAATTAACACTTCATGATTATCTCCATCAATTTCAATTTCAGAAGCTCTTAGATAAGATATATGTTTTACTTAATTTTAATCCCCTTTTGAGAATTTTAAGTTGAATAATTTAAGAATTTTTTGCCATGAGTGAATTTTTGACTTGCCTTCATGTATTCTTTAGATTTGAATTTGCTCCCATCAAGATAAAGTATAACCATCAAGCTTATATTCAATAATTTTCACCTTCTTCTCTTCAGAAATCTCCATAATATCAAAAAATTCTCAACTTTAACCATCCAAATAAATAAATCCTCATAACCATGAAAGTACGAAATATTCACCTTACCAAGGTTTTGATTTCTCTGAGTAGTTTCGTATATTAATCTCTAAGACGTTGAATCTAAGCTTCTTTGATGATTATTTGATGAACTTAATTCTTAGTTTCAATCTGTTTCAAAACTTCATACTTCTTAGTGATAGAAGCAAGAAAATTTTATTTGATCAAATATCAAATTTAATAATCTCCTAGATTACTGTCCATAGAGTTATTGTCATTAACTACAATTGATGGAGTTGAGTCAGGGAACAACCTTGCTCTGATACCACTTGATATAGTGGGAGAGGGCATAAGGAATAGAGAGAAAATCATTATCTTCTCATCACCATAGATCCTTGATTCCATAAGAAAAATGGAAAGGAAACAAACTAAAAATAATATAATATTATTGATAGAATTTTTTTTTTCGTACTCTAATAAACTTAGAGTCATACTTGATGTAGATTAAAAATAAGACTTAGAGTCTACTATTAATTCTACTTAATATATTTTAAATAAAAAGATCTAACTCTTATTTCTTATTGGATTAAGACTATTATTGACTTGGACTTATAAATAAACCCTAATTTTAACTAATATAGATACCAAATTAGCCAAAATAATAAATAAAAAATTGGATGAATCAATCTTACCTTTCTAACGGATGATTATTTGTTATATTTGAACCAATATCTTAGGAGATATAACCTTTGGGCTATAACTGTGCCAATTTTGATGATTCCTATTTGGAGTTGGAATTTAACTTGGATTTAATCTCTTTTTTACTATAAAAAGGATGTAGTTATCTTATATCATCAAATGCTGCTAAATTATAGTTCAAATATAGGTCTTAATTGGATCAGAATTACTATCATATTTGATCAAAAATTAAGCTCGATTTGGACCTAAATTATTGTGAAATTCAATCTCAAACTAAATTTGGGGCAAATGAACTGAGTAAGCTAAACTGTAGACTAAAATATGACCTAAAAGTCATTAAAAATCTAGGCTAAAATAAAAAATAATAAAATTTTTATAAATAAGGTCTTGGACCAAATGCATCTTTATAAATAAGTCTATAGGCAAATTTTCTTTCTTATAAACAAGTCTCCAGAATGAAATTTTTTACAAAAAATTCATAAAACTTTTCAAATTATAAATTGATCCTTGTAGAATTTACAAATAAACCCACAAAGATGAACAATTAAAAATTAATTTTTACAAAATCTAGAGTTTACAAATAAATGCTTCAAAAATTTATATTTATAAATGAATCCCTAAAATTTTTTAGCTTTTATAAAGAAACCCTTTATAAAATATTAAATTATAAGTTTAATATTATAAATCTGCAAATAGACCTTTTGAAGATTTTAATTTGTAACAAAAATACTCTAACCCAAATGGAGTTATTGCTTACATCTTATTGAATACAAAAATACTTCAACAAACTCAAATGAAGTTATTGTTAACACCATATTGACTAATAGAAATACTTCGAATCACGAAGTTCTCGCCTGTGCCTTATCGGCTATGAAAATATTTCAAATCACGAAGTTAACACTGATTCTCAAAGCTATTGAATATATTTCAAACTTTTCTCATTTCCTTCCATGATTTGAGTTGAACACCATGCGGCCCAACGCAAGGAAAACGAGGTAGTAGGACATCAAAGGTTCTTCTCCACTTTTTTTCTTCATTTTTTTATATGTTTTCTACATTAAAATTCATTATAAAGTGAGGGTATATCCTTTCTTAAATCATATATCATTTCTTAAAATCAATCAAATATTTTTTTGTGTCTCTATTTTATTATGTAGGTTTATCATTTTAGGAGATTTTTGACAATCGTCAGGGTAATTAATAATAGGGGCTTGTGTCTATTAGAAGTTATATTTTCATAACACTCGATAGTGCACTTAAATTAAAATAAATTTTAATTTGTTATTCGATATCGCTTCTCCGAGTCTTTGCTATTTCGGATGGTTAATTTCGATCCCACAATCATGTTTCTATTGCATTGCCTTCTCATTCCATGTTTCACTCATTTGTTGTTTTAGAATATTTATGTATGAATATTATTCCATAGATATTTTCACGCAATTAATCTATTGCTACCTTTTTTTTTCCATTTAGATTTAGTAGGCCTTTCCCTGATATATAATTTTGATGTCGCAACCTATGCAGTTGTCTGACATAGAGCTTCTTACATATTTTTGTTTTTATTTTTAGCAAAGTATAGAGCTTCTTATTTCCCATATGCATAGTTTGTTTACATTTTGAAAATATTGTCCTTATGTCATTGAGTACTATAAATTCTAAATTTGTATCTTATACCGTCACATCTTCTATCATTAAGTAGAAGATGTTGTTCTTATATTTATTTTTCTTAATGAACCTTTGATTTAGGTGAAAAAAAGATGTATTTTCGTTACAAGTACAAGAAAATTGAATAGTAATGAATGGTTAAAAAGTTTTAGATTATGCTTTTTTTTATATGTGCATAGATGGACAGAGAGAATATATTCTCTATTTATATATTTTGGTCAATCAAAATAAAGGTTCTCAAGGTCTTTTGATGATTCTGTAATTTTGAAAGTTTTAAGGGTGCTTTAGATATCTACCGGATTTTGCTGGCAATGATGTCTTTTCAAGCCTTTTTAAGATTTTACAAATGCTTTCTCGAGTTTTTTCAAAATTTTACAAATACTTTAGTTCTCTGTCTAATCTTTTATCTCCTTAAGTTTTCCCAAGCGGTTGCCAATCACGAGGACATTTAGGGCCTGTTTGTTTGGATTCCGGGTTTAGGAATTGTGGAATCGTTGGAATTGAGTGATTACAGGGAATTGAAGGAATTGAGGGAATTAGATAATTACAGTGTTTGGATGAGTATTTACTGTAGGGAATTGGCAATTGGTCAATTACTTTCCGTTGTTTGGTTGACGAATGGAATTGATCAATTCCATAATATATTAGAAAATACATCTTAGTAAGTTAATACAAAAATTCACCCAAGTTGAATAGACAATCATGCTACCACGCCAAACAATCCTTGTGAATAACAGAAACAAGTCCTATTATCAAGTTAGTGCCAACCCGTGGGAGGCTTCTTATCGCGCCTAGTTTCAAATTCCATTGGCAAAACCGAAGTGCCATCAAGGCTTAAGAGCAAGTGTCAAGTCGAAACTCGCCAAAGATTGTCAAGATAAATTTTGGCTTCGACTCATGCTGAAGAAGGCCCTCAACTTTCCGGAGTTGTCTGCTCTTGTCTTCACTGTGGTCAGGTCATCCGATGCAAATACAAATTCAACAGTGATTTTATTCTCATTTGTAGAGAATTTGCCCGTAATTTCTGCAAGCTCTGATGAAGACGAGCTCTCGAATCGTGGGAGGCAGGCGCTCCGGCACTCCGGCACACTGATTCAGGGCAGCGGAGAAGGCGAGCTTGGTGGAGAAGACGAGCTCGGTGTGGAGAAGACGAGCTCGGGGGAGAAGACGAGCTCGGCGGAGAAGACGAGCTCGGCGCAGAGAAGACGAGCTCGGCGGAGAAGACGAGCTCGGCGGAGAAGACGAGCTCGGCGCGGAGAAGACGAGCTCGGCGGAGAAGACGAGCTCGGGGGAGAAGACGAGCTCGGCGGAGAAGACGAGCTCGGGGGAGAAGACGAGCTCGACGCGAAGAAGACGAGCTCGGCGGAGAAGACGAGCTCGGCGCGGAGAAGACGAGCTCGGCGGAGAAGACGAGCTCGGGGGAGAAGACGAGCTCGGCGCGGAGAAGACGAGCTCGGCGGAGAAGACGAGCTCGGCGGAGAAGGCTCGGCGGAGAAGACGAGCTCGGCGCGGAGAAGACGAGCTCGGCGGAGAAGACGAGGTGGAGAAGACGAGGGGGGCGTGGGGGGGAGGGGAAATCGACGAAACCGAGCGTGCTGCAGTAACCGGGAATTGAAATCCCGAATCGGCGTTTTCTGTCGATTTTGAGAGGGAATTAAAACGGGAAATCGGGGGAATTGGGAAATAACCGATTCCCCCGATTCCAGGTCCGGGGAATCGAAACAAACACCGGAATGGAGGGAATTAGGCTCTCAATTCCCTCCATTCCTCCGATTCCCGGTTCCGGAAATCCAAACAAACAAGCCCTTAGTGGAAGAAATAGAGGGAATCGATAAAGGAGATTGATCAGGTATTTGAAGAAGAGTGGGGACTGTATCGAAGTGGGTGAAATAAATAGTAATTTAATAAATTTACATATGTAATTAAAAATTGATTCTAAATTAACTATTAAAATAGATGAAAGAGTTTTTGTAATAATGGAACAAATTATAAAAAGTTATATGCAATTATGAAAAAATGAGGAATTATATATAATTACAATAATTTGGAAGGAGTTATATATAATTAGCCTTTTTATTATGATATTTAATTTTTAGGTATATTTTAATTTGAAAATATGCAATTAACCTTTTTTATTATAATATTTAATTTTTAGGTATATCTTATTGTTATAGTATTACTATAATAATTTTGTAATTCCAATGTAGAGTGTGACTCACCATATGAATTTTTGATATTAATCGTAACTAATGGAGGGAGTTTTTGGTAATTTTAAAATTTGAAGGAGTTTTCTAGAATTTAAAATTTTTTTATATTTAAATACAAGAACGTCAAGGAATTTTTTGCACGCGGGAGCGGAGACGGACGTCGAGGCCGTTCCGCCCCCGCGTGCCGGGGAAGGAGGCCCAGGCCGGCGGCCCGCACGCGGAGGCCGAGGTCGAGGTCGTTCCGCCCTCGCGTGCCGGGGACGGACGGCCTTGGCCTTGGCCGTCCGCGCCCGCGTGCCGGCGCGCCGGCCTCGGCCTCCGTCCCCGACACGCGGGGGCGGAACGGCCTCGGCGTCTACCTCCGCTCCCGCCGCTGGCTCGCCGGCGCACCGGCCTCCGCCTGCTTCCTCGGGCGCGGGCGCGGATTTTGCAAATAACACCCCGAAATTATTCAAATTTACAGAAAGTCCCCGAAATTTTGATTTTTACAAATAACTCTCCGAAATTATTTCGAATTACAAAAAAGTCCAGAATTTTCTTATATAACCCTCTTCTTCCTGTAGCCCTAAACGCATCTGCGTCGCCGCCGCCGCTGTGCTCTACCGCTGCCGCCGCCGCCGCCGCCGCTGTGCTCTGCCGTTGCCGCTGTTAATCCCTGGGCAGCTGCTGCCGTCGCTGCCCTGCCGGCTTGCCGTCGCTGTCCGCTCGTTACCTTGCGAAATACAGTGAAAATTTAAAATTTTCAAATTTCAAATT